>PYAF01003543.1:1293641-1337102 GCA_007407185.1 Glycine tomentella
TTCAAAGGTTAATGGAAGAGCTCGGGCACAAACAGCAGTCAGTTACTGTGTATTGTGACAGTCAGAGTGCCTTGCACATTGCAAGAAATCCAGCCTTTCATTCAAGGACAAAGCACATAGGGGTTCAATATCACTTTGTCAGAGAAGTAGTAGAGGAAGGAAGTGTGGATATGCAAAAGATACACACCAAAGACAACCTAGCAGATGCGCTGACAAAACCAATCAACACTGACAAGTTTGTATGGTGTAGATCCTCTTATGGCCTAACAGAGACATAGACAACATACAGATGGCAAGATAGAATTGTGTGGAGATTGATTGATTCTCAATCATATCTCCAAGTGGGAGATTGTTGAAGGCAAGTCCCACATCGGTGGGAACAAGCCAAGGGAGGAAGGTTGGGGGTTATAAATAAAGACCCCCTTCCTTCATATTTCTCATCCCAAAATTTAAGTGAGAATAAATACAAGAGTGATAAATTCTCTTGTGAGGTTTCTCCTTGAGTGTATTTTTTCTTAGTATAAGAGAGAGTGGTATAATTGTGCTCTCCTTATATTTAGAGAGAGGTGTGGAAATTTCTTCCACTTAGTAAAATTTCTTCTGTTCTTGTCCCGTGGTTTTTCCCTTATTTGTTGAGGGTTTTCCACGTTAAATTTGTGTGTTCATTCCTCTTTTCTCATCTCTTATTTTAGCTGTGTGTTATCACTTTGGCACTCTGGTACCTAACAATAAGAGTTAGTGAATTAATTTGAGAATTATGATTGAATTATTGTTTTTGATTTTTATATTTTTTGTTTTGATTACTATCTTGTTAACGATATTGATTAAGAAATACTGATATGATTTTATGATAATTATGTAAGGTTATCACTATAAATATGTCATCTTTGAATCTCAGGTGACTCATAAGAAAGCTTTGGACTAAACTATTATAATAAAAAAATGCGGAGGGAATGTGCTTGTCTACTAGTCTACGAGACTTCACCTTTATGTTGTAGATCTAAACAATTACGGCCATTTCCATCTTAAGATTATATTGCAAACACATAAGTTAACACGACTTTAAATTTTGAATATTCAATTACGTTAAATATTTTTTTAAAAATTTATCATTCAAAGTAATTCTATCCTTCATTCAAAGTAATTATATCCTTAAACACAATTGCATTGAATGAAAGATACGTGTTGTGGTGTAAAAAAAATACATGTATAAATAGATATAATGACTAGCATCATCATTCATCTACACAACTTTCCACGAATGAGGAAAGAAGCATTGTTACTTCGTTTCTTTTCATTGTCAAACGCAAAGAAGAACGTGAGATATGCGAAGGAACGTGTAACTCCCTAATTGCATACGCATTCCAATTTCCTTTTCCGCTATTCTCTCCGCATTAAAAGACACAACAATTGAATCCGCAAGTTACCTTTCACTTCACTTCCCTTCTTTCTTTGCATGGATGGTGCTGCTGCTGCACTAGACCTTAATATTATTGTAGGTTTAATTCTCTGACCCTTTAAGGCATATTATAATATTCATATCTCTTTTTACATGTAAAGAAATTTTATTTAGATGAGGCTGGCCCAACGATTAGTTAGACTTAAAGTGATTACTGATAGTGCTATATATGATTTTTCTTAAAAACTATAATAACATTTTTTTTATATTTTTTTTAAGCTAAAACTGAGTCACTTATTGTATATGAATAAGAAATAATATTGTATCTCGTAAAATTTCTCTCTAACAAAATAAGGGGATAATACTGGACAAAAAAGTGTCACTTATGTTGTGAGTCTTGTGACAGTTGTGAGGAATACCTTTACTCAGCCATTTTATTGATTACATTTGGACTTTTCTGTTTGGCTTAAGTTTGAATAAGATTACTTTTTTTTATTTTTCCTTCCAATCATGAAGGAAAAACAGAAGAACTGGAGAGTTCAGAATAGTCTTCGCCGCGTACGAATAGGGAAGGCATAATCATCACAAACAATTCTGACTAGTTATTGTGCAAATTGAATGGAAAAGAAAAGA
Source organism: Glycine tomentella (assembly GCA_007407185.1). Taxonomy (NCBI): domain Eukaryota; kingdom Viridiplantae; phylum Streptophyta; class Magnoliopsida; order Fabales; family Fabaceae; genus Glycine; species Glycine tomentella. The sequence continues at coordinate 1,295,674 of PYAF01003543.1, forward strand.
AAAAGAAGACACAGCTAATAGAGTTTGAGATAAATCACTTTCAAAGATGTCCACAAGGTTGGCTCTTTTTGTAACTACTAATTTGACCAAGCCATCGCCCTAAGATTCTTCTTAAGTTAGAAAATGACAATTTTAAGCTATTAAAAGGCATTGCTTTTCTTTTGCCCCTTTATCATAGGCACTAAAAATAAAAATAAATACCGTTACTTATTCATATATTTGATGAGAAAAAGATCCATCTTTTTTAATGTTTTGACGAAGTGCATGAAAATGACATAAAATTTCTTCGTGGTTAATTGTACCTTTTTTTTTTTTTTTTGCTTTTAATGAAAGAAAGAGCCAAAGAGGGAGTGTTGGAGTATTGTGTGACTTTTCTTCATTGAAAAATTCCAAAAAAAAAAACACAAAAAGTAGAAAAATAATTGAATAGCAACGCAGACATCTTTTAATTTTACATATTACTGCACTAATAACTTCTTTATTGAACTGGGATTTGTAATTGAAAAATCGACTAAATACTTGGTTGACCTTTTCTTTTTCTTTATTTTTTACCCTTTCCTTTTCTTTTTTTTCATATCATGGATGATTTTTTTTAAGCGATAGTTTTACACTTTGATTCTCCTTTTAACTTGAAATATTCACCTGTAATTAAAGTATTATAAGAAAAATAAAATTAATAAATCAAGTTATATTTAATATTGGATATTAAGGAGAGTCATATACATTCCAATTTCACAAAAATAATTTGCGTTATTTTGTCAAATATAATTAACATAATCAGAGTTTGCCTTTGAAGGAGAATACTGCATACTCGTGAGAAATCAAGAAAATATAATTAGCATAATTAGAGACAAGGACACTAAAAGAAATAAATTAAACCCGTTAAAAAATTCTTAATCAGGGTTTTTTCTTCTAAACTCTACATTTATATGAAGTGAATAAAAATTCTAGATTTAATTATCACTCCCTTAAAAGGAAAAAGAATATTACAAGAGTAAGAGTAGGGTGACATATATCCTAGTTATCACCACTTAATTTAGGTTTAATATCAGCAGCGATGAAATCATCACAAACTTTAAAATCAATAGCTGATTTGTTATTCTCCCCCCCCCCCCCCCCCCCCCCAAAAAAAACTTTTATTATTATTATGGTAAATAAAATAAAAAAACCATTCAACTCGAATAAGATTATTATATTTTCATGAAGTGTAAGGTTTCTTGTTTTAAATATAACTTTTTAGTAATTAAACTTAAATTTTTTAAATTAAATTAAAAAATTTCACGTCAATTAAACCATAAATTTGATAATGTATCTTAAAATTTTGATGAACGTTGTTATTCTTCTTATCATATAACTTCTTTACAAACCAACCATTATATTTACCTCATCAATTTTAATCTCGTTCCGGCTTGTTAATTCAAACCAAAAGAAATTAGAATTTCATGACCAAGCTTTAGCAGTCATCTCTCATCATAATTAGGTCAAATATATTATTCTATATCAAATCAAGCAAATTATACAAAATTTGATTCTCACAAATCTCACCCCCATCAATATGTATGCATTAACCCTAACACATAAAAAAAAGCACAATAATTATGATTACTATTATTATCATGAGTTACTAAAAGTATTAGTAATGTATTTTCTAATTTATGCTTAGTGAGCATCTCATTGTATGGCATTCACACACCATCAACGTTTGAAGTTGACGGAGTCTTCTTACCCTAAACATTCAGACACGTCTCTCTGCAAGCTCCCCCACTCGTGCCGAAAACAGCGGTCTCGCACGTGCCACCCATTTATATTATACCCCATCATAAACTCTCTCTCCCTCTGCATCTTCAAACACAACACACAAGTTTGTGAACCTCTCTCTCACACTAGTCAGAAAAACAACAACTTGTGTTGTTCCAATGGCATCAGCAACACCCCTTTTGAAAGATGAGCTCGACATCGTGATCCCCACAATTAGGAACCTGGATTTCTTGGAGATGTGGAGGCCATTCTTTGAGCCTTACCATCTCATAATTGTGCAAGATGGTGACCCTTCAAAGACCATCAATGTCCCTGAAGGCTTTGACTATGAGCTCTACAACCGCAATGACATCAACAGGATCCTTGGCCCCAAGGCCAATTGCATCTCCTTCAAGGACTCTGCATGCCGTTGCTTTGGCTACATGGTCTCCAAGAAGAAGTACATCTACACCATTGATGATGACTGCTTTGTGAGTCTTTTTCTAATCTCATAATCTTAATTCATCACCCTTTTAATGTGATATCTTTGGTTTTTTGTAATTTGAGTTTGGTCTTGGCTAGATCTTGACATGGTTTGGTTTGCAAAGTTGATCTCTTCCTTAGTCGTGTAAAGTTTGGATCTTGTTGTTATGTTGGTTTTCTGTGAATTTTTTTTGTGAGTGTAACTGAGGATAGTATGATACCGCCTCTGCTGTTTCTGGCCATTGCATGGCTTTGATCTTCTTTTCGGCTTTATAATATGTTTGAAACAGAATGTCGGTTTGTTACTATGTAATTAGTGATTTTTCAACCAATGGAGTTAGGCCTTAGGGTTAGTTTTTCACAATGTGGCGAATTGTGGTTCGAATCTCCACTGGGGGAGGTGTCCATGTTCAGTGTCAGAAAATATAAGCATGTGGTATTCTTTTATTGTGAGGCTTTGATGTTGGTCCATGACGTAAAGTATGTTTGTCTTTTGTTTCACTCTTTTTAATTGAAAATTTGAAACTATGGTTAGATTTAGTGTCTGCATTTGGTGAATAATAACATGATATAGATTGATTCATCTGAAAGTGATGGAATCTTGAGGTGTCCTCCAGCTATATGTATTAATGTTGACATTGGTTTTACTTATTTATTTTGTTAGCCATATATAGTAGCACGATTTTGGATTTCATAAATGTGTATTTTTCTATTTTTCATTTGAAATTTTAGGATTTATGATATAACTCTTATTTTTTGTTGTGACTTAGGTTGCCACTGATCCATCCGGACACAAGATTAATGCACTTAAACAGCATATAGAAAACCTCCTCTGCCCATCCACACCCTACTTTTTCAACACCCTCTATGAACCTTTCCGAGAAGGTGCAGATTTTGTTCGTGGTTACCCTTTCAGTCTCCGGGAAGGTGTTCCAACTGCAGTTTCTCATGGTCTTTGGCTCAACATCCCAGACTACGATGCTCCTACGCAGCTTGTGAAGCCTCTTGAGAGGAACACTAGGTACTACTTGTACTCTTATGATCCTTTGAAAAATTCAAAAACATTAACTTGTAAGTTTGATTGTGAATATTGTGATTATTACAAGGTATGTGGATGCTGTTTTGACCATCCCAAAGGGCACTTTGTTTCCCATGTGTGGAATGAACTTGGCCTTTGATCGTGATCTCATAGGAGCAGCAATGTACTTTGGTCTCATGGGTGATGGTCAGCCTATTGGACGCTACGACGACATGTGGGCTGGCTGGTGCTGCAAGGTCTATTCTTGTCTTTTATTTTCTCAATTCTATGCAATCAATTCATATAGTTGTACTTATATGAATATCATTTCATTAAAACAACTGAGATATATGTTAATGATTGTTTAGGTAATCTGTGATCACTTGGGATTGGGAATCAAGACTGGTCTTCCCTATATCTATCACAGCAAGGCCAGCAACCCATTTGTGAACTTGAAGAAAGAGTACAAAGGCATATTCTGGCAAGAAGACATTATCCCGTTCTTCCAGAGCGTTGTTCTTCCAAAAGAAGCCACCACTGTTCAGAAGTGCTACATTGAGCTTGCCAAGCAAGTCAAGGAAAAGCTTACCAAGGTAGATCCTTACTTTGACAAGTTGGCAGATGCCATGGTCACTTGGATTGAAGCTTGGGATGAGCTTAACGCTGCTGGAGCATCAGTGGCCAATGGCAAAGCATGAATCAGTTTTGGTTAACTGCATAACAACAGCCACAGAACTTGAAGTAGAACTATTTATATACTGTATTTTTTTCCCCTTAGTATTTATTTTCAACTTAGCTGTTATTCTTGGCTTGAAATTTGCAGCATTGTTAGCTGTAATTCTATTTAGTAACTTCATGATTTGAGCTTAGAAAGAATAAGTACACCCGTAGGGCGTTACTTTCTTTTTATTATTGTTTAGTGGGTAGAGCTCACATGGCAGCATTTCGTTACATGTGAAATAATAGAACGGATATTGATGTATGTCTTATTTATTACTGAGTAATTGAGTATAGATCCTTAGTGATCAATTTTTAACTGAAGTGTTCGGAAATTTGGATTTTTCTTTGGTACTTTATATGCCACTTGATTATTGTCCTATGACACTCCTATCATCATATACTAGTTTTGAAATTGAAAAGCATCTTAATTTATCAAGGACTGTGTCTGTCATGCTATATAAATATTAAGTCTCTTTTCAAGTGGATTGACAAACAAATAAATTCAATAGAATGAAAACTTACAATTAGTTACAATAACTGCAGGAAACTTGAGCCTAGAAGTTCCTTAAACAAGCAACGGTAATTTACACAATATATACATTGAAATTCATAACTGGTGGAAGACATTTTTCGTTTTAGTCTAGAACAACTTTTCTGTTCTCAAGTTGTGGTTGTTATATCAAATAGCACTGATATTCAAGTGAACTTGCATTTCATTAATTTGATTCTACCCTATATTCTTGTATCTTATAGTCTCAAACTTAAAGGAAAACGAGAATAGAATGACTTATGATGTACCATTTCAAATTTCAAGCTAACTTCAGATCAAAAATTAAGATCCCGCATTAATAATTAATAATTTAAAACAAAATTCTCACTAGACAGCATAAGTGCATAACTTCATCATGTGCAGATAAAAAAAGAATGCTGAAGTATCTGTTGTGCTGTGAAAATGATGTCCTAAATAATAGTCTCTTTATTTGGTAGAAAGGCATATTAGAGTTCACGTGACTATAAACATATTTTAGTGTGGCTGCGATAAGAATGGGCACCCCTGTATCTTATGGATTTGGAAGCTTCTTGATATTGGTTTTTATTTGAAAATTGTTTCTGAACCTGCAGAGCTGTTATTTTTGGATTTATTGGGTGGATAATTTTGTAAGTTTTTAAAATTATGTACTTACTATCGTCCCAACTAAACTCCATTACTCATTTAGCAATGGAAATTATTGTTTCAAGAGAATTGTGGTGTCCATGTGTTTGTACTTGCTATCTGGTAAATTCATGTAACTTTTTTGTTTGTCTTTATTGGAAAATTAAGTTGACAGCCTATGATTAGATTTTTCATTGCAATCAGTCTTGCGATTGTCGTACTTTGGACAACTATGAATCTGAATTCCGAAGCTTTTTATACAGAACAAATGACTGTACTGCGGAATGCCCAAGTCCATTAATGCTCCAGAAACATTAGTACCTTTGTTTTAGTTATCAATTAAATCATACAAAACTCAATACAACTTTATCAATCTAAAAGCAAAGGCTAGAAAAATGAAGCATTTATAAACAAATAATCTGCATCGATGCTCCTGGCCGAGTTGTCTCGAAGTAAAAGACTTGATTTTTATTTTTTGGTAAATGAAGTAAAAGACTTGGTATGTCTTTACATAGGTCTAGACTAATACGTCAACTAAAAACTACTGTAGTAACCTAAATGCTTTCTGAAATTCTTTGTTCTTCTTATTAACAAAACAATCCTTAGTAGGAGTATCAATAATTTGTTCTTGTTAACATCTTCATTGCCACAATATTGGTTGAGAACATCTGAGAGAGATATTATCAACCTTTGGAAATAAAAGGTTGAGATAAATATTGTTATTGAAGACCAGTATACAATATCATATTGCTGAACTGAGAGAGAAATAGAGAAACATAATTAGCAAGTTCTTCCATGGGGACCAAGTGAAAAATTGAAACTTCAACCACATGAAAAATACAAAATCAATGAAAAAAATTATTATTTAACTAAACAAATTCCTAGACTCAATATCTAATCAATGCAAGGCGAAATATGACAGTACCTAATTGAGAAACTACTATATTGTCTAGCTCTCTCACTGAAACTCACTTTCCCTCTTCTATTAACAAAATGTAGTGACAACAAATGGGCTTTCCTTAGAAACCAAAATATAGAGCCCCAAGAGCTCTCAAGATAGAAAAATTAATTTCAAGAAAGAACCACATTTGTGAGCTTTGGGATATTATCTTATGTCTTTTGCCTCTTACTTTTAGATTCTTCATTCTCTTCCTGATTGAGAATTCCATTAACTGATGCTTGACCCAAAAGAGAGACATGCTTGCTAGGAATTTGACGTCCTGCCCTAAGTTTAGGACGCAGTGCCTTTCAGGATTTGGAAGAAATCGTGCAACTTTCCTAGCTTGTGCCTTGCTAAGAGACGATACAGCTCGAGCAAAATTAGCCTACAGGGAACACAAGAAACAGAAGTTTCAGCCATCAATGATTCAATGAAATTACTACATTAGATCAAAGGATAGGCCAGGCCAAAGGGACTGTTTACTGGCCATGTCCCAGTTCCTTGCCATTCATCATGGCCAAAACTACTCATGGACCATATTAAATACTAACCAACAACTATGATATAAATGGCATAATGTTGAATTATAATATAAAAATCCAAGCATTTTAGGGGAGAAAATAAAATTTGAGAGGCAAAATATACCTGAAGAGCAGGTTCCTTTGCAAATATAACACTTCCCGGTTGATCTGCTGGTTGAGCTTTCACAGGATGAGTTTTTACCTAGTGTAACAGAATCAGTGGCCGAGAAGTGACAAAAGCAAATCATATTCCTTATGTCTTTCCTAAAATATTCAAACATTAAAAAATGAACTGAACCACTTTAATATTAAGTTGCAGGCTTGTAGCCATATTGTTGTTAGAAGGAATATGCATTTCATATACAAGTGCACGCGCATTATGAATAAAAGCAAATAAGGAAGAAACAAGTCTTTACATTATGAACAGAACACCAGCAATAATTACTTGTAACTTCTTACCCAGCAGCGCATTATATCCGAAATAACATCCATGGGCGCATCTGATTTCAGTCCTTGTGGATTAACACGAGTTCCAGATATATGATAGCCTGCATTAATCACGGCTGAACGGAAAATTATTGCTGATGGAGAAGTGCAATTAAGTGTTGCACAGAGATTATGCAGACTCAGAAACAGGGGAACACGTGGTAATTCCTGAAAAGAAAAATATCAGAGTAACTACATAAGCAAAATATAGAACAAAAACACACCTCTGATATTGTAGTCAACACAGCCGATATGCGACCATATGCAGGATACCTTTCTTTCATCGATTTCACGTCTGCTAGTAAAGAAGTCATCCATTCTTGATCCTGGACAGGAGCAGACCATATAGGTCCACCCATATTGAATTTCGTCCCACAATAATTGAATTCTTGAGGAACAACAGGACCATGACAAGGCAGATATTTGACACTATTATTCTGAAAAATGAAAATAAGGCTCCCCATCAAGACATCATTGCATGTTAAATCCAATCAGAATAAAGCAATACATTTAATGTGTTCTTAAATCTAAACCAATAGAATAAAATTGTAAGACAATGTACAAGACTTTATTCTTTGTATGATGGAAAATCCTTGAAACACCTTTATCATTGTCCAGAGCAACAACCTGCCCAATTCCTTCTATTTCCCGAGGGTATCTAAGAGCCCTTAACCCAGAAGTAGACAAAGCCTGTGTATAAAAGCAATTAAACAAGTGGTTATATATATATGATACAAGCTATGGAGTTTAATTGCAGAGAAACTTATTAATATGCTAGTAAATGGTGATCCCCAAATGGTATTAAAATTTATGGAAATGGAAACTTAAAAAAATGTGTTAAACCTCAAGAACTCTTGGTGGCTTCAGTTCCCTCTGAACTTTTCCATTTGAAATGTTGATTTACTCTCCCACAGCATCGCATTCTTCAGTTGTCTGGACTAATTCTTCTGTTGTGTTGCACAGTTCTTCGCAAGATACCTCATCACTTCCTTCAAATTCCCTAATAGATCCATTATGATCTTCAGGCAGAAATGCGTGAGCTCCATCCTCCATAACAGGTTCAGAAGTACCATTTTCTGATACTTTTTGTGCTGCTTTTGTTCTCTTGGACAGCATTGCTTCATATTCTTGCTTCCGTTTCAAAATGAAAGCTCTCAATACAGCAATTGACATATCCCTGTTATTAACCTAACAATTATACAACGGAGGACTAGAATAATGAGTAACATTAACCAACCACAAAAGGTGAACATTAACCAAGTGTCAATTATTCAAAGCACAAAAACAAATGAGAGATGATATTCGAAAAATAACCAAAGAGAATGAATCTAATGAACTTAGATAATAATATTCAGAATTCACTGATTTATGTGATTGACATTTAGGCATCAATAGTGGTAATGCTTCTAATATCGCTCCACTACCCAAATTTCAATTTATTTTTTTATCCCCTCACCGTATTGCCAATTGTTATAGAAGTTAACATTCCTTGACCCCAAAAACTAAATATGCTTGGAAATCAAAGAACTTAGCCGATACAATTCGGACAGACTTCAATAATGAAAAGGATAAAGTTGGTTAGACACTCCTATGCTCGTTGAGACATTGTGAGAGAAAGAGAGATAAGAAAGAGAAATGATAGTCAAAATAGGTGTATATTATATATAGGTGTGTCCATATATAATTACTCTAATGTAAATGAAAGACACAGAACACATCAATAAACTTCAACTCCAACAGTTCATAAACAGAAAATAACTACAATGTTTCAGATATCCATATCCCGCGCGCCACTACCAAGTGTCAAAATTTGATTTTTCTTCATTCTATGAGCTTTTTGGTGTAGGAAGACTTTCTCAGAGAACACTGAAAGTTCAATCCAGAAACGTACTTGGTGCACAAAATGAACCCTCTAAGAAGCATGAAATTTGAAAACCAAAAGAAAGAGGAGATTTTGGGACCTGGGCTTTGTTATTGAAGACTTCATTCTTGAGGTGCATAAGGATCTCAGCGTCACCCTCTTTTATGATTTTGTAATCATTGAGATTCATTGACGTTGTGAAAGAGGAACAAGACCAACAGAAACAATGTACAATCTTCGACTTCTACCAACATCAACGCGCGAAACAGTAATTGCCACGTTGTTCACGTTCATATGGGACGTACGAGGAATTAATGCAGAATTAGTTTAGTTTAGTTTTTTTTTTTTTTAAAAAAAATTCAAATTTTCTTCTCCCACAAATTCTAAGGGGAATCCTTAGCGCATGAATTTTTCCTCCTTTTCTCCTTTTGTGATTGTTTTTGCAAAAAAACTGTCCAAATCTAAAACTATTTTAATTTAAGTAAATGTTAATTTTAAATATTTTAATATATTATTGATTGGAAATCCTTATCTACAAAAATAATAATACAAAATGCATAAGTATTTACAGTTACATTATAAAGCTCTCTTAATAACTCTATATGGAATAATTTAGTCCTACTTATACTAAATTTTCATTTAGTGGTGTAATGTAATCAGTAATGTTCTATTAATCTATTACTTGTTATATTTTGGTTCAGAGGGTTTTTTTTTTTTTTTTTTCGTTTATCCTAGCTAAGATGAACTGATTGTTATTCAAATATTTTGGGTCAATCCTAGGTTCCTAACCCACAATGAGAATCAGTCATTCTCAAACAACAATCAGATTTTTGAAAAAGAAATATCCCAAAAAAAATTGGGCCTATGATACCAATAGAAATCAATACATGCTAAAAACCAATTGAAATCAGACAAACTTCCTGTACTCCTTAATTCCAGCACCTAATCCGAAATGTAATTTTACATTCAGGATTAAGTGTTCCAGAAGCTTTAAAAGATTCAGGAAGCAACTGCTTAGCAATCAATACCTACAATTTATAATTTTAGTAACGAGAAATATTAGTAATACATTTTTCCAAGCTTAATTACTTTTTTTTTGTTTATTTAATTTAATTTCGTCTCACTGTTAAATAAAGGTTCGATCCTTATTTCTAGAAGAGATTAATATATTAACTTTTATCCTTTTAGCAACAATTTTATGTTGACGTTAATTGTAAACACTAACAACTAAATTGTTAGGAAAATACTACAAATGCATTTGTTCCGGAGGTATTTGTGTCTGTCACATGATTGTTGGCTTACAGTTACAATAGCTATTTAACTAATTTTTCCTCCATCTACCACTGCATATCTTAACCTCGTTATTTGCCTCTTATACTCTCTGACTTTGGCATCAAAATATTTGTAGCTAGGTCATGTTGCTTACCAGAAATTAAACCACCACTGCCACTCATCGGAGTCATCATCGATGCCTGAATCGTCCACAGCGTTCAGATCCTTTCGAACAACATTCAATAAGAATTCATTTTAGTTTCACGTCATATCAATAAATAGATTGATGTATCAACATAGGTTTTTTTTTTTTAAACCAAATGTATCGATTTAGGGTAAAATCTTATCATTTTCGTGTAAAAAAAAAATTATACCGTTGTTGCATATCTTTTAAGTAAACTCACTTGTACCCTTACCCCAAAAAAACTCACTTGTACGATTCTTTTCCTTTAAATTCAGAAGTGATTATAAGTTGTTACCAAAGATATTCATAATCGTTGAACCGCTAACGGGGTATTGATTTGGTCAACCTATGAGGTCCCTTTTAAGATGGTAAATTTCCCCCAATCTATTTAACGTACCAAAATCATGTCAAACTATATATTTGATAACGTATTCATACGATGAATTTATAATATCTATATGTTTAAAATTTTGAATTAGTTATATTCATTCAGAATTTATAATATGTTGCACGTATAGGGTTGAGTAACGTTGCTAACAACCATGCCGGCTTTCAATACAAGGCTCGCTCGTCTTAGTTGTATTATTATGGGGGCCAAAAAACAGATAATTTGCATATAAAAAATTTGATGATCAAGTCTTGAGGCTAATAGGCCAATGGGGCAAAAGATTCCAAATTAGTATCTAAATGAGAACTTTTGCAGTTAAAGGATTGAAGCAATCAAGGTTTTATGGAGATGCATGCAGCAGCTAGAGTGTCCTTTTGGTTAGAAGGGAACTCACTACCTAGTCCCTACTTAGCTTGCTTGCTTCAAACTCATGTCTCTGACTCAACGTGGTGACGAAAGCAATATCATAAAGTGTAGGTTCACAAAATTAGTTGGCAAGGTCTAGAGAAGTGACATATGTTACCTAATACAATGATCAAGTTGTAAACAAAAGAGGACCATAATACCACGTTTTCATTTCATCTCATGTCTCATTTGTTCAACCCTTTTGTGTTCCTATCATTCTTGGTAAAGAAAAAAGTCCGAAGAAATAGGAAGTTCTTAGAGATAAAAAAAAATTATATGCACCAATGTAGAACTTTTTTATGCAGACATCTAATAAGAATTCACTATATCACCACATTATCATATTCATTAATATGATGTATTGGATATAGCTAGATTAAACTAATAAAAAAAGGTAGAAAAGGAAAGGGAGAAAATGGCCCTTTTGAGGATCAGTTATATACTTGGTCCGCAGAAGTAAACTAGTACTTAAATATAGAATCACCTTAGGCTTGTTTAATTTGGACAAACCGAAACTATTTTCTTTTACAGATTGATACACACTTTTGTGAAAGAATTTATCTGTACGGAATAAGGGGGTACACTGGTAACTTCATAGTATGGTGAGGCTAAGCCATCAGAGAACAAATGCACCTTCAAACACAGCCGTTGACGTGTTATGTTCACTCAGGCATCTCCCGCCTATTCTATATTCAGTGGCCGTTGCTTTAAGATATGGGAAGTTCAAAAGGAAAAATCTCATGGGCGAGACAATGATAGAAATATAAATGTGAAGGTACCTAACAACCATTAGGTGAGCCATCACTTGAATCCCAAAGAAATTCCCTTCGAGGCTCCTTTTCTACATTACTACACATCCAATTCCATAGCATTGAGGTGAAGAAACTCAATTCTCACTGAAAGAAAGTTGCTAACACTTGGCACCACTTATCAACTTATCATACTTGATAACATCAAAGGCACAACATTGAGGGAATGAGGCTTGTCATATCAGCAGTATGTGTTATTGTGCTATTCTCTTGTGCAGGTGAGATAACAACTTACCCTCTTCGTGGATTTTGCTTCACTTTCACTTGCATTTCACACACATTCAACCGATTTGTTGATGTTTTCTGGTTGTAGCTGCGTACGATCCTTTGGATCCAAATGGAAACATAACGATCAAATGGGATGTTGTGTCATGGACACCAGATGGCTATGTAGTAAGTAATAAAAACTTCACTGTTAGTTGTTTTATACTTTCCAGGCCACAGAAAATTCCAAGAAATAGATATACCTAGTTGTCAAGGGCTCATTGACAGATCAAATAAAAATACTAAGACAGTGGTTTCAGGTTAAATTCAATTCTTTAGAATCATGTTGAAATATCACAGTTAATGTGATTTTAGGTAAATTTTCATTTGTTTGGTACCATGTTAAAGAATTAATTTTGGATTGAAACAACTTTAGATAAATTTTACATTAGTTCAACAATTTTAAGTGTGTTTTATTACTAATTTGTTTTTATAATAAAAGCATCTAAACATAAATCATATTACTTCAAAATCAGTTTTAACCAAAATCATTTTTGTCAACGCTCATCCAAACAAATAGTATAGTCAACTAGCATTGCAATTTGTTGCATAGCCAGTAAAATGGATGTAACTAAATTGAAAAGTAATATTTCATGTAACGAAATTATCTGTTTCTGTGTATTGCACTTTTTACCAGGCCGTGGTAACAATGAGCAATTTCCAAATGTTTCGGCACATCATGAATCCTGGATGGACTTTGGGATGGACATGGGCAAAGAAGGAAGTTATATGGTCCATGGTAGGAGCTCAAACCACAGAACAAGGAGACTGTTCTAAGTTCAAAGGCAATGTACCTCACTGCTGCAAGAAAACTCCGACAGTTGTAGACTTGCTCCCTGGTGTGCCTTACAACCAGCAATTCTCAAACTGTTGTAAGGGTGGAGTGGTGGCAGCATGGGGCCAAGACCCTTCATCAGCAGTCTCATCCTTCCAAGTGAGTATTGGGCTAGCCGGTACTTCAAACAAGACAGTTAAACTCCCCAAGAACTTCACTCTCTTGGGTCCAGGACCAGGCTACACTTGTGGTCCTGCCAAGGTTGTTCCTTCCACCATTTTCCTTACACCTGACAAGCGCCGCAAGACTCAAGCACTAAGTAAGTTCTTTAACTTTGTGAAATCAATTTCCTTCCCAATTTCGATCCATTCAACAATTCTCTTAGTTTTCATTTGTTTATATGTCATGCAGTGACATGGAATGTTACTTGCACATACTCACAATTTCTGGCTAGAAAGAACCCGGGTTGCTGTGTATCTCTGTCATCCTTCTACAATGAGACCATTACCCCTTGCCCCACTTGTGCCTGTGGCTGCCAGAACAAGAGGAACTGTGTCAAGTAAAGTCTGATATGAAAAATAATTAATGACCTCTTTATATCTAACAACTTGAATCATTCTCTCACATGTTGGTATGGTATGGTATGCAGGAGTGACTCTAAACGTATCAACATGGTGGGGATTCACACTCGAAAGAAAGACAATGAACCATTGCTACAGTGCACTCATCATATGTGCCCAATAAGGGTACACTGGCACGTGAAGCTCAACTATAAGGACTATTGGCGAGTCAAGGTTGCCGTGACGAATTTCAACTACAGGATGAATTACTCCCTCTGGACTCTTGCTGTTCAGCATCCAAATCTTAACAATGTCACTCAAGTTTTTAGCTTTGATTACAAGCCTTTACTTCCCTATGAGTCCATAAGTTAGTGCCAACAAACAAATCTTTTTAGGCATGTTTTGTAAGTCAATAATAATCCTTAAGAATGAGTTCTCAATTTTATCCTCATTTTTTATGCAGATGACACTGGTATGTTCTATGGCATGAAATACTTTAATGATCTCTTAATGGAAGCTGGACCAACTGGGAATGTTCAATCAGAAATTCTTCTTCAGAAGAACCAGGACACGTTCACATTCAAGCAGGGGTGGGCATTTCCTCGCAAGGTCTACTTTAATGGTGAGGAATGCATGCTGCCACCGCCTGATAGCTACCCAATCCTCCCTAATTCCGCCCCTGTGAACTTATTAAACTTCCCAGCATTCATTTTCACAATGCTTGTCATGATAGCTGTTTGGTGAAATAGTACTTAGGTGAGATACAATTGTTGTCTGAAATTTTGAAGCCAAGTTTTCCTACACACACCACAACGTACATCAGGTATGAAGATTCTTAGGAAATTGTTTGATAAAACCACGCCAGACTCATGAATGTGTGTGCTGTGATTCATTAGTGCTTATCGGATGCTGAATAGGGAATAACTGAATATAATTCCCAGCAATGATTTTGTCTGAATCATGTTTAAATGCTTATATTGTAACGCTGTAATGGATACTCCATTTCTCGTGTATTCATTTTTGCTTAAGACCATATTGAGCATAATGCATAGAACATTCTTATTCCATGTAGGAAACTGCAAGTAAAAAGACCATTATCATTTCAAATCCACATATGATTCATCAAGTCCATATTTTCACGTGACATCTCCCTGTGTATATTCATTATAATTACAGTTTACAATTATAATAACGATACATACATAATTGAATTACAACAAACACAAAAAAACAATAGCAAATTCTACCACCAATGTAAATCCTCTGTAACAAATCATAGGACACGTGCGTGATCTAATCTTCGATGTCATCCTCCCATATGCTTCAAATACTAAATTGACATCACAGATGAGTCAAAACTGGTCTGACTGAAAAATTTCTATTACAAGGCTAAGTGTACCACAGATTGAAACTTTATGCGTGAGCATAAAATACCAAGGCTACCAAAGATGCTATCACTAAAGAAAACAAGGAAACCTCTTGCCTAGCACCAGCATTAGGTGACCACGGATAAGAATCAGGTGGTGGCATTACACAGTTGTCACCGTTGAAGTAGATCCTTCGAGGAAAAGCCCAACCCTTATCAAAAGTAAAAGTTGCTTTATCCTTTCGGAAGAGTAGCTCTGATTGAACATTTCCATTAGGGCCAGCTTGGTTGAGAAAATCATTATAGAACTTAAGTCCCCATAGCATTGCAGTATCATCTGTTAAAAGCAACTTAAAAATCAGTAATTACCTTCTATAGTTTATCAAAATAAGAAGTAAAAGTTTTGATGTTTTATGATGAAAAATTAAGAAAATATTTTCACAGTATTTAAGAAAATTTTTAACTCCAGAAATTGAAACAAGTTAGGATCACACTTACTTATTGAACCATAAGGAGTCAATGACTTGTAGTTGAAACTGAACAGCTGAGTCAGATTGTCAAAGTTTGGATGTTGAACAACCATGTTCCACTCAGAATAATTCATCCTGTAATTAAAATTAGTAATAGTAACCTTCACACGCCAGTACTCCTTGTAGTTAAGCTTAACATGCCAGTGGATACGGACTGGGCACATATGACTTGTACATTGAACCAAAGGTGAAAAGTTATTCTTCCCAGAGCCAGTAACAACTGATGCCAAATGTGGTGTATCTGGACTGTAACCACACAGAAAGGAAATATATGAGTGCACAACTTAGTAGCTAGAAGGAATTCACAGTACACTGAATCGTGGAAACCTACTCTACACAGGTCCCTGACCGAGACGAGTTACTTTGGCAGCCACATGCACAAGTTGGGCAGGGAACAAGGGTATCATTATAGAAAGATGAAAGTGAGACACAGCAAGAGGGAGTTTTCTGAGCCAGAAATTGTGAGTATGTGCATGTCACATTCCATGTCACTGCAATAAACAAGAGTGATGTTAAGGATATAGCAAATTGCTAGAATTTGCTGATAGTTACTGGTACCAACTGTAATTTTCAGTTGTTTTAAATTTAAGCAGAGAATTAGTAACACGAGTCCCAGATTTTGTTACCAACAAAACCTTGTTAAAAGAAGTGCTTGAGGTTGGTCGGAGGCAGGAGAAAAATAGTTGATCATATTGAGATCTGTGAAAATGACATAAAAAGTCCTATAACTTACTCAGTGCTTGGGTCACTCTCCTTTTGTCTGACGTAATGAATTTAGTGGGTGCCACAATCTTCGCTGGCCCACAAGTATAACCTGGTCCTGGTGCTTTCAAGGTGAAGTTTTTGGGGACTTTGACAGTTCTGTTTGTGGTTCCAGCTCTACCAACACTGACTTGAAATGATGAAACTGCATTGGTGGGATCCTGCACCCATGAACTGAGCACCCCACCTTTGCAGCAATTTGCAATTTGTTGATTGTAAGGTGTTCCAGGAAGTAAATCTACAATTGTCGGATCTTTCTTACAGCAATGTGGAACACCAGCCTTAAATTTTGAACAATCCCCTTGTTCAGTGGCCTGCCCTCCCATCATGCTCCATATTACCTCCTTTTTTGCCCATGTCCATCCCATTGACCAGCCAGGTGGAGCGATATGGCGATATTGTTGGAAGTTGTTCATCGTAACAACAGCCTGTACATTCAATTGTTTCTTAGATATCTAAATAACTAATGGGATAAAACTAAGCTAAAGTCACGTTAAAGGGATATAGCCACAGAATAAAAGAAATTCATTTGTAAACTTGAGTTTATTGACCTTATTCAATGATAGAAACTTCAGTAGTATACAGTAAATATGCACCAAACCAAGTGTTGTAACACACTCCGAAGTGTTGTAAGAAATTAAATAGTCACGTTTCTAATTGGAATGCAATGATTTTGGTTTTTCAAAATGTTAATAAGATCATTGCATTATCCAAGTAAGAATTGATAGATGACGTGAGATGAAGCTGACATGAACTTGCAGATTCGTCACAAAAGACGTGAGCAACCAATGGAAAGAAAAGGAGCAAAACAACACCATGCATAATGCACAACAGATGGTTTGCTTTTCAAATTAATAGGCGATATTGTCAAAAAAACTATACTTACCACATATCCATCAGGGGTCCAGCTTATAATATCCCATTTGATTGTGATATTCCCATTTGGGTCAAGCGGATCATAAGCATCTGAATGATAAACAGACAATTAGCAAGTGGAAAGTAAGTAAACAGAAAGGAAAGAAGACAAGTAAATGTTGAACCTTGAACCTCTACATATTCGTATTATATACTACATTACTACACACAATAGAAATTATGAGACAAACAAAATTGCTAGACTTGTTTAAGTAGTCACTAAAAAGGGAACCAAACAAGCTAACATATTGTTAAGTCAACGGCTGGTGAAGCTATATATAGTTCTTCATTTTTACATATTTAATTCTTATAGCATGTATGATTCATGACTCCATTCTTTACACCAAAGATATCTAATAACCTCCTTCCATTTAAATATAATCACCTCCTATACTAATGATAAGGAACTGGAAGATATCCAGGATCTAAAATCTGCAAGGACCTTTACACACGGATTATTCCATTTACAGCCAAAACTGATCACCATCAGTGACTGCCAACTCATGCACGGTTTTCCCAATTACAGGAGTTCTTAGGCACAAATATCGCGTAAGCAATCATAATTTCAATTTTCAACATAAAATATATTCCAAACTCCCAAAGGGGAAAAAAATTTCTTCTCACTTGACTCAACGAAAATTCATATGCCAAATCAGTTCTTATTAAAAGAATAATAGTCAGAACACAATTTTCATTTATTTATTTGTTAAAAATCTAAATCTTTACAGCAATAAAACAAGTTAAACAGCATATTTTCCACATAAAACAATTGGCATCAACAAGATTACCCGCCATGATAAAAAAGTTTCCACATTAGGACAAAATCCACTTTCTTTATCAAATTCAAAGAACAAAGGTTCCATCTTTCACAAGCATTCATTTCAAAAACCAACAGGGCGTAAGGTCCACGCAGCATAGAATGAATACCACCAGAAAATGGAAACAGTAAAGCGTCTAAGGAAAACTGAACAACCCCTCCAACAAAAAACACATAATCAATGGAAATTTCAACTTTTGAATACATAAACAAGGAAAAAAAGAAGAAGAAGAAAAAGAAATAGTAATGAGGTGAACCTGTTGAAGTGAAGCAAGTACAAGACAGCAGAGTCAAGAACAAAATACAAGGAGTTGCTTTTGGTAACAGAGAGAAGCCCATTTTGTTGCTGCAAGAGGTAAGTGCTCTGAATTCTTGCCAGAACAGTTCAAGATCCGTGATAGCCAGAGAAGACTAGAAATAAAGAACAAAAAAGTAGAGAGAGAAAGTGAGGAAAAGAAAGAGATAGCGAAAGAGAGTGTGGAAAAAAATGAGGCAGAAACTGACTGTCTAGCTTGTCCCAGTTGGTTCATCATCTGTTTAAGAAAGGTATATATGCACTTATGCACGTACCTAAACTTATTATTGGCGGTGTTCTGTGAGAAAAAAGAGTACAGTTATTGCGTTTTATA
Organism: Glycine tomentella; assembly: GCA_007407185.1. Taxonomy (NCBI): domain Eukaryota; kingdom Viridiplantae; phylum Streptophyta; class Magnoliopsida; order Fabales; family Fabaceae; genus Glycine; species Glycine tomentella. The sequence continues at coordinate 1,314,269 of PYAF01003543.1, forward strand.
CATAAAAAAAAAAAAAAAATTCCTTGCAAATTTGTGACGTACCCACTCACCTTTTACAAAAAATTAAATATTGTTGTGCAAAAAAAATGGTGAATGAGTTTATTCTCCCTGCAAGAGAATGCCTGTGAAAACCGGTTCGGTCATTGAACCGGTCGAAGTAATGGGTCAGTGGTTTAGTGGTCCAACCGGTGGGTCAACAATTGAACCGGTTTGAACCGGTATATATTAAAATTTCAAAATTATATATGTATCCATTATATATAAGTATATAACTAACATTATTTGAGTAAAATAAGTTCATTTGTACTCCAAAATCCAAAATAATAATCTAAATTTTAAAAAATAAAAATAAAAAATCCAAAAAAAGCAAAAAAAAAATAAAAAAGAGGACCGGTTCAACCGACCGGTTTTAACCGGTTCGACCACCGGTTTTGGTCGGTTTTGGCCGGTTTTGACCAAGTTTGACGGGGTCAACTGCATGACCGGTTTAACAGCCTACTCGGACCGGTTATGGGACCGGTTCCCGGTCCAACCGGTCGGACCGGCCGATCCGAACCGGTTTTCACAACTATTAATACTCTGCAAAAGCTATGGTAAAAGTGGTGTGTGAATAGTCGTATGATTGGAACGATCCTATCACATAGATTTACGTAATTAATAAACCCATCATATTTTGAATTGGATTATCTCAGAAGGATACATGTGGAAAATAAATAAAAATATAATGGTGCAAGTTTTTTTTTTTTTATAAATTCAATTAAGAATAGTGCAATGCATGATACGATTGTCTGATCTATAATAATTAATTTAGAAAGTATATTTAAAATCATTTTTAATTAATTGATAGTGTAAAAGTTTTTATGTTTATAATGTGTTGAAAGTAAACCTATTTTTTGTTTGCATAAAATCAATTAAAAAACATTATTTGCATTGTTTCTTTGACCTCAAATGATAAAAATGTAGTGCAATGAATTATAAAGTACTTTTCAACATATAATAATATGGCATGGCATGTGTGGAAAAAGAATGGTTTATCACTTTTGACTTTCCTCACCGGTACATGCTTATTTAGTTGTTTTGCTGTTCTCCTTGAGTTTCTTAATGAAATGAATCTTATTACATTCATACACTCAATTGGAAAACAAGAATTAGTTTCAGAAACATGAATAACCTACTTAATTTTATGGACGTATAACAAGTTTTTGTAGAACAGAAAACTCATAGTCAATGTCCAATATTTATCTTTTAGTATGATTAAATCCCATTTAGTTAGACTTATAAGATGACATCACAAAGTAATTTTCAGTGAACCTGTCCTTTATTAAAAATTAATGTGTTTTTTTAGGGTTGAATTAATTCATACATTATAAATTTGTGTCTTCATTTTTTAATGGGAAGACAATTTTTAATGTGTTTTTTTCTTTGTAATTTCACTATCATTTAGTGGGTTTTTTTATTATTAAAATTTTATTTTATTCTAAAAATTTAAGTTTCTAAATCTCAACTTAATTATTTTTAAATTTATTTTTTATTTCAAATCTTAATTACTTGTATTCTGAAATTATTATTTTTGTTTTCAATTTTTTTCCAAATTTAAACTACTTTTTTTACGTAAATTAAAAAAAATACCCATATAATACATGAGATACAACCCATTTATATCTAGATTTTTCTATTGAGTGTCATGAATATATGATAAAAATATTATTTTATCAAAATACAAAAAAATAATTTAAAATTTTCTTTCTAAAATAGTTTTAAGCATATATCCATAAAACGCCTCTTGTATTAAAAGACAAAAGGCTACTAAAAAAAAGAAGAATATTACAACTTACGAGCATCATGCTCCGATTATTTGTCATTCTTTATCAAATTGACTTTTTTCTTCTTTACCCAAAGGCCAGCTTAATAAATAAATTTTATCTGTGAGTAAGCGATGCAAGATATTTTCATATTTAATCCAATAATGTTTTTTTAAAAGAATTTAATCCAATAATGTTATTTAAGACTAAATTAATGTTATTATACAATGTCTCTTAAAGTAATGTTATTACAATTTTTTTTGCAAACGCTGTTTTACTATTCAGTGCTATTTTTGATTAAAAACCTAAATTTATATACTTCTGCAATGTTTTCCATCAAAATATACAACTAGTAAAGGAAATCAAACTTTAGTTGCACTTACCGTATAAATGGGGTTTTCCTCATCGTTTTTAATTGCATAGTAGAACAAAAGAAGTAGACGAATACAAATTAGTTAATAATATAAACAACTATTGATTAATCCCCATCATTATCAAACCAACTAAGTCTGAAGATTCATGAAAGCAACCTGTTGCATTCGGTCAGCTCTTTTATAAATTTTGTCTGCTTCATATTTATTTTCCAAATTAAAGAAATTGACGTTTTCTGAACTATAATGTTATATAGGACACGTGTCATATCGTGGTTGGATAAAAAATGTGTACAAAACCCTGAATCGTTTGTTGTGTCGGTGGAAGGAGGCCATTGGTCTCCGACACTGGCTCACTCAGCTTCTGATAATACCCTACCGACAGAATTAGACTCTCCTAGTGTACAAGCACTTCATCTTAATAATATGATTCTTTCTTTTTTGGGGAAATTGGTAGTATAGAACTAGTAGGGTAGTATAGAACTACTGAACTAGCATTTAAATTTATGTACATTTATAGGGTAAATTTTTTTATATTTAGAATCATTTAATTATAAAAATTAAAATATTTTACTTTATTTTTAATGAAAAATAATAAAATAATATTTAAATTGATTTAAATTTAAAAATAATAACACATTTATAATAATAATATTTTAAAGATTTTAGAATCGTCTTAGGACTTAAAATAAAATAAGATAAATTGAATTTAAAGATAATAAAATACTCAACATATTTATAGATAGGGATGACAAAATCGACTTGTTCCTACAGACCAGCCCGTATGGTCCACAAAAAAATGTGGATAGGACTGAGATTTTAAACCCACATTCATTAAATGGATCAAGTCAATCGGGCTCACAAAAATGTGGACCAGGGTCGGGCCAGCCCACCGGACTAGTAACCCACCAATAAAAAAATAATAAAATATTTAATAGGTAATGAAATGAGTGGTTTAGAGTGAGAGTGACTAAGAAGAAGTGAGTGATTTTGAATCCTTAACCTTAATACATTTCTATTTGGAACCTAATAATGAACTATACTACATGTACAAATATGTTTTGATTGCCTGTATCATTGTGAAACAAATTTCTAATAATCTGTTAAGACTTAGGAGCTAATTGAAAATCATTGTTAGATATGTATTCCCTGCTTGCTTTTACTTCTATTAGACATGTATTTTATATTAAAAATCATTGTTATAAGATTAAGTTAATACATTATTAATTTTTAATATAAATAATTACATTTGAATTTTCTAATAATATTTTACCTTTTTTAAAAAAAATATTTTTTTATTTTTTAGTGACTGACCTACTAGTCCATTGGTCCAGTGACCCACATTAAAGTGGGACAAACTAATATTTTCAACCCACTTTGTAAAAGTGTGCCAATCCACCTCGGTCCGACCCATTTTTGTCATCCCTATTTATGGAAGCTAATATTTTAAAAAATATTATTTAAATTAAAAATTAATCAAACATAATTTTAATAAGAATGAGAATAAATTATCAAAATATTTTCATTTATGAATAACTCCAAAAACGTTTTAATATAAGAACAGCTACTAAAAACATTTTTATTCAATAATGAATATTTAGATTTATAATATAGGGTGAATATATTTTAATTTAACGTTGATGTTGTAAAAAAACTAACAAAGTAAAATGACATATTTCTAGATGTTCTCTCTCTAATCTCTATTATTATTATAACTAAGTTGTGGTATATGTATACAATATTGTTGTCGTTTTCCGAAACACAAGACAATCAAACGCAACCAAACAGCTCCCGGGAAGCTCGTACATTTTAACATTTGGCAATTGGCATACAACTGGACATAACATATGATCCAAGAGTTTGAAGTAAGAATTGTTGTGTCGTTAACTTGTCATGTTGTGTGTTACAGTGTAAGAATAAAAGAAACACGAATGCCAGCTATTGTGAGTGGGCATTTGAAAAGTCTTTCGCATGGTTTTCATTTTTCTATTATTTTGTTTGATACATATAGTTTTTCATTTTTGTTATTGTTGGAAATATACCTTTTAAGCATATGCCATTTTTTAGGAATGAGATTTTTTTTAGGAAATTTCATAAACTTCATGGTTCGCGAAAATATTTTCAGTGATATTCTAGGATAGTTTACAGATTGTGACAATGTATTTTGATAAAGAGGAAACATTTCATTTCTTTGAGACATGGATTCTTTAAGTAATATCCATTGTTGAGCAAATACAGAGTAACTTTTAAGTTTAATGATTAATAAACAATCAATACTCGTCACTTCTAAATTTTCCCATGTATCACTGCATCTAACACTAATGGTTCGTTTGATTTAGAAAAAAAAGTGAAAAGAAAAAAAGAGAGCAAAGAGAATAAACGTAAGATAATTTTTAGGTTGAAAGAAAGATAAATATACCCCCCCAATTTGGTTTTCACTTAGATGAAAATATGTCGAAAAGTAGATTTATATCTCTACCAGGAACAAACAAAGCATAGATTACAAGGCCAAAACTAGTTATTTTTATCACGAAAAAAAGCTACATATGAACCCATAGAACCAAGTGTTTAACTGCACTCTGAACTTTGTTTAATCAAACATCCTAATTTTGAGTCAAACCAAGTTAACTAGAATAAACACAGTTCATTATGATTTAACAATATAATGTAAGAAATCACATTAATTACAATTATGTTGACTTTTGCCGAGTGGCTACAAAAGATAGGTTCAACATTTTTTTTTATCAACCTGCTCATTCTCTAGATGTAAATGTGTTGGTCTTTTTTTTTTCTTTCTTCTCAATCTTTACAATATAATAAGTACTTAAGACTATTGATGACCTTATAGGTGTGTGGTGGTTAAGGCGTTACAGGATTTTCCATCTTCTAATAGCATTTTAAGGTAGTTACAGGATTTTTCATCTTTTAATGGCATGTTTAAGGTAGCAGTGAGGTGAACCAAAATCAATTATGAAATCACGGTGAATGTGAAACAACATATAGTTGTTTTGGAAAAATCATGATGACATTGTTATTTTGAGGTAATCACCATGATTTTAAACGATATCTAAACATGCTATAAATATAACAAGAATTTCGTGACACTAAACATGGTGGAAATCATGGAGGAAAAAAGTTGAAACAATTACACAATTCCCCATATTAAAGAAAACAATAATGCAAAGCGATGGTTCACTTTAACTCGACTGAAATGTGATCCTTATTATTGGAAGAAGTCATTGACCACTTGATAGACGTTTAATGGCTTAAGTCTAGTTTTGCTCATTAATAAATCAGTGTTTTGTATTGTTGTTATCTTATGTTAGATCATAGATGCCTTTGCTTTCTTTTCCTCTTAGTTAGTGTAATATGTGGATAAATGCCTCACTGCAAAGTGGGTTTTCTTGCCCAATTATTCTGCTATATAGTTGGAATAACTCTTCTAAATTATAATCATACCCGGAAACAAACATAAGTGAACTTTCAAAGCAACAAAGCACAGACCAGGATCTTAATAAAATTTATTAATAAAAATTTTCAACAAACTCTTAACTTGTTTCTTTTCCTTATCCTCATGTTCATTGTCTTCAGTAGGACACTTGTTGAGCTCGAACTCTGCAATCTCATTATGCTCTAAAATGGATAAGCATCAGGTGGTGGCATCATACATATGTCACCATTGAAGTAGATCCTTCGAGGAAAAGCCCAACCCTTATCAAAAGTAGAAGTTTCTTTATCCTTTCGGAAGAGTAGCTCTGCTTGAACAATGCCTTTAGGGCCAGCTTGGTTGAGAATGTCATTATGACGGGACTTAATTCCCCACAGCATTGCTATATCATCTGTTCATAACCAACTTAAAATCAGTAATCACCTTTTAATTTACGAAAATAAGAAGAAAAAGTTTTGATTTTTCATGATGAAGAATTAAGAAAAGAAATATTACTGTAAAAGTTTAAAGCAAACATGTTAGGGTCACACTTACTTGAATATGCATCCAAAGCCAGTAACTTGTAGTTGAAACCAAACACTTGAGTCCGATTGTTGAAGTTATGGTGTTGAACAAGCAAGTTCCAGTCAGAATAATTCATCCTGTAACTAAAATTAGTAACAGTAACCTTCACACGCCAGAATTTCTTGGAGTTTCGCATAACGTGCCAGTGAACTTGGGTTGGGCACATATGCTTAGTACATTGAACCAAAGGTGACAAATTATTCGTCCCAGAGCTAGTAACGTTAGAGGCTAAATGTCGTGTACCTGGACTGTGAAGACACAGAGAAAGGAAATATATGAGTGTACAACTTAATATCTAGAAGGAAATCACAATACTACATGATAGAAATTGGAAACCTACTTTAGACATCTCCTTGACTGAGATGAGTTCCTTTGGCAGCCACATGAACATGTTGGGCAGGGCACAACAGTATTATTATGGAAAGATGAAAGTGTGGCACAGCAGGTGGGAGTTTTACGAACCAGAAATTGTGAGTATGTGCATACCACTTTCCATGTCACTGCAATAAATAAGAGTGATGTTAAGGATACAATAAATTGCTGGAATTTGCTGATGGTTACTTATAACAAATGTAAACCTCTATTGGTTTTAAATTTAAGCAGAGAATTAGTAACATGAGTCCTAGATTTTGCTATCAACAAAACCTACAACTAGTGGGTGACACTTTGTTGAATGAAGAGTACGAGGTTGGTAGACAAAAGTGGTAGAATAGCTGAATAGGGAGATACCCTCAATACTATCGAGCAGGGCGTGAGTGACATGTTGGGGCTGCCAGTAGATGCCACCCAAAGGATTACTGCACAAACTTAAATCGCAAGCAGTTTTACTCAATTGCAACTACTCAACTAGCCTCTTGGCACAAGGAGAACTTCCTGAGGAGAGTTGCATACTAAGCAGGATGTAGAAGGCAGAATGAAAAATAGATAACCATATTGACAACTGTGAAAATGACATACAAAGTCCTTTAACTTACTCATTGCTTGGGTCACTCTCCTTTTGTCTGGAGCAATGAATTTAGTGGGTCTCACAATCTTAACTGGTCCACAAGTATAACCTGGACCTGGTGCTTTCAAGGTGAAGTTCTTTGGGAGTTTGACAGTTCTGTTTGTGGTTCCAGCTCTACCAACACTGACTTGAAATGATGCAGCTGCTTTGGTTGGATCCTGCACCAATGTAGTGAGCACTCCACCTTTGCAGCAATTTGCAACTTGTTGATTGTAAGGTGTTCCAGGAAGCAAATCTACAACTGTGGGATTTTTCTTACATGAATGTGGAATATTTCCCTTAAATTTTGAGCAATCCCCTTGTTCTGTGGCCTGCCCTCCCACCATTTTCCATATTACCTCCTTTTTGGCCCATGTCCATCCCATTGACCAGCCAGGTGAAGGGATGTGACGAAATGCTAGGAAGTTGTTCATTGTAACAACAGCCTGAAACATTCAATTGTTTCTTAGATATCTAAATAACTAATAGGACAACATTAAACTAAAGTCACTCTGTAGGGGTATAGCAACTAATTTAAATAAGTTCATTTCTATACTTGATTTTTTCAACCTTATTTAGTAATAAAAACTTAATATATATTGTGTGTGAGGGGAGTTTTGGGTTTCAATGTGCTGTTAAGTTCACTTATATGGTTTGCTTGAGACCATTGGTGAAAATATCTCCGGTGTTTCATCCCCCTCAGGTTCCCAACAATATATGTGAGCAACCTGTGTAATACAAAGGAGAAAATAGGACAGGAGATTTGGTTCTCATGTTAATAGGTGATATTGTACAAGAATATACTTACTACATATCCATCAGGGGTCCAGGATATAACATCCCATTTGATTGTTATATTCCCATTTGGGTCAAGCGGATCATACGCATCTGAAAGATTAACAGACAATTAGCTGGTGGAAAGTAATTAAAAGGAAAAGGAAACAAAGTAAATGTTGAACCTCTACATATTCCTGTACTATACTACATTACTACATAGTCAATAGAAATTATGAGACGCGCAATTGCTAGACTTGCTTAAGTAGTCATGAAGGAAAGCAAGAAGAAAGCAAACATATTGTTTGTCAACGGCTGGTGAAGTTATAGTTCTTTATCTCTACATATTTAATTCTTGTAGCATGCATGATTCATGACTCCATCAATCCTTTGCACCGACTGTATCTAATGATAAATAACTGGAAGTTATATATCCCCGATCTAAAATCTGTGCGAGGAGCTTTATACGTAAATTATTCCATTTACAGCCAAAACAAATCTCGTGTAAGCTTTCAACTTGAAACATATTCCAAATGGCAGAAGGGGGGAAATAATAAAAACAAATCATAAACTTCTCACTTGACTCAACGAAAACTCAAATGCCAAATCAATTCTTATTATAAAGTAGTCAGAACACAATGTTTTTTAATTTCTTTGTTCCATATCTATATCTTCATAGCAGCAAAGCAAGCTAAACGACATACTTCTACTTAATATAATTGGCATCAACAAGATTGCCAGTAATAAATGATCAAAAGTTTCCACATTTTCTCTATCAAATTCAAAGAACAAATGTTGCATCTTTCACAACCATACATGCATTTCCAAATTCAAGAGGGCATAAGATCCACGCAGCATAAAATGAAGATCACCCCAGAAACTGACACGGCCATGCATAATTTCGGCAAAAACTGAACCACCCCTTATACAAAAAACACCGAACCAAAGAAAATTTCAAGACATAGACAAGGAGGAAAGAAAGCAATAGTAATGTGGTGAACCTGTTGAAGTGAAGCAAGTACAAGACAGCAAAACCAAGAACAAAATGGTAGGAGTTGCTTTTGGTAACTGAGAGAAGCCCATTTTTCTTGCTGCAAAAAATTGTAGCATAACTTTTGTACAAGCACATCAATCCCTGACTTATAAAGTCAACAATTTTGCGGACCAACTTTCGTAGAATCACATCATTGTATAATTATTAAGAGGCAGGGGAAGTGCTAACTGTGAACTGCGAATATATATATTAATATATATATATATATATATATATATATAAATAGTGAAAGTGCCAACTGTTATCCACAGATTTTAAATCCAGATCCAGTTCATAAAAGTCAATAAACATCTACAAATTAACTTTTGTACAAGCTCATCAATGCATAGCATAGTTTTTGAAATCGGTAATGAACCAATGGAAAAAATGGTTTAAACCAGTATTTCTTTAGGAGATATAAGGTGGATTGGATGATTAAGGAATAATGGAAGAAAAAACTGTTGCAAGTTTGATTCCGGCTAAAAGAATTAACATTCTAACAACTAAATGATAAACAAAAAACCCAGTATTCTTTAAAAAATTAATCTAAAGCATTTTTAAGTTAACTAAAAACACATATTTTATAATAATTAAAATAATTGTAAATTATTTAATTAATTATTATTAATTACTCTTAGAAAACATATAATTTAATCGTTATATCAATTTACAATTTTTGATATCTTGATTTCATATAATCTTATTTTAACTAGTCATTTTCTTTTTTATTCTAGATGTAAATTTGTTATGAAGTGATTTTACTATGTTTTGACCAGTTTTGATTCTTCACCAATTCCTTGAACGATTTTCTAGTTTATTTATATCAAACACTAAATCAATTCATCAGTTTCTGGGTCAAACCAGCAAATTTGATCTAGCATTTTATAACACAATTCTTATGGAAAACACATCTAATTTGATTAAACAAGGACATCACGCAACTTGCAGCTACCACTTCTTTGCCTTTGCTCCAATAATTTTATTTAAAAGTTATCTTAAAATTAAAGTTCAAAATTAAAATGGAGTTTAATTTATGTATTGTTCGTGTATTTTTTTTATTTATTTAGACGTCTAATAAGAATTCACCCCAGTCTTACATCATATTAACAAATCATAATGAAAATTATGATTGATATAAGTAGTAATAATTTATATTTTTTAATCAATTAGTTTAGAGTTTGAATTTGATTAATTCTAATATATGAAACAAATTATATTGGAAAAAAATATTTATCTGTATGTATCTTGACAGAATAATTTTATATTAATATCATATGATAAAAAAATATTAAAATAAAATTTAAATATATTTTTCATTGTAATTTAACCTTTTTTTCATTTTCATTTTTATATTTTTTTATTTTCATCTTTATAAAATATATTTTTCATCTTTATTCTAAATAGTATTTTTTCATTGTTCAAAACACTTTTATTGTTAAAAGTGTTTTAGATAATTCTAAAATATTTTAAGGGCAAAAATAAAATAAATATATTTTAAAGGATTAAAATAAAAAAATTATAAGATGAAAAAAAATACTAAATTATATGAAAAGGACAAAAAAAATATATTTAAGTATAAAATAAATAATGATGTGATGATGCAATGAATTTTCATTAGATATTGGTGTAAGAAAATTATATATGTATAAATTAAATTCATAAAAATAAAGTAGAAGTCATTTTGTACTACTATCTTTTTTTTATTCCATTACGATATGGAGAGAGTAATGGGAAGTGTGAACATTATTGTTGGGTTGGTCGACGGAGATTAGAAGGGAATTAGGAATGGTCAAAGTGAAAGAAAAAAAATGAAGGAGTTTAAAATAGAAGGCGTGCGGTGCGTGCTTCTCCCACAACTCAGCGTACGCGCAGCCTTTTCACCAAATTGTCAACCAACCATTTTCGTTATTTACAAATTTCGTTTCCTTTGAATTACAATTTACATTTTACAAGACCAGAAAGACAGCCTCCGATGTTGCTTCCGTCGTGTTCGTAGGTTTTGTTCGGAGACTCAGTTTTTCATTCTTCCAATGGCCCAGTCTTTCGGTCAGACCGAGATCAACTGGGACAAGTATTCTGTCTTCTTCTTTTCCTTTTTTTATTTTTTATTTTCTGAATGGTGCTATTGATTTATCATTTTTGTTCTTGTTTGCTGTATTTCGAGGACAAACTCGTCATTTGAAAACCATAAATTGGCATACCGTGGCCCCTAAAGGTTTTTTCTTTCTGAATAATTTGATTAGGGGTGGGGGAGTTATGGATTCTGGTTTCTTTGTATTTTGTGAATTGAATGAAAATCATAAAAGGGTAAGCTAATTTTCTTCAAAAACTAAAAAAAAAAAAGCTTATGAAGTTCCCAATTTGATGGGAACTGCTGAAGAGTGAAAGACTATTTGTTAATAATACACACAAGCTGCCATCAGTGCGAAACTGCATATGGGAAATTCATTGTGTTCCATTCTCTACTTCACTGCGACCGTTTTTTTTTTCATATTCATATAGTGATTTACTCTATAAGACGGCTATGTAGAGTTCATATGTAAAAGATTCAAGGTGATAGCATTCTACTGCTTGAATCATTGAATTGCTTCCATTTTCCTATTAAGTTTTGTATGATTCTAGATATGCGCTTTGTAAATTTGTGTGTTCTATCTTTTATCTAGGGATGCTAATTCTTCATGAAGATTTGTCCTTCCATCTTGGCCTTGCTTTGATTTATTAATAATATATCTTACAGATATTGTGACCTTTTTGAGCTCATGGTGTTATTATGAACTTTACACCCACAGGTTTTTATCCTGATGAAGTTCACCCAATTCTGCAGGCTTGATAAAACTAGGTTCTATGTCGTAGGAGCTGGACTCTTTACAGGTGTTTCAGTGGCACTTTACCCCGTTTCTGTTGTGAAAACTAGGCTGCAGGTTGCCACAAAGGATGCTGTAGAGAGAAATGTATTTTCTGTTGCAAAAGGACTACTTAAAACAGACGGCATCCCTGGTTTGTATAGAGGGTTTGGCACGGTTATCACTGGTGCAATTCCTGCCAGAATCATATTCCTCTCCACTCTAGAGACCACAAAGGTGGCTGCCTTCAGAATGCTTGAACCATTTAGACTATCTGAAACTTCTCAGGCTGCCATTGCAAACGGACTTGCAGGCATGACATCATCGCTTTTTGCTCAATCTGTGTTTGTACCAATTGATGTGGTATGATAATCTAATTCATGTAACCTTGAGAATGACTGCATGTGTTTTTATCCTTGAACTTCAATATACATCATTTTGGACTAGCTGACAGCCATGCTATATACTTGTGAATATGGATATGATGATACCATCAAATGCATCTTCTCTGTTGTTAAAATATGTTCTTTAGGCAGCTCAACTATCTATTTCTCATTTTTGCATGTTTGGAACATGGGAGTTTGTTTGCTGGTTTTCTATCATATCATATCTGATACAATTCAAAACAAGTGTTTATTGTTCTCATTTTTGTTTATGATTTTAAAAGTAACATGAAGTGTTTATTTAAATGCTTTCTATTGTTTTTTAATCAAATTCTCAGTGGGGAGCTAATGCTTCTTAATTTTTTAGTTAGGGCTTACAATGTAGGACACATAAAAGGCAATAGTTAGTTCTTTAAAGCTCAGAAAATTTATTTGGATGAAGGATAGATAGAGAGGTTTTGCTCTGATGTGTTTAGACTTCATACCAATGGTACATTCTGTTGGATCATGATGCAAAATAAAAAAATACTATTTTTTTTTAGTTTATTTGTGCTATAATGTCTTTTTTATTGCTGCGATGAGGTTCTACTGATGCTTCTTTTAGAGCATTTTAATGAAAGATGCTCAGATAAGTACGAAAAGTTATTTTTTGCCTTTTTTTGTTGCAGTAAGGGAATTCCTTTTCCTGTTAATTTGGTCTCATCTCTTTTCTGGATAAAATTTTCTTCTTTTACCTCAATATGGATAACTCTAATATTAAATTCACATTGAATGATATTCAGGTTAGCCAAAAGTTGATGGTGCAAGGATACTCAGGCCATGCCCAATATAGCGGGGGTCTAGATGTTGTTCGCAAGGTTTTAAGGACTGATGGCATACGGGGATTATATCGAGGGTTTGGTCTGTCTGCTATTACTTATGCACCTGCCAGTGCAGTATGGTGGGCAAGTTATGGTTCAAGCCAACGCTTCATTTGGAGGTATGATATGGTAATACCTGTTTTTTATGTCTTTGAAATTGAATCGTTGTTGCATTACCTTTTAAGTTATTTTTATATTATATCAATTGACTCTGATTAGTATGAATGTGTTGATAGTGTTCATAAATCTTCTTAATCCATTAATCAGGTTTTCTTTATTAAAATTAATGGTGTCTTCTATACAAATGTTAATTATTATGTAATATGTATACATGAGTTTCATACATAGCTTATAGGTATGTGTTCCATCTATGTTAGAGTTATGGATGCCTGTTGTGTTCCAAGGACATGAAAAAACTGCAAAAAAGCACTGGCACAGTGCATTGCTTAAATCTGATAAATATTTTTTATGTTTAATGTTAGCTTGGTCAGATTAATGTAACAGATTCAATCATTCAATCTCTAAGCATGGAATTACACCAGTTGAAATGTATGATGCAATAACGGCATCTGCATGCTGGCAGTAGCTGGCAGTAGCTGACATTAAGTCAGGAAAGCTATAATTTCTTCTTGGCTGAGAAACCCTGCCAAAAGAAAAAACTGATTTTGCAGTAAACTTGTGATTTCAATTTTTTTATGGTGGTGAGTTTTGTAACAATTGGTTACACTTTTAGTACATCTGCTTGCTGTTATTTTTATTTCTACTTTATCATGTAAACCCAGTATTAAAAACAATTAGCACCTGGTTGCATTAACAGATTCCTGGACCATGGTGCCAAATATGATGAAGTCGCTCCTAGTCTGCAGAAAATTATGTTAGTTCAGGCTACTGGAGGGATTATTGCTGGTGCAACTTCATCCTGCATTACAACCCCGTTGGATACTATCAAGACACGATTACAGGTTTGCATAATCTCGTTGACCAGGTTTATTTCTTTTGTTTAGTTTATTGTTCTGAGATCACTACAACTGCAGAGTGAGGTTTTTCTCCTTGGTGTATAATTCTATTTATGAATCTTCTCTTTCTGTGCATTTTCTTGCTATAATATAAACTGAAGGTCTTAGATTGTAAAGATTAATAGATAATAATACACTTGTTGCTTCAGTATATAATATATACAGATCTAGTTCATAATTTTTAATATTTTTTTGTTCTAATTACCACCTATTGAAGTTTTTCTGACTGGCTAGTTCTACACTCCAGGTAATGGGACATGAAAATAGAAGCTCTATAAAACAAGTTGCTAAAGATTTAATCAATGAAGATGGTTGGAGAGGCTTTTATAGAGGGTTTGGTCCAAGATTTTTTAGCATGTCAGCATGGGGTACTTCAATGATATTGACTTATGAGTATCTGAGTAAGAACTCTTCCTCTCTGATTGCATTTTCTTTAAGTGTATGTGCACTTGTTTTTATGTTTATTATTTGTTTATGTTTTCTTGTTACGTACAAGCAAATATTTTAATAATTGTTCAACTTAAACTTACATATAATACTTGATTTTCTTAGTTATGTCCTGACATCTAATGTCATCATCCTAGTCTTCCATTGTAGCTATGTTGAGTAACGCTACTGGCAACATTTTTCTACTTTTATATCTAAACTAGGCGCGGCCCATCCTGCTTTGCAGGCTGAGTAACAACTAACCAGTTAAAACCACAACAGAAAGAAAAATGAAAAAGTAAAAAAGAGAGTTAGAATAAAAATAGAAAATGATAAACCTTCAAAACGCCACAAAATGACACGTCAATTAAAAAAATGATGGCTAGACATATTTTAAATATATATAGATTATAGACTATGACTTTTACATTTATACAACTTAAAATTGTTTGCATGCCAAATAAAAGTTATCCAACATTATATTTAGAGTATCCTTTTTTTTTCCCAATGTTGCACTTGAGACAGAAACGGGAGTGAAAAACTGAATCTAACCAGCTAGGCTTGGTTCAAATGGGGACACATCACACAAAATGTGTCCTTTACTCCTTAACTGAAAAGATAAATTTTGGTTATATTAGAACATACTTCACTCTCCATATAAGAAATAGATAATGAGTTGATATAAATTCATGGAAGAGCAATATCATGCAACAACCAAACTTTAGCCTACCAGGTGTAGGCACCTACATAAATAACGTTACACCGTAGAACCCTCTTAAAACCATATTTTCAGTCAAACAAGCTAGTTGAATGTTCATTTAATGGTTCTCAATCTCATAATGTTTTATTAAGGTATTCCTCATGCCCTTTTATTGAACTATATATTCCTTATGATCCACATTTTCCAGTAGAGTCTTTCTTGGTCTTCCTTTGATGTAGCCAAAGGTTTGGCCATCACATTTCTTACTAGATATGCCAATTAATAACAACTTTGGCTTTTATTAGTTATCTCATTTGTGTATGTGCTCTTGACAAGAATCTATCTGTAATAAATTTCTCTAACAAAGGGGCAATGATACTTTACATTGTTCTATTTGTTGGAATATTCTCTTAAGTTTATCATGCTAGCTCATCGACATGTCATCCCTGTTGGTCTTGTACAAAATAGTCCACAAATTGCTTAGTAGTGTGACGCAATCCATGTCCCAAACTATTTTGGGCATCTGATTGCATGCATTTTTCTTCTTTTGATTTCCTTTTTCAAGTTTATTTTATTTGCATATTTATTTAATAATATACTTTTTTTTCTTTATGCTAGTGCTTCTATTCTTATGTTATTGGTCATTGAGTTTGGAATAAATATGCTAAAATATGAATCCTCATTTATCATTGCACTTGCTTTCTGTGTACATATAGCTAACCTAAAAGCATTTCAAAATTTTCTTTGTGCAGAACGCGTATGCTCAAAAGATGAATAGATGCAATTGGTCTGAAAGCTTTTATCGATCTAATAACCAAGATTAGGATGATGATGTTGGGTGTGCAACTTCAGCATTGGAGTTGCTGTTTCAACATTTATCACTCTTTGACTTGAGGGTTAAACTTTTAGCAGTACAGCTATACTAACAGATTATTCTGAAAACACTCGCTGGATATGAATATGGCAAACTTCCTACCAGAAAATAAATTGCATCATTCTTTTTTATAATTCTATTGGATTTGGTGTATTCTTTTATAGCATTGCTGTGGATACTGTATCATGGAAAGGAAGAAAATAGATTGCAATTAAATGTATTGTAAAGAAATGTGAAGAATAAATTTGAAATTCGAAATCTTACCGTCTCTTTTATTCCAAAAAGGGAAATTTATTGCAGATATTTTGTTTACATATTGTTAAATTTTACATTTCTAAAATGATAATAGTTTTATTATATTACAAGCATGCAATGAGGATAGCTCTACAATAGCTGAGATACTATTTGTGGCTTTTTTTCCACATTTGAGAATATAACTAAGAAACAAGCTATCAATGCAATGGTTTATTACTATAACTCTGAAATGAGGGATTTTTTCCAGGAAAAAAAAAAAAAGCAATAGAGAAACAAATGATGAGCACATTGTAGAAAAAACGAAGATAAACAGGATCCGTGGCAGGATAACCAACAAGTGGTCGATGATGTAAGGGAGAAAATAATACCAATACCAATACATGCATCTATCAAATTAACCCAGGCTTAAGTAGGTGCCTCCTCTTGTTGAGATTGAACAATGTTGCTAGATAATCAGATATAACGACCTCTAGTGTTCCTGTCATATAGTATTGAGGATTCAGTGCGGAACAACAATGTCAATATCTCCTAGTTGCTCATCCAATATAGCATTGAATTTCTTCATTTGAATTGCACTTAGTGCTAGCCCAACTTCAATGCCACCAAGTTGTTGGTTTCTACAATCAGAAAGACACATGGCTCCTGCATCATCAGCATGAAGTATTTCACTCATCTTTGGCCTTCCCCACCCAAAGTCAGTCTCATACACATTCAGATTTGGTGACCCTGCAATTATCATCACATGTTGTGATTGTCTCCCCAATTCCCTCCTACGACGACCCGAAACTATCCATTCAAACCCTTTCAAAGGGTCACCCCTCAGACCTCTAACTTCCCCTCCAATAGCATTCACTGCCTCCAAAATACCGTTTTCTCCCACCAACTTCTCCTTCTGAAGTTCCACGTGGCAAATAGTCAAACAGTTTCCAAAGTAAGTTGATGGAACTGAAAGCTCGGAGCGGTTACTACAATCAGCTAGGAAAGTCAAGCAGTAAGAATCATCATCCTTGGGATCAGTTACTTCAGTATCAGGGTCTTTTGATTTTACCTTACACACCCAAATCAAAGAACATGTCACCACAAAGGTTGACAAGTGCAATGTCTCGAGACCAATGCTTTTACATTTAATACCCACCCATTTCTTTAGCTTTTCAACTTGGTCACAACTTAGAATGATTCTGTGACGCACCATGTCACTATTGCTAGGAGAATCATAAATGGGGCACGTGGGTTCCATTATTCTCGGTGGCGAATTCCATAGTTCTTCCAAGAAAATGGACCTAAGCCCATTTGAGTCTTCAACCATTTCCCTGTTGCACGGGTGTTAAAAAGAACTTAATCCAACCAAACTGTTTCAGAATCGGATCAAACCAAACTGTTAAAAAACTAAATCGAACGGGTTGAAAATCGAAAAAAATGCTTGTTGGTATTACTGTTTCCAGCATGTGAAAATACGTTCATTGTCTGTTGAGAGAAGCAACACATTTGTATCTTTTGATCTCATCATTTGAAGTTTTCAAATGGTAACACAAACATGCTATAGGCTGAACCGAACTATAAAAACCGTATAATTTTTTTGATAAAATGTAAAAATTCTCCTACATCCATTCGTTCTTCTGCGAATCAATGCACAAAATCAATGTTCAATTCAGTTCGAAAACAATTCAGTTATGTTCTTACAGTTCAGTTCAAATTTCAGAAAAGAGTCTTCAGTCTTTACTAAACCAAAAACCAGTTCAATTGGACTTGGACATACTATTTCCCAGATTTCCCAGTTAGGTTTGACTGGGACAGTGGGACCATTGTTTTAAATTGCGATTGCAAGTTAGTTAAAAAACCTTTACATTTCGTGTAATTGTCAGCTAATATGGCTGATCAGTCCGCAATTGCAGTCACGATGTGATTGCGTTGACTCATCGGTGACTCAAAAAACCTTATCGTTGTGGCCGCAATTGCGGTTGTTGTAGACAACAATTTAAAACCATTTGGGACAAATAATTTTTCTGTCGAATTCAGTATCTTCTTTTTTACTGGACTGAACCATTGATACCCTTACCTGTCGTGCAATGGGAGTGCAAGATGGGCTTGAAGAGAAGAAGCCTTGTCTCCATTGGACACACAAACAGAGGCCCAAAATTTCATGAAGTGATGAAACGCTCTACCATCGGCAATGGCGTGTCTGAAAGTGACACACACACTAAACCCCTTGTTGTCGAAAACCGTGACCTGAAGCGTCATAGACGGGGCCAACAACGTGCCATCTTCTAAAACACGCGGCGAGGCAAGCGTAGGAGCAAAAGGGTACATGTGTCCAACATCTCTCGGAGAATCAGATACGAGGTTGTCGAAGTCCGAGGTGGTGGATTCCACGACCGTGAAAGAGACAGAGTCACCTTGCGAATAGAGGATGTGAGGTGCGTGTGGCTTCGGTGGGAACGCGATTTTCGCGGCGAAGGGGAAGAAGTGTTGGAGAGTGAGGGAAAGAGAGTGTTTGAGAGAAGGAAGCACGGTGTGAAGGAAATGGTGTGTGGAGTGAGGGAAGTCGTAGAAGAAGATTCGTTTCACTGGGGCGCAGTATAGCCATGGGAGATCGAGGAAGCTCAGAGGAATGGTGGTTGCAGGAACAGAACCCGACGGTGGAGTAACTTCACATTGCTCTATGATCCTCACTGTGCAATGATGCAAGTTGATCACCTCATCGGCCATGGAAATTACTTAAGCTATGGACAGATTGTGTTTCATTTCGGAGAATATAAGGTCATAGTAATGCATTAATGGTGCCGCGAGGAACGCCTTTACACTTGAAGTTTTAATATAGTACTATGCTGCGAGGAAAGCATGTGTAATAATTTTAATTTTCTGACTAACTCACTTGTGTGGAAAGATAGGAATGAGAAGATAGATTTGCTCTGGCTGGTGGGTCTGTTTGGTAAAAAAAAAAAAATGTGGGTCAAGTGAGTGATTTTTAATCTTTAATTATAATATATTTTTATTTGGAATCTAATAATGAATTATATTATATATACAAATATGTTTTAATTGCTTTTATCATTGTGTAACAAATTTTTAAGAATTTGTTAAAACTTAGGAACTAATTGAAAACATTATTAGACATGTATTTTCAACTTGTTTTTGCTTCTATTAAGTTAATACAATATTAATTTTTAGTATAAATGATTATATTTGAATTTTTTTAAAAAATAATTTTTTATTTTTAAGTAGACTGGTTCACTGGCCCACTAATCTACTTTAAAGTGCTATAGCCTAATATTTTCAACTCACTTTACAAAAGTGAGTCAATCCCATCCGACCCATTTTTTAGTGGATTGGATCAGCCCAGCCCGAATCACTCTTTTAATAGGTTGGACAAGTCTGACCCGTTTTTTGATGGGATGACCTACTTTGTCATCCTATTCAAAGATTAAGATGAGAGGGAAAAGAAAACTCATCAATCAGAAAATATATATGAATAGTAACTTTTTATATGATTAGATAGAAAAAGAAAATAAAAAATAATTTTTAAAAATAAAATTTCAATATTTTTCTCATTTATTTTTTCTTAAAATGGAAACAACAAGTAACACCTAGTAACTAAGTTTCTTAACCATCTTTTCATCTTCATGTCCAAGAAATCCTATAGCACCAAACCAACAACTTGAACTCAGAAAATCCTTCATCAAATCATCAAGAAAATAGTGCAATATTGTTTAAGGGAAAATCAGGAGAAAGCCAAATAATTAAATTACACTATAAAAATTAAATATAATGCTTTTAATAATATTATTTATTTTTATTGATTGTAGTTTTTGCCTTTTGCTTTTCACCTATCACGAGACAAAAGATATTTTCTTGGTACATATTAATTTTAGACAAAAATTGCCTAAATATGACACGTTTCTATAACCAAATGGTAAAAGATTTCTTTTTCAAAATTAATTGGTGGTGTTCCATGAATGTCAAAATTAAAACAAAACAAATCAATGTCTCTAGCCTCCTCCTTTACCTCAATAAAAAAGCCCCCTCCTAAGCAAATATATACCTAAAAGTCTAATATTACCCACGACTCATATCTGTTTTCAATTTTCAATGATTAAATATTCTTTTAAAAAAATTTTGTTGATGGGTGAAAATCTATTATATTTGAAAGGGTCTTGTAGAAAAAACCAAAGAGAGTATTGATAATGTATTATTCTCGTAATTCAATTTTATTGATGGATATATAAGTTAGAAGGTTTAAATGCAATTTTGATGATTTTATTTTTCAAATTCTATAATTTTTGTGCTTCTATTTTAAAATAAAGTTATTAAATCTTTTTATTTTTTAAAATTCATAATTTTGGTATCCTGATTTAAAATAAAAACATTTAGTCATTTAATTTTATAAAATTTACAATTTTGATTCTTTCATCAAATTCAAAAAATAATTATTGATAAAAAAATTAATATGATATGACTCAAATTTAGTGATTGACATAAAATTATTTATTTAATCTACATTATACTTAATATTAATTTCAAGAGTCAACATTTTTAGTTTGATGAAAAAAATTAAAATCACATATTTAAATAATTAAGTGCGTCTATTTTTAAAAAAGTAGAACTAAACTTGCAAATTTTTAAAAACAAATACTAATTAACCAATGCCTAAAGGACATTGATTAAGAAACTTATATATAATTTTTTTTTTATTGAGAGACAAAAAATATCTTTGTCTTGGCCTTTATGGCAGATTATCGTAATCGTCAAGAATGTTCAATTCCATTTGAATATTTTGGAAATTGTTTCGTTTGTGGCAATGCTAAAGTCAAGAGGAGCAAGCTTGTTGGAGAAAATGGTGTTTTGGATGCAGCCATAGCTATTGGTGGTGAAGTTAGACATTTTCAACGTGAAACTTTTGAAGGGGCTGAAACATTGATGTCAAATTTTACATAATTAATTCGCCCACATGACAATACTTGAAGTGCATGAAACTGACTTTGGGTGGGGAAAACCCAAGAGGAGTGAAGTAGTTCATGTGGATAATTCAGGAACAATCTCCCTTTCTGATTTTAGAGACAAAGAAGGTCGAATTGAAGTTAGGATAGCACTTCTAAAGACTCAAATGATCAATAGATTTAGTAGCATTTTGGAAGCGCACCTTACAAAAATTGCAGTTCTTGACCTAAAATCTCCATTCATATCATATCCACATGTTCATTAATCTTCAATAGTCATTTTATTGTCCTCTATGGAGCAAGGTTATTGGACGTCCATGTTATGGTATATTAGACTTGGATCACAAACACCAAGCGTCGGGTGTAATGACTTTGTGACATTGTTACAGATATTTTTGGTCTAATGGTAACTATACAAAAAATGTTATGCTGATGGAAAGAAATTTCAAGTTTCATTTGTGTGTTTCTTCTTTTCAAGGTTAAGAAATGTTTCTCTAATAAGAAAAAAAATCTTATTGTATCTTAATTGTTTTTTTATTGTCGAGATTATTAACTATATCGATACTGATTTGTTTCTATAACTTGCTGTAATTGTTAGCTTCCCTAATTATATTAACTACTAATCTAAAAATTAAGGTACAATTAAAATGCAATTAGAATTTTCTGGGAACAGAATTTATTGCGAAGATTCATTTGAATCTTTTAATTTTTCTCTTCCACTGGCCACAACACAACGTGCGCTATATATCATATTTAGCAATTAGAGTGAAAAAAAATCTTATATCTTAACAATATATCCAAAAGTGGTTGCACACAAAAGGACAATGTTGCTTGAAGAAAATCAAGCCAAGCTGAATCTTTCAAAAGGTATTTATAATGAATCCTACTAAGAGTCCTGCTTATTTCCTTGCAATTGTCTAGTGCTGATATTTTTCCTGAGGTGCATTCAATTCTTTCGAACTTCAAGGAATAGACATCTAGTTTTGGTGAATTCAAATATTTGCTCCCTTTAATTGTAAAACCAGCATTCATTAACCACATGCTCAGAAGTCAGAAGGACGAAAGTTGTCAGTTATTTTTCTAAGATTGGACAGAGAAATTGAAGACCGAAGCTCTTTTATATTGTTGTAGTGTAAAGTTATGGAGTCCACGATAAACACGATGAAAAGTAAGAATAGTTGAAGCTCAAGAAAATAACAGATAAAAATGTTGGCTGTTTCTCCTTAATTGAAGAAACTTTTTCAAACCAAGCGGGCCCACGGAAGAAAAAGAAGCGCAGGAGAAAGAAGAAAACACGGAAGAAAGAAAAGAAAGAAGAAAACGCGTAGCGGTGTAGAAGAAAAACGCGGTACGTAGAGAGTTTTTCTTATAAATAGGGATTCATTTCTTCAGTTTTCAGAGAGCAGAAGAAGATGTAAACCTGAGAGAAAAAGTTCCTCAGAGAGATGAGAGAGTTCCTCTTTAAAGAGAGTGAGATAGTTCCTCTTTAAAGAGAGTAAGAGAGTTCCTCTTTAAAGAGAGTGAGAGAGTTCCTTTTTGAAGGGAAAGAGAGAGTTCCACCATATT
>PYAF01003543.1:1337202-1352719 GCA_007407185.1 Glycine tomentella
GATAGTTCCTCTTTAAAGAGAGTAAGAGAGTTCCTCTTTAAAGAGAGTGAGAGAGTTCCTTTTTGAAGGGAAAGAGAGAGTTCCACCATATTGGTGAGGTATAAATCCTCCCAGTGAGAGATAAAAATAGTGTGAGCCATCCTTAGTGGTTGAGAGATATATTTTGAGTGTATACCTCTAGTCTTACTAGAGAGATCATATTTGTAATCCTACTTTCACAGTAGATGTTTTTCTGGACTAATGTCCCGTGGTTTTACTCTTCACATTGAGGAGGTTTTCCACGTTAAAATCTTTTTGTGTTCTCTGGGTGATATTTTTCTGCTTCTATATTTTCCCATTTTTGACAGATCTATTCCGCTTCCGCAAATAAATGGGGTTACCGACCCAACAAAAAATAATCTTTTATCATAGCATTATGTAGTCCAGAATAAACATGAAAAAGAGTAAGAATAATATAGGCGCTCAGGCAAGAATTCCTTCACAGCTTTCAGATTTATACTAGTTAAAGATTTGGCATTGACAATCAGATTCAAAAAGCTAAAAACAAGGATAGCTACAAAAGCTACAGATATCTCAATTTAACTTAACTACTGCAAAAAAGTATAGTGACTGTTTTGTTTGATTACAATTGGTACGTGTGTAAAGAAGCGCTATATTAGGTAAAAGTGAGCAAAGTTGAGCAATATATAAGTGGGAATGACTCAGGTCAGGTAGTTCATGCCTTAATGTTTTGTGTTGGATTTAGTGTCTAATTTATTTGTATTATGCGCTTGTGGCCCTTTATCAGTGATCTCCAGAATGTCAGCTGACTCAGCCCCCCTGTGTTGATTAGAGCTCACCAAATAGCTAAGGAAACGCGTCTTCTAAGCCACTGTCTTCAGTGATATCTTGCAGTGACAATAAGGTAGATTCTCCAATAATGGTTTTGGACAATAAGGTATATTCTCCAATAATGGTGTTTGTGATATCTGCTTGTTCCTGCAACGACATAACATGCTCAAGCTCTACCTCTACTTCACCCATTGTTGGTCGCTCATCTGCTTCATATTTCACGCACTTTCTGGTGATATCTATGAAGACTTGCCAACACTCCGGTGCAATCTTTCCTTTGATATTAGGATCAATTTTCTCCTCAATAGGCTTCTCAAGTTCCATTGTTACATATGTCCTTCCACGCAACTTCAAGTAGAACCATACCAAATGAGTAAACATCAGTTTTATTTGTGACGGTGAGGTCCATGACATGCTCCATAGCCAGGTAGCCAAAAGTACCTATAAGTGAAAGTATTAGCTTAATTTATCTGACAAAAAATCATTGTAATAGTAAACTCATAAAATAAAACATTACCCACAACAGAATCTACTATTCTACTTAATTGGTTTTGGCTTTGACATAAAACGCGGTCCCAGTATGCTAATGCCAAAATATGAGTTTTGGCTCCATGTTGTCATCCAAAAGAATGTTTCTAGGGTTGATGTGACGGTGAATGATGGTGCGCTTGGCTCCAGCGTGAAGGTAGGGTAGTCCACGTGCTACTCCTATGCATATCTCTATCCTTTTCTTCCATGAGAGTTCCCCACCTTGTAAATGTTGATCTAGAGATCTATTGGGCATGTACTGGTACACAATAATCTTCTCATATTCGTAGTTGCAGAAACCTAAAAGAGAGACGATGTTAGGGTGACGAAGCTGGCAGAGCAATTCTATTTCGTTTTTGAACACTTCCCATGCTTGACTGTCTTCCCCTTCAAATCGCTTTACTGCAACTGTATAATCAGAACCATCATTATGTCGAAGACAACCTTTATATATTTTGATACCAAATGCTCTAATGTCAATTACTCTGTTTCGATCAAAGTCGTTGGTTGACTTCCTAAGATCCGCTAGAGAAAATTTATGGCACAATTCTTCTATTATTGTTGGATACTGTCTCTGAGATGAACTTGAACGGTAGAGGCCAAAACATTTGAGAAACATTCTTCCAATTACTTGTTCTTACTCAGAAGCATCCATTTCTACTCTTTTTGTTCACACGCATTTCCCGTTTCGTGAGAAACTAGAGATGAAAACGCGTTTCAACATTCATTTGGCATATATGGAATGGTCAACGAGGACAGCTTCTGTGCCTTCAATACGGAAGGTGGGTGGGCATTAACATAGATAAGATAACATGACTTCCCACAGTTTTCAATTAGTTAACTGAATATATAAATACATAAATCAAGATTTATAGACTTAAGATGAATTTCCCTAGCCAATCCCTGTTCTATGCCGACAAAAAAAAAAACACTATTGAGAGACCCCTTAAATACAAAAAAAAAGAGAGGATGAATTTAATAAAAAAAGATTAATTTTACTACTTTCCGTAAAATTATTTATTTATTTTGGCAATAATTTTAGTTACATTTAATCAATATTAAATTTTCATTTCAAGAAAATTGAATATATAAAGAACAATGTAATGTAGAATTAATTACAGTAAACACAATCAATTACAGAAATGTAACATATTGATGGTAAAAATGGTTAGTACAATGAATTTTTAGGTTATAAATAAAGAAAATAAAAATCTAGTGAAATGAATTAAACTTTTTTTTAACATGTTATTGGTAATTTAATGTGTTTCTCTTGAGGTCTTAATCCAACCAACTAACTACTGTTGTTTTATGTAGTGACTTTTCCTTCTCGGGCTAGAATATGCAAGAGGAGATTGAATTGGTTAAAAATTAGACTTTACAGGACAAATAAAATAAAATAAAAAATTAGATTCTTGAAGTTTCATTGGATCCTGCTATCATTAATAGACGACTAACTAATCCACCCTATTGCAATTAAATACTCAGTAGCAACAATGAGTTATGAGAAGGTCTTGTATAATATTCCAAAGCTTGCTGTTTCTATTGATCTTTTTTCTGTCCTTATTAAAGTTGTTAGTTATTTTTCTAAGAATGGACAGAGAAAATTGAAGACAATAGCTCTTTTATACAGTTGTCTTCTATATCAGTTTCATTTAGTATAGAAGTTATGGATTCCGGAATAAACACGAGGAATAGTAAGAATAATATAGGCTCAAGCGAGAATTCCTTCACTGCCTTCAAATTTATACTAGTTCAAGAAAATTACAATGACAACTTCAGATACAATAAAAATGCTACAAAAGCTAGAGATATCTCAAAGAAGTGCTACATTAGGTAAGAATGAGTAAAAATGAGCAATGCATAATTGGTAATGACTCACGTACCTCCATGCCTTAAGGTTTTGAGATAGACGTGGTGTCTAAATTTACTTGGATTATTTGCTTGTGTCCCTTGATAGTGATCCCCAAAGACGCTATCCCCTGCGTTGATTTGAGCTCACCAAATAAATAAGGAAGCACGTTTTCTAAGTCACTGTCTTCTGTGATATCTTCTTGGTGAAATAGAGCAAGCTCAAAATATTCCCGCACCAGTTTTAGGTCAATAACGGTTTTGGACAATAAAGAATATTCACCATTGGTGTTAGTGATATGACTTGGGCGATATCAATAAAGACTTGCCAACACTCTGGTGCAATTTTTCCTTTGATATTTGCATCAATTTTCTGTTCAACAGACTTCTCCAGAAATTCTGTTTCTCTTGGGTGTATTAAATATTTCCTTCCACACACAACTTCTAGTAGAACCATACAAAATGAGAAAACATCACATTTATCTGTGACGGTACCATTGATGGCATACTCCGTAGCCATGTAGCCAAAAGTACCTATAAGTGAAGTATTAACTTAATTCAACTGACAAAAATTCATTGCAGTAAGCTCATAAAAATAAAACAATTATTACCCGTGATAAGGTCTAGTTTGATTTGTTTTCTCTTTGTCATAAAACGTGATCCCTGAACGTTAACGCCGAAACCTGCCAGTTTTGGCTTCAAGTGATCATTCAAAAGAATGGTACTAGGACCAAGGATACAGTGAAAGACGGAGCGCTTGTGTGATCAATTTAACCAAACTCACCTAGTTGTTATTATTGTTAGGAACTCGGATCAGGAAACCAATAAACAGAACACAATAATACTACTGCAGGTTTGTAGCAATGTAGCCCAAGAAGAGAAAAACCAAGCACTCCTTACCTTGAATCTCACTGTCACAGCACTTTAACACCGTTGTCAACACCGTTTCCTCGACCGGAATCCTGTAGCATCTTATCATCTTGAATTCATCTCTGATCATTGATCAGGTTCCAACTAGTTAATTGAACTGTAAATTTTCTAACATTGCAGGACAACAAAATAAAATTACACCAAAATTTCTCTCTTGAAGTTCCATCGGATCCCGCTATCAATAATAGATGACCAATTCATCCACTTTATTGCCACTAAACACTCACTTGCACCATCAAGTGTAAGAATTACTTGTATAATGTCCCAAAGCTTTCTCTTTATGTTTAAAGTAGTCATTTTTCTATGATTGGACATAGACAATTGAAGACAATAGCTCTGTTCTGTATGGTTGCCCTCTATATCAGGATCTTTCGTTCTTGTGATGTTATGGAATTCAGAAAAACACATCAAGAGGAAGAGTATAAAGGAAACAAGCTCAAGCAAGAATTCTTTCACTGCTCTCATTTATTCTAGTTCAAGTTAATTACAATGACAGCTATAGATACAATCAAAATGGTAAAAGCAAGGATCATTAAAAAAGCTATAGATATCTTAATTAAACTTAGCTACTCATAAAGTACACAGTGACTGTTTTGTTTGACTCACTCACCAAATCACCTAAGAAATATGTCTTCTTAAGTTAGTATTGGTATTTGATAACAAGTATTATAACCTTAGGTTTTTATGATATTTGCTTGTTACTCAACAGCAAAGCATGCTCAAGCTCCACCTCCACTTCACCAATTATTGGTCGCCCATTTGGTTCATACTTCAAGCATCTCTAGTATCAATCTCTTCCATGTTAGATTCCTGTTCCACTCCCATGCCAATAATGGTGGTGGAAAATAAGGTATAATCACCGTTGGTATTTGTGATATCTGCTTGTTCCTGCAACCACAGAGCATGCTCAAGCTCCACCTCTACTTCACCCATTGTTGGCCGCTCATCTGCTTCATATTTCACGCATCTATGCGTGATATCTACAAAGACTTGCCAACACTCTGGTGCAATCTTTCCTTTGATATTCGGATCAATTGTCTCCTCCATAAATGCCAATTGATCCTCCATAAATGCCACGGTTGTTACGTAGTTCCCTCCACATACAACATCTAGTAGAAGCATACCAAACAAGTAAACATCAGTTTTATCTGTGACAGTACCGTACATGATATACTCCATAGGCAGGTGGCCAGTCTTACCTATAAGTTAAAGTATTAGCTTAGTTTATCTGACAAAAATTAATTGTATTAGTAAGCTCATAAAATAAAACATTACCCACAATAGTATCTACTGTTACTGGTTTTGGCTTTGACATAAAATGTGCTCCCTGTATGCTGATACCAAAATCTGCAAGTTTAGGCTGCATGTTGTCATCCAAAAGAATGTTGCTAGGGTTGATGTCACGGTGAATGATGGTTCGCTTGGCTCCAGCGTGAAGGTAGTGTAGTCCACGTGCAATCCCTATGCAGATATCTAGTCTTTTCTTCCATGACAGTTCCCCACCCTGTAGCCGTTCATATAGAGATCCATTGGACATGTACTCGTACACAATAATCTTCTCATCTTTGTGGTTGCAGAATCCTATAAGAGAGACACAATTAGGGTGATGAAGCTGGCAGAGCAACTCTATTTCGTTCTTGAATTCTTCCCGTGCTCGATTGTCTTTCACATTAAATCGCTTTACTGCGACTGTATAATCAGAACCATCATCATGTTGAAGACAACCTTTATATACTTTGATACCAAATGCTCTAAGGTCAATTAGTCTCTTTGGATCAAAGTTGTTAGTTGATTTCCTAAGATCGACCATAGAAAATTGATGACACAGCTCTTCTATTATTGTTGGATACTTTCTCTGAGATGAACTTGTGTGCTTGGAATGGCTGAAGCCCCAACACTTGAGAAACATTCTACCAATCTTACCCAGAAGCATTCATCTCTACTCTTCAATCTTCATAGCTGTAGTTTGCTCTCTCTTTTTTTTTTTTTTTACGTGTTTTTCGTCTCGTTAGAAAGATGAGATGAAAACGTGTGGTGCCATCTCCGTATTTCCTCCACGAGATTGCTTTCGTATCCCTACATTCATTCATTTGGCATATATCAAATGGTCAACTCTGGTTGTATATTTCTTTTCTTAGTGTTTTTAATTTCTCTCTGTTTTTTAATTCACAAAAATAAATGGTCAACTAAGACTGCTTTGATGTATTCTTTAAGGAAGGTGGGTGGTGGGCAAGATCGCTTCTCAGTAGCTTCCTACAGTTTTCAATTAACTAATAGCGTAATAATAAACAGGTTTGTTCATTAATCTTCTTCAAGGGTCATGTTATTGTCCTCTATGGCCAAGGTTATTGGAATTCCATGTTACAGTACATTAGACTTGGATCAATGACACACTAAGCATCGCGTATAAAGATGTTGTACCAATAATTTATATATTATATTTGTCACGGTCATGGCTATTTTTGCTCTATTGGTGGTAACATATAAATGTTATGCTGAAGCGAAGAAATTTTAAGTTTCATTTGTATTTTTCTTCTTTTCAATGTTAAGAAATGTTCTTCTCTAAATAATACAGTATTAGATTTTGAGTAAATAAGATTATGTATTTTCTTGCATGAAACTGTGCCGAATTATGTGGGGACGGAACTTATTGCCAAACTTCATTTGAATCTTTTATTTCTTCCACTCTCCACACCACATTGCGTGCTATATACCTAATTTAGCAATCATTGTGAAAAAAAAAATCTATTATCTTAGCATTATATCCTAAAGTGGGTGCACACAAAAGAAGAATGTGTCTCGAAGAAAATCAAGCCAAGCTGAATCTTCCAAGAGGTTTCTTCCTACTAAGTATCCAGCTGAATTCCTTGCTGTTATTTGTCCCGACACTTAAGATGCATCCAATTATTTCAACCTTATGGAATAGTCATGTACCTTTGGTGAATTCAAAGCATTGCTCACTTTCATCGTAAAACAACATTCATTAATCATTAACCACACGCAGAGACTTGTACTATGGACATTTAACTTATTTTACAGAAATAATAATTTTGTTTCCATTTCTTGAGAGGATTATTTTAAAAACTAACAAATTTCCCCCCCGAGTTTACGCGGCTTTCAGCTGTGAGGAATCCGGGGTGGAGAAGTTGGTGGATGAGCCACAGTTGATGCTCAAGAGCTCATATGGAGAATAAATATCCTCTGCTATAGAAAGGTAAGAGAGACGCATCAAAAGGAGGAGGAGGATGGATCCTAAAGCAATTCGCGTGCAAGTTGTGTCCATATAAGCCATAAACGAAACAGCACACGTACAATAGTACAATAGTATAGCAGAGAGCTCAAACACCATAAATCAACCAAAGAATATATTTGTCAAGATTTTCTGTTACTAGTGTAAGATGGTTCGTATCTATTTTTTATGGTGATAGTCTGCGCATGGAACGACGGGGTCAACACGTACTTGCTTTTGATTGTTTTTCATTTTTGGACATGCTGACACACGTCAAGAAAGTATTGTCTTCATTCATAAGTTTTCAACAAATAGGACAAGAAAATAAAGTATAACATAATTTAATTTTCTTAAAAGACAAAATGAATTTACGCAAATCAATTTAAAAAAATAGATATAAAAAAAATTGAAGTGTGTAAATTAATTTTAAATTACTTATGAGAAAAATTTAAAGAGAAATTTAATTTAATTTTACATTTTTTCTATTTTCTATCAATACTTATGGAAAAAATTACTTAAAGTGGAGTTATGTGTGGAAATTTCAGCCAGGACAAAGGTATGTTGAGTGATTTGTGTACTCTAAGTCAGAAGCATTGCATTTCATATCTAGGGAATTGTTCTCACAATTATTAAATTGACACACGGCAGCAATAAACGCATGGGATGAGACGAAGACAACAAAAAATGTCTGAACGAAAAGCATTAAAACATGTATAAACATCTTCAAACCATGCATAATGGTCTCAGTTTTCTCAGATTTCTTCAGTATGAGCACAGCGTTGTCTAGGGCCACCACTGCTTGGATTGAGGAAGCAGCTTCGATAACTTTGAAGTTGTGGACAGGGAACTGCTGGTTTATCACTGTTGCTGCGCCCAAACTGACTCACATCATAGAGCATTCTTCCAAAATGGGAACTCAGAGAACTCTTCTTCCTCCCGTTGGGTGTATTTGAGGCCGGTGGTCCCCTTCGGTGGCATTAGACTTCCATGGAATTGCTATACTCACCTCTACGTGGAGCAACAGTTCCAGTGACACCTCCGAGAATACTGAGGAGAATGATCTATACTCTTTCATCTTGGATTCTGTGCCTAATTTGTGTCCCTTCTTGGCACCCAATATCTTCTTATCCCAAGACTAAAGCACAAGAGTTAATTCGTTAAAGCCTACAACAGTACCAGTTTTATGGCTTAATATATAATTGAAATTTTAAAGAGTCATTTGCGTAAAATGATGGAAGTTAAAATGGGGAAGTGGGAACTTCACAACTATGATGCGAGGACAGAACTTTTAACGGCATTTTGTCCCAACCAAACCACAATTAGGGACGTCAATCAGGCAGACCCAGCCCATTGGGATAAGCCCGTGTCGGATTCGATTGCCTCCTTAGCAGGATAAGTATATCAACTTATCAACTATATATATACCAACAAGGGATGAGAGTATCAAAGGAATCATAAGAAAATTAACTCAATTTTTACTTGGAGTAACAACCTCTCCTTTATTGTTATCAACACTGCTTTTTAGTGCGAAAGTTTCGCACCAACACTATTATATGTACAAAATTCTCTCTTGGTCACATGATTGACACTCGTGCTAACTTGAATACTACTGCTTCAACCTCATCGTCCCTTTGGATTCTTAATCTCAGAGGAAACATCATCCGGGATCAACACAAAAGATTCCATCCTGCCATAGCTACGATCTCTATCACTGCTCGTGCTCAATCCAGTGTTCTCACTACAATCTGAGAGAGGTACAGTGCTATGGCTACTGCTATCTTCATAATTAACAGCACTATCCTGAAACTGAAGAACAAACTCCAACATCCCAACAATGTCTTTCATGGAAGGTCGTTGTGTCCCATCCTCAAGCAAACAGCTCAGTGCCACCTCACTAAATTTGTGCAAACATTGAGGTGTTATCTGGCTCTTGAGTTCTGAATCCACAATCTCACTCAGAGTTCCCTTCTCATAGCAATGCTTTGCCCAATTAGCAAGTGACATTCGTTGTTTCTCCTCCCTACAGAGCAAAGGGTGCCTCCCAGATAACACCTCCAAGAGCATCACCCCAAATGAGTACACGTCAGATTTCTCCGTCAAAATGTTTCGCTTGTAATACTCTGGATCCAAATATCCAATGCTACCTTTCACCTCAGTGTTCACGCTGGTGGTCATCATCGAAATACCCGCGGGCCCCGCAATTCTGGCTAACCCGAAATCTGAAACCTTGGCCTCCCATTTCTCATCCAATAAGATATTGGAACTCTTGACGTCACGGTGAATTATCACCTGCTTCGCACCTGTATGCAGATAATGCAATCCTCGCGCAACACCTATGCATGTCTGAAGCCTATGCTTCCATGACAGAGACGGGTTATCAGTGTCGTAGAGATGATCACGGAGGTTTCCACTATCCATGAATTCGTAAACCAGGATCATCTCATTGCTCTCGTAACAATAACCAATGAGGGAAACAATATTGGGATGATGAAGTTGAGACAATATTTCGATCTCGTTCTTGAACTCGCGAATACCTTGCCGAGAACCCTGTTTGAGTCTTTTGATTGCGACTGTAGTTGAGCCATTGTTGATGTGGCCTTTGTACACGTTCCCGAAGCCTCCCATGCCAACCTCCAAGACTTTGTCAAAATTGTTGGTGGCGGCTCTCATTTCTTCAATTGAGAAGTGACGGCAGAGGTCCGTTGGTACAGACAGTAAGCCATTGTCCCGAGAAGTTCCCTCTTTTTTATTTGAACTCTCATTGACGGCGACGTTCTTCCTGTGTTTGATGAGGATGGCAATAAAGGAGACCAAAACGACACCGGAAACTGCACCTGCGACGGCGGCAATTATGGTTCTCGTGGTGCCCCTGCTTTTCTTGTTAGAGATTGTATTATTGGGGGGTTCTGGAAGAAGGTGTGGGTTCGGTTCAGCGAGACTACCTGTTGTGTCGCTGATTTTGAAGAGTTCAATTGCGTTTATTTCAGCGTCCTTGGCCAAGCTTTTAGGATTAGGATGCATTTTCAGTGAAAGATTAACCGTTTCCTGCTGATTCCCTGGGATGAAAACTGCATACTGTCTAACCACAGGGACACCCTTCTCTTTATCGCTCCAAAGGAGAACGTCTGCGCACTTTTCAACCAACTGATCCTGAACGAAGATGAAGAAGCTCTGGTCACCAGGATTTTTCATATCTGGGTCAAGCTGGCAAAAGTGTAACCTTAGCAAGTAGGTGAAGCCGGAATCAACGGGAAGTTGCCATGTGAGGTTGAACCCCATGTTGATGGTTCCATTCCTTCCCATATTCCTTGAGGATCGGTACACTGTGTCTGGTGCCGTGTAGTTAGGAGTCTGCTTTGTGAATCTCAGCTTAATTCCAGAGTCAATATCTAGAGATAGTACACTTTGACTCGTTACATATTTGTTATCCACATCCCAGCTCCTGAGCATACCCGTGTCCTGTGAGGCCGGTATTTCTGCGTCTCCAACTCTTAACCGATACTTTGTCTCCAGAGCAAAGTTGCTTTGACTGGGGAACGGGTTCGTATTGAGGCCAACGAGTTGAGGCAATCCAATGATGTCGACGTCGTCAGGATTGGTGTAGTAGAGAAAAGGGGGCATTGAAACAATCTCTATTCCATTGATGAAAGCATACGAATCTGTGGTACTTGGAATGAAGGTTATGTCGAGCCTCTCACCTTCTCTGATGTTGATGCAATACTCTCTGAACAAGAAGTTGTCCGGGTCATCATCAGCATCAGCATTGAGGGAAGGATTGAAATCTTGAAGGAGGGTGAATGTGTATGGCCCAAATTTGACTGAGAAATAGGCATTGGTGCGATTAAAGTTTTGGTATGAAGTTGAGTAGAAGAAGAGGCGAAGGAACTTTGGGCCTGTAGTGACAGGGAACGAGTAAGTGAATTGGGAGTGAGAGAGACGAGCATAGGAATAAGGACCCTGTATCGTTGATGGTGTGAGTTCTGGAGCAGCAACCGAGTTGACGCTTTTAGCTGTGAGGAAATTGATGTCTCCAGTCCAATTCCGACCATCGACCGTGGAAAAGTTGGTGGATGAGCCACAGTTGATGCTCAAGAGCTCATCTGGAGCATAAATAACCTCTGCTATAGAACGGTAATGAAGGGAGAACAACAACAGGAGGAGCATGGTTCCTAAAGCAATTCGTGTGTCAGTGGTGTCCATAGATAACCCTCAAATCCAACAGAAACCATAGCACTGATTTTCTAATAGTCAACTTTTAACCTGAGCAAAGACAAGACAATTAAAACTGATGAAATATAAGGAAGACAAGCTGAATTGATTTTGGGATTCAAAATGGCTGAAAGGGAGAAAATAAAGTGTAGAATATTTTTGTATTGACATATAGTCACTTAAATGAGGTAAGAAGTCAATGGTACGTTATGGTGTAACTATTTGGGAGGGGAAAAACAATTTGCTTACGTACCGCTGATAATTTGTCAAAGAAAAAGATACGTGCGAAATTATGAACAGCAAAAACCGTGTCTCGTGGTCGTATAGTATTAAAAAGGATTAGTAGTCGAATCGGTAAGTCATTAGTTAACCCGCATGATCTAAAATATAATATAAAATATAAATTTTTTATACTCTTAAAATATTTGAAAGAAGACATCACAAATGATAATTTGATATCAAAATATAAAAAAAAATATTATTGTCTAAATTCAAACAAACAAATAATAAAGATCATAAATATAAATTAATTAAGTTTATATTAAAGAAACAAAATCATTAATACAAAATTACAGAATATTAATTTTCAACCAATAACTCATGTTTACACTTAATTTATTTTTATTCTATACTAACATTTTTAACCATTTATAAGTATTTGAAAACAGATTTTATATACCTAAGAAAGAAAAAAACAACTCACTCTTAAGTATATCACTTATCTACAATTAACCTAGTCTAAAACTTAAAAAAATGATCACTTAATTTAAAACTTAAACATTTTATTTTAAAAAAGAAAAAAACATTTTAAAAAATAATTTGATTACTATTTAAAATCAAACACTTGAAATGAGTGCAATAACCTCATCCCAACACCAAACTCCTCATTCTAAATAAAATCTAAGGTGCAGCTGTGCAACATTTACGCTCCCCCTCCCCCCACCCCCCACCACCAAACAAAATAAATCCCAAAATATTTCCCCTGCCCCCCATCCACAAAATCAGCGCTACAACTCCCCCCTCCCTCGATCCCAATCCCAATCCCAAAATCAGCGACCCCTGCCCCAAAATATTTCGCTGCAACGCCCCCCAGCACCCCCAAAATCCTTGGTTCCAACCCCCCACCCCCATAAATCCGTAAATCCTCGTTTACCCTCCCCCCATCCTGTTACGAACCTCCCACCCCAACCCACAACCGCGAAACAGAAAACCAAACACCCGACCCACCCCCCGCGCCGCCGTAGACTGACAACCACCCTCACTCACGAAGAACAGACGACGCCACCATATGAGCTTGGAGGCGGAAGACGGAAGCGAAGGCAGAGGCAGAGGCAATTTTTTTTCTTTTAAATAGCGACCTGATCCGGTTCATCGAGTCGGAGGTTGAACCACAAACTTGGCCGAGTAGTATCGGGTTATACAGGATCAAAAGGATGACCGATCCAATATTAGGCTCGACTTAGTCCACCTACCGAGTCACAGTTCGACCGGTATATATATATATATATATATATCATTCAATGTTTTTACATAAAAGTATTTTTGGTATAAAATTTAAGAAAAACACTATGGAATGTAAGAAATTAAAAAAAAAAAAAAGAGGCCTTGTGTGCAGAATTTAAATTTAACAAATAGGAAAATGAAAACATAAATATCTTTCAACTTCATCATTCTGTCATTTATAGAACATATTATTCAGCTTTTATCATCCTCTCGCCGCACTAGAGGGATAGAAAATTGATAAGGTCAAGTGGGGTAGCAGGGAGAGAAGAAGAAAATATAGGTATAACCGTGTAATAAGGTTTATAATATGATAAGAAGATAAATAGAAAAAGAGAAATGTTGGTGGAAAATTTAAAATAATAAGATATTTGTGTATTATTTTAATTAATCGCACTCTTAATTATACAAAGAGCGTAGATTAATCATACTGTTAAAAATGAGATGAATTTGAAAAGAAGAGAGCTAGATGTATGAACAAATGAGAAAAGGATAGAGAAAAAATAATAATACATGAAATAAATATAAAAAATAAAAATAAAATGATAATAAATATATAATTACGTGAGGGTGAAAATAATAAATATCCACGAGATCTTGTTATAAATAATTAATTTTAAAGACTGCAAAGTTATATAATTTAAAAAAAAATACATGACTTCTCATAATTTTAAATTATGATGATCTATATGTATATTATATGGTACAAAGAGAGATTATCGTGAGCTAATACCTTATAGTCGTTACTAACGAAACATGTCTTGTCTACATGATAAATAAATTAGTCGTTATTAACTAAACATGTCTTGTCTACATGATAAATAAATAAGTACAAGTCCTGCTCATTGACTCGTTGACTTAGCAAAGGAATAAATATACACTAGTAAGTATTTTATCTATTATTAAAAGTATTTGGTTAATTTATGTAAGGGTTTTGTTAATGCATACATCCTCTTTTTGTAGAATGAATGTATTAACAATCAGCTCGACAAATTCTAAACAAAAAAATCCATCTAATTCTTTTGTTTCTCAAAAGTTAATTTAGAAATATTATTATACTTTATCATTTAATTTTAGAAATACAAATAAAAATTATTTTTTCCCTCGTCTTCCACAAGTTTTCTTCTATCTCCTCATCCGTCATCCCTCAATTTACTAACTTTTCTTCTCTCTCTTTCTCTCCTCCTTGACGGGTTCCTTTTTATTCTACATCACAACAATGAAAACCTTTTCATTCTACATCCAGCACTACTTGAGACTACAAACTCAATTAAAATACTTCCTAGCTAACAATTCTTCTACATTTAGTGACAAGTAAAACTAGAATATGTAATTCCAATTCTTCTTATGTAATTTGATAAAATAAAAAACAAACAAGCTTTGAAATTGGTGCTGCCTTTAAATGACATCACAACGCCTCCCACACTTCTGCCATGGCTAGCCGATGTGGAGAGAAAGAGAGATAAAAAAGGAGGTTCCCGTCACCAACAAAGGAGATAGAGTAAGAGTCATGTAGACAAGGAGAGAGAGCGTAGGGACGAGGAGAGTCAATTTTCTGTTACTAGTGTAGGATGGTTCGTATCTATTTTTTATGGTGATTGCAACAATTTGAAGACTTAAGTCTGCGCGTGGAACGACGGGGTCTACACTTACTTACGTTCGATTTTCTTTTTTTCATTTTTGGACATGTTGCCACAGGTCAAGAAAGTATTGTCTTCATTCGTAAGTTTTCAACAAATAGGACAAGAAAATAAAGTATAACATAATTTAATTTTCTTAAAAGACAAAATGAATTTATGCAAATCAATTTGAAAAAAATAGATGAGAGAGTTTTTATAAAAAAAAAATTGTAGTGTGTAAATTAATTTTAAATTACTTATGAGAAAAATTTAAAGGGAATTTTAATTTATTTTACGTTTTTTTTTCTATTTTCTATCAATACTCATGGAGAAAATTACTTAAACTGGAGTTATGTGTCGAAATTTCAGCCAGGACAAAAGTATGTTGAGTGATTTTTGTACGCTCTATTATTTAAACATAAAAAAACATTGAATATCATATTGTATAAAATTAAATAATTATAAAAATTCTTGGTCAGGCTTAGTCAAATTTCGAATTAGTTAAAATATTTTTTCCTATTGAATCGGAAGGTTAAAACAAAATAATAATAATAATGAAGAAATCAATATAAAGAAAAAACTAATAAAGTCATTTAATTAGTACGCAATCATTTATAACTTTTAAATTAACAATAAATTATAAAAACAACTATTAAGAAAATAAATAATTCTTTTGTCTACACAAAAGGGGAAAGTACAATTATCTCTATAAGACTATAAAAATGAAAATACGATATTTGATTAAAATATATATATAATTATATTCGAATAAATATTAAAAAAATAAATACTTTATAAAAATATAAAATAGATAATTAAAACT
>PYAF01003543.1:1365999-1379953 GCA_007407185.1 Glycine tomentella
AAAAAAAAAAAAATCTTCTTTTTATCTATGGAATAAATTCTCGTTATTTGTTTAACATTTTTTATTGTTTACTCATGCAATAAAAGTCTCTTCTGCATATGTAAAACTAAAACAAACACAGCCTAAATCAAACATGCATGCTATTATTATATCTTAATACCCTTCTCGATCTCAACTATTACGTACGTACTATCATTGATTAGGAAAGTTTATTTATTAAAAGCGAGCTCAAACTTTCTTAATTCCTAATCAAAACACACTACTTCTTAATATTTTACGAGATAATAAGACTAATAAAAACGCAATACTATTATCTCTTAACACTCTTCTCTCAACTAATACATAAAAGAATTTGTAGCTACAATATTACTAGTTCAAAATATTTTTATGATCTTTTATAATTTAATTAATTCTATATCAAGTCATTTCTATATACAATAATTATGTCAGAGAAAACATGTATCACAGAGAATTTGCATCGTTTGTCATACTCAACTAAGGGATCTAAACATAATCCAAAACATGTATACTATCTTCACAATTCCCACGACTCTCTTCCACTTCATTAACAACAGTATACTGAAGCTGCAGGACAGACTCCAACCCCTCGACGACATCGTTCATGGAAGGTCGCTGAGTCCCATCCTCAAGCAAACAACTCAGGGCAACCTCACCAAATTTGTGCAAACACTGAGGTGCTATCTGGCCCTTCAGTTTTGCATCCACAATCTCACTCAGAGTTCCATTCTCATAGCAATTATTCGCCCAATTAACAAGTGACATCTTTTGCTTCTCCTCCCAACGGAGCAAAGGAGGCCTCCCAGATAATACTTCCAACAGCACCACCCCAAACGAGTACACGTCAGACTTCTCCGTCAAACGATGTCGTCTGTAACACTCCGGGTCTATATATCCAATACTACCTTTCACCTCAGTGTTTACGTATGTCAACCCCGTGGGCCAAATTCTGGCTAACCCGAAATCTGAAACCTTGGCCACCCATTTCTCATCCAATAAGATATTGGTGCTCTTCACGTCACGGTGAATTATCACGTGCTTTGCACATGTATTCAGATAGTGCAATCCTCGGGCAACGCCTATGCAGATTTGGAGCCTTTGCTTCCACGACAGAGACGGGTTATCAGTGTCGTAGAGATGGTCACGGAGGTTTCCACGATCCATGAATTCATAGACCAGGATCATCTCGTTGCTCTCGTAACAGTAACCGATGAGGGAAACGATATTGGAATGACAAAGTGGAGACAGAATTTCGATCTCGTTCTTGAACTCGTGCACGCCTTGCCGAGAACCTGGTTTGAGCCTTTTGATTGCGACACGCATTGAATCGTCGTTGATGTAACCTTTGTACACGTTGCCGAAACCTCCGATTCCAAGCACAAAGCATTCATCGAAGTTGTTGGTTGCAACTTTGATTTCTACGATTGAGAAGTGGCGACAGAGGCTGGTTAGTAGTGATGATGAGGCACAGCCGGGAGAAGTTTCGTCTTTTTTATTGGAACACTTGCCCATGGCAACGTTCTTTTTCAGTTTTATGAGGAAGAAAGCGACGATGGAGGAGAGCAAAACGACACCGGAAACTGCACCTGCGACGGCGGCAAGGGTTCTGATGCTGCCTTTGCTTTTCTTGTTTGGATGAGAGTCTGGGTTTGGCCCAGCGAGATTACCTTTTGAGTCGCTGATTTTGAAAAGTTCAATTGCGTTTATTTCAGCGTCCTTGGCCAAGCTTTTAGGGTTAGGATGCATTTTCAGTGAAAGATTAACCGTTTCCTGCTGATTCCCTGGGATTAAAACTGCATACTGTCTAACCACTGGGACACCCTTCTGTTCATGGCTCCAACCGAGAACGTCTGCCCAGTCTTCAACCAACTGATCCTGAACGAAGATGAAGAAGCTCTGGTCACCAGGATATTTCATATCTGGGTCAAGCTGGCAAAAGTGTAACCTTAGCAAGTAGGTGAAGCCGGAATCAACGGGAGTTGCCATGTTAGGTTGAACCCCATGTTGGTGGTGCCATTCCTTCCCATCTTCCTTGAGGACCGGTACACTTGGTCTGGTGCCGTGTAGTTAGGAGTCTGCTTTGTGAATCTCAGCTTAGTTCTAGTGTCAATATCTAGAGATAGGACACTTTGACTAGTTACATATTTGTTATCCACATCCCAGCTCCTGAGCATACTCGTGTCCCATGAGGGGAGGATTGATGCTCCTGCAACGGTTAACCGATACTTTGTCTCCAGAGCAAACTTGCTTTCAATGTGGAATGGGTTCGTATTGAGGCCAACTAGTTGAGGCAATCCAGTGATGTCGACGTCGTCAGGATTGGTGTAGTAGAGAAAAGGGGGCATTGAAACAATCTCTATTCCATTGATGAAAGCGTACGAATCTGGATGCTGAGATGTATTGCTTGGAATGAAGGTTATGTTGAGCTTCTCACCATCTTGGAGGTTGATGCAATACTCTCTGAACAAGAAGTTGTCCGGGTCATCATCAGCATCAGCATTGAGGGAAGCATTGAAGTCTTGAAGGAGGGTGTATGGGCCGACTTTGACTGAGAAACAGGCTTTGGAGCGATCAAAGTGTTGGTATGAAGTTGAGAAGAAGAAGAGGCGAAGAAACTTAGGGCCAGGGGTGACAGGGAATGAGTAGGTGAATTGGGAGCGAGAGAGACGAGCTGTGGTGTAAGGGTCCTGCATGTTTTCTGTGAGTGGAGGAGCAGGAACTGTGTTCTGGCTATCGGGGAGGAGTTTGGTGTTGTTGTCTCCAATCCAGTTCCGACCTTCCGGCGAGGACGAGTTGGTGGATGAGCCACAGTCGATGCTGAAGAGGTCAACGGGACGATAAATAGCATCTGTTATGGAAAGGTAAGGAAGGAGACACAACAACACAAGGAAGATGAATCCCGAAGCAATTCGGGTGGCAGTTGTTTCCATCGATAAGTTGTAATCTAAGCAGCACACTGTAGCAAAACAAAGAACTCAAACCCCATAAATTAATTAACCAATGAATGTACTTATGATAAGATTTCTGTTACTAGCTAGTTCTGTACATTGTAAGAAATAAGAATGATCATGTTCTTAATTAATTAATTCAAAAAATAAAAATAATCATAATAAAATATAAGGGCAGACTTCAAAGTCTACGCAAGGAATTTTCAAATTATTAATTATTTATAGTAGTATTATCTAAGCTAGCTAGCAGAAGACTTCAAGTTTGCGCAAGGAACGACGAGATCTACATGTAGTATGGTCTACACGTAGTGTGCACTTGCTTTTGATTCTTTTTCCATTTTCTTTGGAATGGCTGTTACGACAGGTCAATGCAGTATGGTCTTCTTTCATAAAATATTTTGAGAGCTTTTTATTTGAATTCCATTATTTAAACATAAAACAATTAACATTAATTGAATACATATATAATTATTTTTGTATTTTTCCTTCAATTGTATATTTACATTGGAAACACAATTTTTTCCAAAATTAAAAGTGACAAATATTTCATTGTACAATCTAGATATACAAGACAAATTTCTTCCTTAAGTTGATTGGAAAAATGAAATCTTGCGCTTCAATTCGGGGTGTATTAGAATGGAAGGAAGAGAAAATTTAACAAATATGATAAGTCATGTAATAGGAAAAGGAGAAATAAAAAAGAAATAGAAGCAAAAAAAAATGCATGAGAAATATGTTATCCCCTTACAACGTTTTGGTTTACAACAGTTACATTTAACCTAATGTGTAAAATTACAACTGTTTTACATTATTACCCCTATTTAGTTATTAACTACTACATATAATTCAATGGATTCTTATGACAATCAAACAATATATACTTGCAAAGTGACTATCATTAATGGCTAGCTAGTTTCTTTAGATATATTAAAATGTTTGATCTTAATTTAAGAATTAATCTGTCAACTACGTTTATATCGGTAACAAGTGGAAATAAAAAAAAAAAAAATCAGGAGTTGTGTATGCTGATTTTGCAATTTGGGAAAAATGAGTTTTTGACATTATTTTCACTATAGTTTAAAAAAGACAATGAAATAGAACATAATAAGATAAAATGAAAATAAAACAAATATAAGAATATGAACAACAATGTTAATTTCATTATTATTTTTATTTATTTTTAAAAAATCTTGAATTATTTTTCTAGGAATTGTAAAAATACAATAAAATGATAGGGAACAAAAAAAAACTATAAAAATAAGAAAACAAATGCTAATTTAATTTTTTTCATTAATGATTTTTTAGGGGTAAAATTAATATTATTTGGACCTTTATATATCAAATATGTTCCTGAACAGCTTAATTAATTTAAAGTAGCTCTCTGTTACTTTGTTTGGAATATATAATTAACTTTGGGTTAACCTTGTTAAGAACTCAAGCGTAGCTTAAGAACGAATCTGGATTCCTAAAGTAGACCGAATGGGCCGGCCTGGCCTCGATCTACACAATATGTAAAACAAGAGAAGGGCCTACTATTCACCTCTCTTTTTTTTCTCTTCACACAACCACATATATTGGCATTATTTTTTTTTTATATTCCTAAATACTAACTTCACTCATTATTAGTCGCTCGTGTGGTTCACACTTCAAACATCTAATTATGATATCTATAAAGACTATGATATTCGAATCAATATTCTCCACAACTAACTTCTCCTTTTAATATCTTCTTGTTATAAATAGAAATTCACCACTTGTTACCAATCGTAAGATAGTTCCTTCCACACACAACTAGTAGTAGAACCATACCAAATGAATAAGCATCAGATTTATCTGTGATGACACCAACCGTGAAACACTCCATATAGACATAGCCATGTCGACCGAAGTACGTCTATCTGTAAACTCAGAATATAAAATATTGCCTAAAATATGATTTACGTCAATTGGTTTTGGCATGGCTTTGACATAAAACGTGGTCCCTGTAAGGAAAAGCAA
This sequence comes from Glycine tomentella, assembly GCA_007407185.1. Classification (NCBI taxonomy): domain Eukaryota; kingdom Viridiplantae; phylum Streptophyta; class Magnoliopsida; order Fabales; family Fabaceae; genus Glycine; species Glycine tomentella. Next base: position 1,370,964 of record PYAF01003543.1, read on the forward strand.
AAATCAGTGAGTACGTTTTGGCTCCATGTTGTCATCCAAAACAATGTTGCTAGGTTTGATCATTGATGTGACGATGAATGAAGGTATAGTGTAGTTCACGCGCTTCTCCTATGCATATCTCTATCCTTTTCTTTCATGAAATTTTCCCAGCTTGTAGTTGTTCATCTAGAGATCTATTTGACATGTACTTGTACACAATAATCTTCTTATTTTGGACGTTGCAGAATCTTATAAGAGAGACACAATTAATTAGGGCACGAAGCTAACACACCTACTCTATTTCTTTCTTGAACTGCTTGTATCCTTCAATGTCTTCTGCATTAAATCACTTCACTGCAACAGTGGACACTCTCCAGTTTATTTTATAACTGGAGAGGATCCGTTTCTCAATCTTCATGGCCGAACTTTGTCCAGTTTTAATTTGTTTCATTTATCTACTCCATTTTCTGAGAAAGAGGAGATGAAAACGAGTTGCGCTATATCCTTATTTGCTCTCCTCCACGACATTGCTTTCGTATCCCTACATTCATTGGGCATAGCCGCATAGGCCATAATCAAACAGTCATTAGCACAGCATTTGTGCATTCGTTGGGATGGGCACTGATAACTTCGGAGTAGCTTGCTTCATTTTTATTTTTGTGTTTTGTTTTGGTTAAGGAATTTTGAGCAAAAATATTTTATTGAAAGACCCAAACTTTTAATTATGGATAAGATAGGGGAAATTGAAAATCTAGGTAGTAATGTTTCTTTAAGTTTAAATATACTTTTAGTTCATATAAAATTGGTAAGTTTTGATTTTAATTCTTACAAAAAAATTCCTTTTTTATCTCTTCAGAAGTTTTAAAAAAAAATATTTCTATTATTATGTGACATTTATTAACTGCTATGTGTTTGGAAAAAAATCAAATGACTATCTCAGGTAAATCTGTGGTACAATATCAATATATATGATATCTCTTAAAAAATATATATTATTTCTAAATTAAATGTTATTTTATCTATCTTTAAATGGACTTTAGGAATTAAAAATAATTATTTCAATAATTTTAGAGGATTAAAATAAATATTTGCTACTTTCTTTGCCCTTCCATATATATATATATATATATATATATATATATATATATATATATATATAAAGCTAGGATAGAAATAGTCACTGCAAATAAATTAATGTTGACCGTGGTGGTGATGTCCTTGAGGTCGTCATTTCAGTACCCACGCGAAATCATACATACTACTCTGTAAAAAAAAAAAAAAATAATCAAACATTTCATCTTCTAAAATTATATTATCGAACATAAACTATGATTTAAAGGATGTTTCTTAGAAAAGAATACAATTATTTTCATGATAAATATTATAAATAAAATGAAAAAAGATCAATTAAAAATTATTAGGTATAATAAGTTTATTAACTTTTATATATTTCATTTAAAAAAATTATATCAATAATAATTTGTGATTGAATAATTATGTAAAATTATTTAACACCATGGGTTAATACCGTTAAACTCAATAAAAATATATATTGGCCTCGTGCCGTTGTGTGCATAATTTAAATTATAACAAATAGGAAAATGAAAAGGAACATAAATGCCTCAGGGTCCAGATAAACAAAGGCGAAGACTTGCAAAGAAGACTTGGATAAATTATAAAACATTTATTTTCCCTGAAAGGAATGTGCCCATACATTTAAAGTATATTTGGTTATAAGTTGAAAAAGTATTTTTAGATACTAAACATAATTTTGGATAATAAACTCATTTTAATAGCATGTTTGATTATGTCTAAAAGTATGTTTGTAATGAAATTTTTGTATTGAAATTCAATTTTATAAAACGATCGGAAGACTTGAGTTACTTTTGTTGTTTTGCAAATTATTAAGTTTACAAACTTTAATTTAAATATGCATTTAATCACATGTTTTTCTTTCGAATAATAACTTGTGGACAGATTCAATATTTGAACATTTCTTTTCTTATTACACTAAAAAAAACTCATGATCTAGTTGCAAGAAACTAGCCAAATCACGGAGCCACAAATAGGCAGGTTGTGGCGCCCCTAAACGATTTCAAGGTCGTCTTAGGGATAGGGTCCGAATCTTATATGAACTGCGAGAATAACTGATTAAGCCATGCCATAAGGGTCACACAGGATCTGGATTTGTATGCAGATAATGATGTCCACTCCTGGCTAGCGTTCGTTGATGATCTTGAGGTTGGGAGGCAGATCAGGGAGCCTACTGTAACTTTGTAACTTGGGTCTTGTTAGATAGAAGTAAAAGAATTTCACTTCTAAATCCAAAGGGAGAATGAGGGGTATAGGCAACACTATATTTTAGGGAATGTTTATTTTATGGAATCTTATATTTTAGAAATATTATTTTTTATCATGATATAATAAGAAGTAGTCAATTGAAAGTAGTAACTAATTTTTGTTAAAAATCATAAATCACACATATTAAATATTCTCCTTCCAACATAATTTTTTTCATATTCAAGGATCAATTAAAATTCGAATCATGTATTAATCAGTTAAAGATACAAATTATTATCACTTGTATCAACTGTTGCTAATTATTTTCACAAATGTTATTGACAGTGATATAGCATGGAAAGACCGTTCTTGAGTATTTTTTAAGAAAATGTGTGTTTGGATACACTTTTATATTTTTGGCAGTCATTTTTAAATTTTTAAATATTTTAAATAAATAAAACTTACGTGTATATTATACAATAAATTTTTATATTGTCATAGGAATATCATTTTCTCACTCCCTCCTACCATGAATATAAATGTAAGTAAACATTGTAAAAAAGGAAATAATATCATTCCTAAGAATCAATAACATCAAGGAATACTAATTAAAATTTTGTAACAAACATAAAAATATATATTTCCATGTTCGTACTCGTGAGAATCCACCAAGATTCCATGAAAACAAGCGCCTCTTTAATTAGTGTTAAATTTTGTTACTTTTAATTTATCTTAGCATAGACTTTATTAGACACTCATAGCCAATCCTTTGGTTAACTTATATGTTTTTGAATCGGTATCGAACTCAATCCGTATGACCAAATTATGAGACAATTATCCTATGGACTGGGGTTTCTGATTGGTTAATTTAGATGTAACGTCAACCTAACTAACACTACTAATTTTGCTAAAAGTAGTATGAATAATTGAATATATGATTGTCCATTTCTTTTCTTTTTAAAGAAGAGATTAATCATAGTGAAAACTAGGTTGACACTAGTTCCTATGAAAATTCTAACACCTAACTCACATGCTTCCTTCGCACTTCCATATTAATTTTCAAATCCCAAATTATGAGTATGTATGTGAAGAAGTTAAATCCAACACAATCAACGTTACCAAAAAAAACTTCCCCCACATTACTTTTGTGTTTTTATTTTGAAAAGTTAATTTTTCAGTTGAATGTTATTTAGATGTGTTTTTAAATTGTAGTCATTTTATTCTTATCTTTCCATACACAATCAAAAAAACGAAAAAGATTCTTTAAGAATCTCACGGTCCATAAATAATACACATGATAAATACCATTAAAGTTCAATACTACATAGGATTATGTGAAAATTAAGTGAAGCGCACAAAGTATGAAAAAATGTCTATAACACTCTATATTTTCAATATTTACACCAAATTGTGAAAGTTTAGTACCTAGATAGAAGAAAGTTGTTGAAAATAGCCATTGCAAATAAATCAATGTTGACCTTAGTAGTGTTGTCCGTGAGTTCATCACTTTATTAAAAAAACTTCAAGGATACGACTAAACATCTGTTGTTGTAGCATTAATAATTATACATTTCCTTTTCTAAAATTATATCATCGGACTCAAACTATAGTTTGAAGGGTGTTTCTTCAATTATTTTTACAAATAAAAAATTCAATAAAAAAATATATATTGGCCTTGTATGCAGAATTTAAATTTAACAAATAGGAAAATTAAAACATAAATATCCCACCATAAAAAAAAGGCGACGACTTGCAAAGAAGACTTGAATAAAATTATAAGAAATATGTATTTGCCTCAAAAGGATGCCACCATAGGTCTAGTCATATGTTTTTCTTTCAACTTCATCATTTTTTCATCTACAGAACCTATTATTCAGCTTTTATCATCTTCTGACCACACTAGAGGGATAGAAAATTGATAAGGTTAAGTGGGGCTATAGACATAGAAGAAAAAATATATATAAATATAATAAGATGATGTAATAGAAAGATAAATAGAGATGAGAAATGTTAATGAAAAGTTTAAAATAATAAAGTGATTTTTTGTATCATTATAATTAATTATACTCTTAATTATAAAGAGTGTTGATAAACCATACTGTTAAAAATGAAATGAATTTGAAAAGAAGAGAGGTATGAACAAAAGAGAAAAGGATTGAGAAAAAATAAAAAAGTAGATGAAAAAATATAAGAAAAAATAAAATTGAAATGAAAGAAATATTAATAAATATATAATTATGTGAGAGTGAAAAGAACAAATAATCACTAGATGTTGTTATCAATAATTTTAAAGTCGTAATTTTAAATTATGATAATCCATTTGTATATTGTATGGTAGAGAGAGAGAGAGACATTGTCGTCAGCTAATGCCTTGTTAGACGTTACCAGCCAAACATTTATTGTCTATATGATAAATAAGTTAGTACAAGACCTGCACATTGACTCGTTGACCCAGCAAAGGAATAAATATAAACTGTTTAGTATTTTATCTATTATTAGAAGTATTTAGTTAATATTTGAAGCACTTCTAAATATTTGAACACGTACTTTTTCTAAATTTAAAGCACTTCTAGATTTTTATTTAGATATCTCCAAACAGTTTATCTAATTTGAAATGATATATAACATTCCAACTATGTTCTTATCTTAAACAGTAAACACCAAACTGATCTTGAACAGTAACTTCATATTCATGAGAATCCATCAAGATTCCATGAAAAAAAATCTTTAGTGTAATTTTTTTTTGTTACTTTTTAATTTATCTTAGCGTAGATTTTATTGGACACTGATAATCAATCCTTTGATTAATTTATATGTTTTTGAATCGGGATCAAACCCAATCCGTATGACCAAATTATGAGACAATTACCTACAGACTGGGAATCCGATTGGTTAATCTATATGTAACGTCAACCTAACTTACACTACTTATTTTGCTAAAGTAATATGAATATATGATTGTCGACTTCTTTTCTTTTTAAAGAAGAGATTAATCATAGTGAAAACTAGGTTGACACTAGTTCCTATGAAAAATCTAATACCTAACTCACATGCTTCCTTTGCCCTTCCATATTAATTTTCAAATCCCAAATTATGAATATGTTTGCGAAGAAGTTAAATCCAACACAATCAACGTAAAAAACATTCCGCACATTACTTTTATGTTTTTATTTTGAAAATTAAAGCTAATTTTTTTCTATTGAATGTTATTTAGACGTGTTTTTAAATTGAAGTCATTTTATTCTTATTTTTCCATACATAATCAAATAATGAAAAAGATTCTTCAAGAGTCTTAAATCTCAAAAATGCATGATAAATACCATTAAAGTCCAATACTGTAAAGAAAATTAAGTAAAAATTAAGTGAAGCACTCCAAACTAAATTATGAAAAAGTGTCTATAACGTCACACTCTATATTGTCAATACTTACACCAAATTGTGAAAGTTTGGTACCTAAATAGAAGAAAGTTGTTGGAAATAGCCATTGCAAATAAATCAATGTGGACCTTAGTTAATAGTGACGTCCGTGAGTTCATCACTTTATTAAAAAAACTTCACGGGTACTAAACATCTGTTGTAGTGGTATTAATAATTATACATTTCATTTTCTAAAATTATATCACCGGACCTAAACTATAGTTTGAAGGGTGTTTCTTCAATTATTTTTACAAATAAAAAAATAAATAAAAATATATATTGGCCTTGTGGGCAGAATTTAAATTTAACAAATAGGAAAATTAAAACATAACTATCTCACTATAAAAAAAAAAAAACAAAACAAAAACAAAACAAAGACGACGACTTGCAAAGAAGACTTGAAAAAAATTATAAGAAATGTGTATTTGCCGGCAAAAGGATGCCCCCATAGGTCTAGTCATATGCTTTTCTTTCAACTTCATCATTTTGTCACTTATAGAACCAATTATTCAGCTTTTATCATCTTCTGGCCACACTAGAGGGATAGAAAATTGATAAGGTCAAGTGGGGTGACAGGGGGAGAAGAAGAAAATATAGGTATAATCTCGTATAATAAGGTTTATAATGCCATACGAATGTAAATAGAGAATAGAAATGTTGGTGGAAATTAAGTTTAAAATAATAAGTGTTTTATATCATTTTAATTAATTGTACTCTTAATTATATAGTGTTGATTACCCATACTGTCAAAAACGAGATGAATTTGGAAAGCAGAGAAAGGTGTGAACAAAAAAGAAAAGGATAGAGAAAATAATAATAATGGACGAAATAAATATAAGAAAAAATAGAAAGAAAATAAATATTAATAAATATATAATTATGTGAGATTAAAAAGAATAAATACTCACCAGATCTTGTTATAAATAATTAATATTTTTACTGAATATAAATAATTAAAATTAAAAAGACTACCAAATTATATAATTTTTAAAAATACATGACTTTTCATAATATTAAATTATGATAATCCATATGTATATTGTGTGGTACAAAGAGAGAGAGATTGTTGTGAGCTAATGCCTTGTTAGTCATTATTAGCCAAACATGTTTTGTCTACATGATAAATAAATAAGAGCTGTTCATTGACTCGTTGACTCAGCAAAGGAATAAATGTAATCTAGTAAGCATTTTATCTATTATTAGAAGTATTTTGTTAATTTATGTATATATACACAGACGCTCTTTTTGTAATATGAATATATTAATAATCAACATCACAAATTTTGAAAAAAAAATTCTTTTGTTTCTCAAAAATTAATTTAGAAATATTATTATATTTTATCATTTAATTTTAAAAATACAAATAAAAATTATTTTTTTCTCTCCTCTTCCACACGTTTTCTCTTCTCTCCTCATCTCTAAATTTCCTAACTTTTCTTATCCATGTTTCTGTCTCTCCTCCTCGTTGGATACCTTTTTATTCTACATCCCAACAATATATGGACACTTTTTTATTCTACATCCAGCACTACTCCACTCTAAAAATTCAATTAAAATATTTCCTATCAACTCTTGTACACTTACATTTACATTTAGTGACAAGTAAACTAAAATATGAAATTCCAATTCTTCTGTAATACTAGTTTTTGGACCCGTGCACATACGCACAGGACGGCTTCGCTCCGCTCCGCCGTATCATACTAAATTTTTATAAAATTGATAATGAATATAGAGCATTTATAGAGTGTATGAAGACAGATTAGTGTCCAATAACTCTCCAATAACTAATTCAAGCATGACAAAAAGTTTTGTAATTATTGGACAATCACATTTTGCATCAATGCTTAGAAAAAATCCAGCAAATAAGTAAAAAACTAAAATAGTTAATATTAGTAATGTCTTATACATAATTGTCAAGTAGTCTAAGCATAAGAAGAATACAAACTATTACATACATCAATGCTTAGCTATCTTAGATCATTGTGAATATCAAATTTTTATTGTAAGTAACTTAATTGTTTATCAAGACTTGAAATACAAATTTCTAATTAAACTACAATTATATCATGTGCAAGTTGCTCCAGACAGGTGATCAACCATGTTAAACTAACTAATTGGCATAGAGTTAATATTTTTTTTATATATACACATGTTTATCAATCAAATCATTCCTAAAATACTGAAAGACACATATTATATATGGATCATGTTACATTGAATCAGCAATAGTAAGTTCATTTCTCATTGCTAAAAATATCCTTCCTAAATAATATATAAATACTAAATATGGAGTATTTAAGTCTTGTAATTCAATGTAATTTTGCTAAGTTTCCTTGACTTAATTCACCAATTTTTTTTATAGGAAAACAATAGCAAGGAAGAGTGCAGTTTTTAACTTCACTATGCCACTAATATTCACATAAAATAAGAAAATAAGCAGCATTCTTGTCTCAAAGGTGTGTCCACATGTTGACATCTAACAATAAATTATCCTATTTCTTATTATATGATGCCTACCTTCTCAATGTCCAGCACCAGAAAGTGCAATTAGAATGAGTAGAATTTAACCAAACTAACTCAAAATAGAAGGATAAAATATTTTAAGGAAAGAAACTTCATTATACAATAAGGCCCTAACTATTACAAACCACAGATTATTAGATATTTTAGCTATCTGAGATCATTGTGAATATCAAATTTTTATTCTAAGTAACTTAATTGTTTATCAAGACTTGAAATACAAATTTCTAATTAAACTACAATTATATCATGTGCAAGTTACTCCAAACAGGTGATCAACCATGTTAGAATGAGTAGAATTTAACCAAACTAACTGAAAATAGAAGGATAAAATATTTTAAGGAAAGAAACTTCATTATACAATAAGGCCCTCTATGTGCAGGGGCACTCACAAAATTAAATCGAAGTAATTAAACAGATTAAACTTTAATTGATCATCACAACCCAGTCACCTTTGTCAATATAATAAAATATGTGAAAATCAAATTAATAAAACATTATTTTCTACCACACACACAAAAAAAAGAAAAACAGAACATAGCATAGCAGCAGACAACCAATACCAAGAAGGAAATTGAAAGACCGAAAGAATAGATGAAGGAAACTTAATCATAAAAATCTATATTTTTCTGTCTACGTATCAAATGTAATTTATAGAAGAATGGAACAACAAATTTCTTATAGAAACTAAACAGCAACAAATTTCTTCGTTAGTTAGACCATTTTCAAGGTTAACAAAATGTCAACATGAAAGCTACACATAGTTTTGGTGCAAAATGTCATGAATAGGAACC
>PYAF01003543.1:1383824-1397769 GCA_007407185.1 Glycine tomentella
TTGCCTGAGGAGGCTACATCTGTAGGTATAGGATCATCTCCTCGTAGGAGGCTACATCTATATCACAGGAACATCTCACATCAGGACTTACTCAATCACATGTCATCTATCCTATTACAATAGGATTCTATTCATCACAGCATGCATATTCAAGTTTCATATTCAATCAAGCAATTCACAGTCATACATATCAATCCCCTATTACAGGGTTCAATTCACATCAATCTCCCTCTCACAAGGAGTCAGCACATCATACAGCGTTCATATACATGCACACAAGCATATCAAAACCATCACCACACTAGGTGAATGGTGGAACACAGTAAAGGATACACAAGCAAGGATCAAGAGCTTACCTGCTCTCAATAAATTACCGGTTCTCCCGGCCTCGTGGTCAAAACCACCAGAGCTATCCAGCTCACGTCCTACATAAGCACAAACACATATATATAATCACGATTTCACCGATTATTTGGCCTTATGAATAACTTTTGTAAATGTACTTAGTTTATTTCAGGCCATAACATCTCTCAATCTACACACACTTCTCCCTTCTTAGAGCCAATCTCAACTTCAGCATAATTTTAATTTCAACATACCACATGGCTCAGAACAACATCCTGACTACATTCCCTAAAGAACCTAAGCCTAATATCAGCCCTATCAATACTTAGTTACTATTCATCAACTGTCAACTTCATAAATCAAACGGTAAAACTTAGGTTTCTTACCTCAAAACAGTCGTGGATAGCTAGAGAATCACTTCTCCAAGCTTCAACGTCCGTGAATCACTTCCCTTTCCTTCCAAATTTAAGATTTTGTGAAACTGGCTGTAGTATAGTAGGAGGAACCACAGTTTCTGCAAAATTTTCCGCAGCTTCTGCATATTTATAGACTGCTATAGTAACTGCTACAGTAACAGTAACCCGGTCCGTGAAGCTACAGTACGCTACAGTAACCCGGTCCGTAAAGCTACAGTTACAGTAATTACTAACTGCACCCAGCAATTACTAACTTCACCTGCTATAGTAACCCGGTCCGTGAAGCTACAGTTACAGTAATTACTAACTGCACCCAGCAATTACTAACTTCACCTGCTACAGTAACCCGGTCCGTGAAGCTACAGTAACAGTAATTACTAACTGCACCCAGCAATTACTAACTTCACCTGCTACAGTAACCGTCCGTGAAGCTACAGTAATAGTAATTACTAATTGCACCCAGCAGTTACTAACTTCACCTGCTACAGTAACTGCTACAGTAACAGTAATTACTAATTGCACCCAGCAATTACTAACTGCACTCCGCCTCTCAACAAAGACCAAACCGTCCTTTCGTAAATCCATTTATTTTACACAAATATCACCCAAAATACCTTACTTAAAATTTTGTGATATTACAGTCGTTCCCCATATATGCACCGCGGTCACCATATCTGCACCTCGGCCAATCACAGTACACGTACTTCGACCTTGTCGGAGTATCCATTTACCTCGGCACCTCAACATTTTAGGCTAATCCTACCTCGACATCATATCCAGTACCTTGTAAATCCCAATTATAAGTCTCGTACAATGTACCCCAGAATATAAATATTTAATATAACAAACTAACAATACTATTACAACAATAATATATTGACAAATCACAAAACCCTTTTTAATGACAAGCTGTACAAAACTAAGTCTTTATCAGAAAAGAAAACTCAAGTAACCACATGGATAAACATAATTGAGATAAATAGCAGCATCACTTTCAATGGCAGAACAGTGGTAATATAACAGAAACATTCAACAGTAATATTAAATAGATTTTAGTTTTGTACAGGTACAAATTAAGAATAGTTTAAAACCTTGCTTTATGGATAGTCCGGCCATAACTACCTCGGCCACCTACACTTGCCTTATTACACACTATTTACACAGTAGCATCTTTAAACCTCCGCAATCCACTTCGTTTCCGGTGAACTTTAAAGTCCAGCCATACCCTATACCATGAACACACAAGACCGTACCTATACATCAATGGCCACACTTAACCACCAGTCAACCCTTCTCGGCCATCATGTAGACCTTCTGGGTCATCCCCGGATACCATAAGCCCGGCCAAATAGTTTACCTGCAGCTCGGCATCACCTTTCAGCTGCTGATATATTAAACTCAGTCATCATTCAACCAACCCAGCCATGCCTATTACGTCATGGCCGAGAATCCACCTGCATCCATGAGCTCGGAATCGAAAATCCATGAGCTCGGCATCAGCTCGGCGTCGAAAATCCATGAGCTTGGTCATCCAGGAAACCGACCAACATGAAACCATAAACCCAGACCACGGTTTATACCTCACCAGCGGCGTACCCGGACAACCATACCATTGAGCCACCCATGTTCCATGGAAACCAACCCGGCCACCATGTTTATAAACTTGGCCACTCCACCTCAGACCTCGGCCATTCAAGTAAAATCTGCAGGATTAGGATCTAGTAGCAAAACAACATACGAAGCTAGAAAATAATATTAATGAAACATTAAGCTGCATAGCAGAAAACTCAATGGCAGCAACAATAACAACAAAAATTGTATTTGTCTTCATCAAGAAATTTCTACAAACAGGTTATGTGCATAAAAAAGTAATATGTTCAATGTATAAAACAATATATACACAAAGTATGAGCACCGATAGTGGAAATGAGTATAAAACAATATATACACAATCCCATTTTAAAAGAACAATATATTCATAAAAAAATATCACAGCCAAGGAGGCTTCATAAAAAAAAGAAAGAGAGAACAAAAGAAAAAGAAGAAGAAGAAGAATTACCTGTAGGCCACAAAAATGTGAAGGGCCAAAACGAAGAATCCATGGATGAAAGATGAAAATGAATTTCTAAAAATTGCCGATAAAAGAGAAATGAGTTAAAAACAAAAGGAGAATGGAGAAAGAAAATGGAAGGGAGCAGATGAGAGAATATTACGATGAGAAAGCTATGGCTTTTCAGCCTCCATCAGCTTTAATGTAAAAAAGAAAAAGAGAGGAGAAGATGGAGAAAGAGTAAGATCAAGGAAAAATCAAAACATAGCAGAAGATGGAGAAGGAAGCAAGTGCGGGGTTGGGTGTTTTCGTGAGAGAGTTGTTGAGAGGAAATGATGATAGCTTCAGAGAGTTGTTGAGAGCTGCAGAAAACAAAGCTGAGAGTTGTTGAAAGCTGCAGTGGAGGAGTGGAGAATCCGAACCTGAGGAATGAAGAATCCGAACCTACGAAGCAACAGGAAGCTGAGGAGCAAAGATCCAAAGCTGAGAATGCATCAGAAGTTGACACGTCATAAAAAAAATGGGTGATACCGAAGCTGAGGTGTGGTAGTGGACTGAAGCTGGGAAAAGGGAGACCGAAGCAAGGAGAAGTAGAACCCAACCTGTGAAGCAAGGAGAAGCAAGAAATAGGTTAGGAAAATGTAGTTTTATACTGTATAGATGATAAAATAAAAAAACAAAGAAGCCTTTGAATTCGGTGCTGCCTTTAAATCACATCATAACGCCTCTCACACTTCTGCACGGCTAGCCAATGTGGGGGGAAAGAGAGATAAAAAAGGAGTTCACAAACCAGCAAGGAGAGAAAGGGATCAAGATATAGAAAAAAAGTCATGTCACTCTGATAGACGAGGAGAGAGAACGTATGGAAGAGGAAAGTGAATTTTTGTATTTAAAATTAAATGGTAAAGTACAATAATATCTCTCGACTAAGTTTTGAAAAACAAAAAAATTGAATGGATTGATTTATTCAATAATTTATCTTTATGTAAAATTATGTAAATATTAGTATAATATAAATAAAAATATTTAAAAAATAATTTATAAAAATATAATTAACTAAGTTGATGAATAATGAAAAATAAGTAGTTCAGGTTTTATATTAATTATAAGAGTTGTTGTGACTAATAGCAAGGTATCTCACAAGATTCAGTTAACAAATGCTAGCTGAAATTATATATAAGGGTGAGGTATATATCTTTTAGTTTGATAATGGTGAGATATTCATTAGGTACAAAAAGGATGTTTAATTTCGATCCTCGATTCAGATATAAAAAGTCTCATAACTAGATGTAATACTTCATTCTAAAATGGGTTAATTCATTGAAATGAAGATTAGTTGATGACAAATAAAAAGTTCCATATATCTTCTTATTACACAAATAAAGGGATAAAGAATCCTTTAGCTTGTTAGGCTATTTGGGTAACAATATTAGAAGATCGAGTTACACGTGATCAAAAGTTATATAAGAAGTTGTATTCTAAAAAGAGACTAATGGTAAAGGTATATATAACTACATTCTTCTAGAAACAAAAAAAAAAAGTGTTGTATCAGAAAAAAAAAAAGAGCATAGATTTGTGTTCAAAATTATGCAAAAAGCATATTATCAACTTACATGACTTGTATTAATGCAAACAAAGCAAAGAAGATGAAGGAACTTAATTATTTCATTCTATTGTGGCGATCAAGGAACCGTCAAAATATGACAAATTTCATAAGTTACATACACAAATATCATTAAATTTTGCATTAAGTAAATTGACTTGTATAATCAATTGTACCTTCAGGTTTGATCCCATAATTAATTAGGATTAATTTGTTTAGACTTATTTATTGAAATAAACACTTTATTTATAAAATAAATAATTTATATTTTTTAATATATTTATCTAAATTATTTATGCTTTAAAAAATTATTTTCTATTTAATTTTTTTACAAAACTCTTATTTTACTTTTTATAAAAATGCTTTTTTTAAGTTTAAATAAACTCATCCTAATCTCCTTCTCATCTTGAGACCATCTTTCATCAATCTTTAGATTCTATCTCACAGTCTTTTTCTAAAATTTCCGGTACACTTTGAAAGTGAAGCGAAGCTTCCATTTAAATAGACCGTTTTTCATAGTTATCTATCATAAGAAAAGAAAATTAGAAAGTAGTATATTGATGACTTGTCATCTCTCAATTATTACAATCCTAATTCTCATATCAATCTACTGAAAGAAGGAAAGTTTATTAAAAATGAACATAAACTTTTTTTTTCGGATGTGTAAAGAACTCAAACTTTCTTGATTCCAAATATCGAGTTATGGAAGTATAACAACAAAACATTCTTATTTCTAACATCCTCCTAATTCACATTCACTTCTAAATATTTGAACACTTTTCTAAATTTAAAGCACTTCTAAATTTTTATACAGATATCTCCAAACAGTTTATCTAATTTGAAATGATATATAACATTCCAACTATGTTCTTATCTTAAACAGTAAACACAAAACTCAACCAGCTGAACATGAACAGTAACTTCATCGTCCCTTGGGATCATTAATCTCAGAGAAAACATTCTCCGGGACGATCAACCTGTCGGATTCCTTACTCCCACAGCTTGTGGTGTTCAATCCAGTGCTGTTACTATTATCCGAAAGTTGTATACTACTGTGGGTACTGCTAAACATGTCTTCACTATCTTCATAATCCCCACCACTCACCACCAAAGGCACCACTCCATTAACAGCACTATCCTGAAGCTGCAGAACAAACTCCAACACCGCTACGACGTCGTTCATGGAAGGACGCTGGGTCCCATCCTCAAGCAAACAGCTTAGCGCAACCTCACCAAATTTGTTCAAACACTGAGTTGCTATCTGGCCCTTCAGTTTTGCATCCACAATGGCACCCAGAGAACCCTTGTGATAGAGATGCTTCGCCCAATCAACCAGTGACACCTGTTGCTTCTCCACCATACGGAGCAAAGGCTGCCTCCCAGACAATACCTCCAAGAGCACCACCCCAAAGGAATACACGTCAGACTTCTCCGTCAAACGCTGTCGTTTGTAATACTCCGGATCTAAATATCCAACGCTACCTTTCACCTGAGTGCTCACATGGGTCATTGAAGAACCAATGGGCCCAATTCGGGATAACCCGAAATCTGAAACCTTGGCTACCCATTTTTCATCCAACAAGATGTTGGTGCTCTTGACGTCACGGTGAATGATCATGTGCTTCGCACCCGTATGCAGATACTGCAGTCCTCGTGCAGCACCTATGCATATCTGAAGCCTTTGTTTCCATGAAAGGGAAGGGTTATCGGTGCCGTAGAGATGCTCACGGAGGGTTCCTTGATCCATGAAATCATATACCAGTATCATCTCGTTGTTCTCGTAGCAATAACCGATGAGGGAAACAAGATGGAGATGCCGAAGTTGAGACAGCATTTCGATCTCGTTCAAGAACTCGTTAAGACCTTGTTGAGAACCAGGTTTGAGCCTTTTGATCGCGACACATGTCGAACCATCGTCGATGTAGCCTTTGTACACGTTGCCGAAGCCTCCCAATCCAACCACGAAGAGTTCGTCGAAGTTGTTGGTGGCGGCTCTGATTTCCGCGATTGAGAACTTACGGCAGAGGTTGGTTGGTAGCGATGATGAGCCACCGCCTCGAGAAGTTCCACCTTTTTTATTGGAACCTTCGTCGACGGCCACGTTCTTCTTGCGTTTGATGAGGAACAACGCGACAATAAGGGATAGCATAACGACACCGGAAACTGCGCCTGCGAGGGAGGCAATTAGGGTTCTGGTGCTGCCTTTGCTTTTCTTGTTTGAGCTTGGAAGAGGAACCTCGGAGGTCTTTGGATGAGAGTCTGGGTTTGGCCCAGCGAGATTATCTTTTGAGTCGCTGATTTTGAAAAGTTCAATTGCGTTTATTTCAGCGTCCTTGGCCAAGCTTTTAGGGTTAGGATGCATTTTCAGTGAAAGATTAACCGTTTCCTGCTGGTTCCCTGGGATGAAAACTGTATACTGTCTAACCACTGGGACACCCTTCTGTTCATTGCTCCAACCGAGAACGTCTGCCCAGTCTTCAGCCCACTGATCCTGAACGTAGATGTAGAAGCTCCGGTCACCAGGATTGTTAATTCCCGGGTCAAGCTGGCAAAAGTGTAACCTTAGCAAGTAGGTGAAGCCGGAATCAACGGGAAGTTGCCATGTGAGGTTGAACCCCATGTTGATGGTGGCATCACGTCCCATATTCCTTACGGATCGGTACACTTGGTCTGGTGCCGTGTAGCTAGGAGTCTGGTTTGTGAATCTCAGCTTAGTTTTAGTGTCAATATCTAGAGATAGTACACTTTGACTCGTTACATATTTGTTATCCACATCCCAGCTCCTGAGCATACCCGTGTCCTGTGAGGCCGGGATTTCTTGGTCTCCAACTCTTAACCGATACTTTGTCTCCAGAGCAACCTTGCTTTCAATGTGGAATGGGTTCTTATTGAGGCCAACTTGTTGAGGCAATCCAGTGATGTCGACGTCGTCAGGATTGGTGTAGTAGAGAAAAGGGGGCATTGAAACAATCTCTATTCCATTGATGAAAGCGTACGAATCTGGATGCTGAGATGTATTGCTTGGAATGAAGGTTATGTTGAGCCTCTCGCCATCTAGGAGGTTGATGCAATACTCTCTGAAGAAAGAGTTGTTCGGGTCGTCATCAGCATCAGCATTGAGGGAAGCATTGAAATCTCGAAGGAGGGTGTACGGACCAGCTTTGACAGAGAAATAGGCTTTGGGGGAATCAAAGTTCTGGTATAAAGTTGAGTAAAAGAAGAGGCGAAGGAACTTTGGGCCTGGAGTGACAGGGAATGAGTAAGTGAATTGGGAGTGAGAGAGACGAGCATAGGTATAAGGACCCTGTATCGTTGATGGTGTGAGTGCTGTAGCAGCAAATGAGTCGTGGCTTTCAGCTGTGAGGAATTTGGTGTTGCTGTCTCCAATCCAATTGCGACCATCGGGGGTGGAGAAGTTGGTGGATGAGCCACAGTGGATGCTGAAGATCTCATCGGGACTATAAATAAACTCTGCTATGGAAAGGTTAGGGAGGGACAACAACAGCAGGTGGAGGAGGATGGCTCCTAAAGCAAATCGTGTGCAAGTATTGTCCATGGATAAGCTTAATCGAAGCGCCACACAGCACGGTATCAGAACAGAGAGCTCGAACACGATTAATCAACGCATAATAGTACACGCTGTCACGATGTGTTTCATGTCTATTTTTTTTTACGTTAGCGGAGACTTCAAGTCTACGCTTTTATTATTATTATTATTATTATTATTATTATTATTATTATTATTATTATTATTATTATTATTATATTAATTCATTTTTATTTGCCTGTCCGCGTCATGTCAGTGTACTGTGTGTGGAAATTTCAAGCACGCCACAAACACCTAGAGTGATTTTTATTTTTGTTGCATTCAACTTTGAAAATAATAATTAAGTTTAGTTTTTTTAAAACTTTTTCATATTATAAATTTTTTCTTTAAAATATATTTTGATAATTTTTAATTATTCATTAATTTTTATCATTGTTTTATTTTTAAGTTTTTTTTTTGTTCATTTTTAGTTTCCTATTTATTTTAATTACTCATATAATCCTAAAAATAAAATAAACAAGAAAATTAAAATTGATAAAAATAAAAATTAATTTTGAACGATAAAACTAAATAAGAGACTAAAAATAAGAATTTTTTAAAAATAAAATAAAATTACTGAGAGACAATTAACAAAAGACTAAAAGTTATATATACAATTTTGAGAGAATAAAAATTTAATTATCAAGATAATTAAAGGACTTACAAATTGTATCATGAAGTTGATTTTATAGTTACTTATAGTTACTTTTGGAGTGATGATATACAAATGTTCAAACATATTAAAATTGTTTTATTAATATAATCTAATTTAATAGATTACACATTTTTTTTTATAGGCCAATATTATTTGTTAAATATTAATATTTTTGTTAGTGAAGGGATTCAAACCCACGACCTCTCCCTCCCACCTTTCCTTCCCCTCTTCACTTGTTTTTTAACCACCCAACTAACCTTATATCTCCTAATTGGTTACACATAATTTGTGAATACAATAAACCCTTAAATATGGCCTTTGATTCTTAAGAGTATAAAAATATATTAAATATCTCTTTTATAACATATTATTTGTTTAGAATAAATGACCAATTTCATTCTTAAAAGGGGATACAATGTTAAATAAGTCTCTAAAAATAATAAAATTGTTTTGTTTATTATATATTTTCTAACTTAATGTTAACACTTTGACATGCATATTAATTTGTCCAAGTAGTAATAAAACGGTAATACAGAGTGTCAAGTGCACATATACTTTGCTTATACTCAGAGTTTATATATATCAAATTTTAAGCAATGAACAAAATAAATTTTTGGAATTTTCAAGTGATAATCTATGTAAATATAAATGCGGAATAAAATAACTAGCAAAATAGGCTAAGAGCCATAGGAGAAAAACAAACACTTTGAAAGTTGATTGAAGGTTGATGCAGGATTATGAAATATGTTGAGTGTTGAGCCTACCAAAACTACTCTTGATACAATGTTAATATTTTTTCACTATTTAATATTATTTTACATATTACATTCATCATTTATTATTTACTCTAATCATGATCCATCGTATGAAAAAGCCTAAGTTATATAATTTCACTCCTGATCCCTCAGCAAGCTATATCAAATAATTTGCATTATGAGTAGAGATCTATATTTAAGACTAAACAATGTCATTCTATTTCTATATATGGATTATCTAGATATTCTTTCTCAGTTCTCATAGTATAGACATTTCTCAATGTATAAACCTTCATAATATTTCATGCACATGGATGATCAGACTACAAACATGACAGAAGATTCAGAAAAGAACAATAATGTAAAATAACATTAAATAGATAGTGAGAATTGTTACATCAAGAATATTTAGTTGTTGAACCCCAACAATTAATGATTTAGACTCTCATTGTCATGAGAGGTTTATAAAAACAAAAGGGAACAACAATTGATAAAAGAGAATGAGAGAAAACTGGTAGAACAAGGGACATAATCCAACTTCTATGCAGTGAATTATTTTCTCATCTCTGTCTTAGGTTTCTCTATGACTTTCTTCTCTTTTTTCCTTGCTCCCCCTTTGTATAATTAAAACTTTGTTTAATTAGGCTTTTTCGATATTGATGGCACATTAAATCCATATGTTCGCGCTAAGTCCTTATGTGCGTGTTAAGCAAGTTTATTGTGCTGAACGTCCTACTCCAACTCCTCAATCCATCTTCTAAATTTTTAATGTGTAATCCTACAAAGAAAATACAACCAACACATTATAAATAAACTAATTTTAGTATTTATTTGATAAAATCTCAGAAAAAGCTAAAGTTTTACGTTTTAATCACACAAAAAATATTAAAAGAGAAAAAAAATAAAATAATTATTATGTAATTTAAATGTATAATTGACGTATAAATAACAATTATTACTTGACTAAATTTATCTCGTCAACTTAACATAATTAAAAACAAATCTTGAAAGCAAAGTTGCTGAATAATGAGAGGGCATAAAAAGAAAAAGGATTGAGTCTTCTAAAGTTAGCGGATGGACTTTAGAGAATAAAATGCATCTATAATGGCTAGTAAAAAGTTCAACCAGTAAAAATTATAATAAAATTAAATATATTTAACAAAATCTAACATTAATCATAATTTTAACTGTTAGTTTAAACTTCTAAAATACATTCCACTTATTTTATTAGAGCCAAATCCAAAGGAAAAACAGTGTTAAGAAATAGTAAAATTTGTCTTCTAGCATTTTATTTTGTATCATCCCACCTCACATGTTGAAAATGACACAAATTAAAGACGTAGATATGACAAAGCTAGATACTAGGTACCTTAAAACGAAAATAATAATATAAATTTGCAGCTGCCGACACGAATCGCATGAGGAGGCATTAATAAAGTCGTTCCTCATTCAGTCAACCGATGTCCTTGGTTATCGTCGGTGTGGACTGGAGACAAAGTTCCTCCGGGAGGTACACCCAACCGATATGCTAATAAAGATAGCTTTCTAAGGGGTTGCCATAACGTTGATAGACTGTGATCGCGTCGATCAAGCAATTTTGTGTGTTCTTAATGCTGTTGCTGCCTCCCTCCGCAACTGTTGTACTGTGTCTCGATTATTGGGCATGCTTTAATTTTGTTTATTGCAACAATAACTCCATCTCCTATGTTGGGGAACAGATTATGAACATACATATCACAGAAGTCAAAACATAAAAAAATGCTAATTAACATAAAAATGAAGTAATCAAGAGATATATAAAAAAGGGATACATAAAGGAATGTCGTGGTCGTACGTGATTCTACGTACAATTTGAACAATTCCTGAGTTTTTCAACATTTTTGTGTCAATTTACCTCCTTTGTGTGCAAGTAACCTCAAATTATAGATCTTATTGACAAAGAAATTATAAATCTTATTGACAATATAACAAATAAATAAGTTAACTAACAATAAAAAGCTCAAATCTAACTACATATAAAAGAAATGAAAGAAATCTAACAATATTACATGTAGCTAAAAATACTACATATATCTTGTTAGCTCTAGGATTCATGAATTCTACGACTTTCATTGATATAATGACTAGGAACATATTAGAAGGGAATTAAATGTTAAAAAATAAATAAAAAATTATTATACTTGATTATAAAAATTTTCTTGAACATGACAATATGTAAACCAATTTTGAAAATCTATATGGTCAAATTTGAATTGATAAAAAAAGATAAAACTTTTAACAAAAAAGGGATAGAACTCAACAGATTAAAAACTATCAGAAACAAAATAGGATAATTTAATGAGGGCGAGCCCTGGCACAGCGGTAAAGTTGTGTCTTGGTGACCTATTGGTCATGGATTCGAATCCGGAAACAGCCTCTTTGCATATGCAAGGGTAAGATTGCATACAATATCCCTCCCCCTTACCCACGCATAGCGTGGAGCCTCCGGGCACTGGGGTTACAGTGGTTTTTTTACAGTGGTTTATAAAAAGGATCAAAACATGATAATGAACACAATATAAAGATAAAAATTTGAATGATCTATTCATTCATTCTTTGATTTGTCTCCTCATCATGAAATGTAGAAAATAACTTGAAGCAAAAAGACAAGAAATTTATAACTTAATTACATCAAACTGAGCCACTTCTAGTATAAACAAATATGGTTTTTGGGTGATTTTGGTGAGAAACAAATTGAAAATGTCAAATCCATCCCATTTGTATATTATTTTCTATTAAGAAAACAAATAAAGGAACAAAGAATGGGGAAAATAAAATTGTATTGTAAAGTTTTAAATTAAATGACAAAAAAAAGTAAAACATTATTATTACTATTAATTAGGGAGTAATATTTATCTTCCTTGCTCTTGTTAAGTTTACCTCCTTCAATCCCATATCAAGTTGGTATGATTTCTCATCAATGTCTGCAATAGAAGCAAGCTCAATCATATCAGATATCAAATTCGTAAATCAACATAGGTCCACAACAAAAATATTACTCTTTAGTCTTTAAAAAATGAGAGGTAAAATGAAATCTCTACATAATGAAATCTGTCTCACACTAGTCTACAATAAAAAAGAGAAATTAACCTATATAAAATAGACATTTTTATTATGTTGCCATGTGCATAAGAAATTTTTATTATGTTGTCATGTGCATGTGCATGTCAGAGTGATAAAATAGACAAAAAGAATTTTTAAATTAAAAAAAAGGATAAAATAGAATTTCAAATAAATTAATGATTATAAAACCTAAAAAAACAAATAATATTTATAGCTTATATATTAGCTTATTTTTATAAGATACTTGAAATAACTTATAAAAATAAGGTACAAGCTACTAAAATAAGTCCATATAACAAATAAGTCTATTTTCTCAAACTAGCTTTTAATAGCTTTGATCCTCTAACGTGAAATTTGAAAAGAGTTATAATACACAAACATAGTATTATTTTAAACATCCTACCAATTCCTCTCATGTTTATTTTTCTCTTCCTATTACATCGAAAATCATATCATACTTATATTTTTACTCTCACATTAAAAAATATATCAATTGTTTTTTATATTTTTTTGAGAGAAAGTTTTTTTAAAAAAATCAATTGTTGGAGGGACAATATCAATTCGAGGTTCTAAAAAAAATCCTACATTTTTTTAAGATTTTTTTTATAATTTTCAAAAAAAAAAGACACTATAATACACACGCATTCCTATGAATTTTTTTTGAATAAATATCTGTCAATCCATCCCAATAAATAAGTATTTAACTTACCCATTTATGAATATGTTTGTAAGTACACATCCTACGTTTGATAAAGAAGATAAAAATAAAAAATATAAATATAAATATTAAATATAAAAAGTATGAATTCCACTCAATTTTTTTCTCCATAAAGTGTCCAAACTCCAAAAACATACACTTTACAACACATGTTGAAAAAGACACAAGAACGTGGTCGATTCTAACATGAACCACCGCTTTTACGAACTCATCAGTGAACCACTCATTTTGATCGAAAAATGCCGGTTGATGACCTGAAGGAAAAAAATAATAATAAAAAATAAAAAAAGTTAAACGTATCAATTTATGAAAAAGCGATGCGTTTTGCTTGGAAATCCTTTACGACTTTAAAGTCATAGGTGCAGTTTTATATTACCTTTTTTAAAATACTTTTATTAATATTAAATATTTTAATTACCCATATATATTAATTTAATTGATTTATTATATTTATTAATTTCATAATTGTTTTATAATTATAATTTTTTGGTTATTTAATCACTCGTGAACCACCCATTTATGTGGTTGCAGGAATTAACAGCGAAAACATTAATTATTTTTAAATATTTATTTTAAGTTTTGTTTTTTAAAATTATTTAATTTAATTATTAAGTTTTTTAAAAATTAAAAACCAAATTAATCTATTTAATAAATTAATCTAATTAAAAATAAAATTAATCTATTTAATATTTAAGTTTTGAAAAATTATTTAATT
>PYAF01003543.1:1397869-1413282 GCA_007407185.1 Glycine tomentella
TATGCTAGAAATAATATTTTCTAATATCCATTTACATATATATAAAATATATCTTAATAAATTTATTAAATATTTTAATTACCCATATATATTAATTTAATTGATTTATTATATTTATTAATTTCATAATTATTTTATAATTATAATTTTTTGGTTATTTTATAATTATAATTTTTTGATTATTTATGTGGTTGCAGGATTTAGCAGGGAGAAGAGGTTAATGTATGATGGAATCAAAGGAGAAATTGAAAGAGGTGCTGGAGAAGTGTTTGGATTCTCAGCTATGGCATGCTTGTGCACGAGGGATGGTTCAAATGCTAGTGATGAATGCTAAGGTGTTAATAAAAAAATTCATTAACAAAATAAAATATATTCTAATAAAAAAAAGTTTCAGAAAAAAGTTATAAAATAACGTTTTTAAAAATGAAAATATACAAGTAAAAAAATAAAAGAAATGGTAGTTCTTATTTTTTTTCCACATGATTATATTCAAAAATATATTCTAATATTAAATGAAATTAAATAAATTAAAAAGAAACAAGTTAAATAATATATAAAAAATTTTAGAAAATTAAAAATTAATAAAATAAGGTTTTTAAAAAATGAACATAAAAAAGTTAAAAAATTAAAAGTAACATAAAAATAGCATTACGAATTCAGTTGTAACCTTCCAGCCGCTGCCCCTCTTCTATCGGTTCAACAAATAAGTGGTTTTTATTTTGAAATCTGTTACCTATTCAAGCGGTTATGTTTGTCTGTTAAAATATTATTATTTTTTTTTGTCTTGTTAATTTAATTATTATTTTATTTGTTTCTGGTAAATGACCTGCTATTGTAAGAAAAAATGCATGATTTACTGATGAACCCGTAAAATGGATAGTTCATTTTAGACGCCACCCAAAAACGTAGGCTTTAACATAAAAAGAAAAAAATAGAAATTCGCTGGGGCAGTCCAGCTGTAGTAGGGTCTAGTCTATTTTGTATTTATGTTTATATGTCAAGGGTGGGTTTGGGTATTATACGGTGTGCAATAGTGTGAGGAATCAGGGGAGAAGCGGACATGAAGAAGCAATCATCAACCCGTTTCCTGATGTGGGTTATGGTGATTTGGCTCCACGCACATTTCAGCGTTGCAGCTGTGTTGTCCATGTCCAAGTCCAATGACACCACAACTTCAGTACTCTGCGATGGCTCCGTAGAGAACTGCCTCAACGTTCACCACTTGGACTCACAGCTTCCCACCATCTCCAGCTCCCACTTCCGCAGAATCCTTGCCGGAAGCAATGGCGGAATTACCAAGGGTACAAACAATCCTAAACCCTTCTTGGTTACGACTAATCTTGGTTATCGTTATATTAGTAACGGAAACCAAGTTCCTCCTGGTGGTACACCCGACCGATGTGCTAATAAATATAGCTATGACAGGACTTGCTATAACATTAATTTACCCCCGTAATCGTGTCGATCAAGCTATTTTGTGTGTTCTAATGCTTTTGCTCCCTCCCTCCCTCTATCCACTGTTGTTGTGCTATGTCTCTACTATTGTGCATGTTTCCGTTATTGCAATAACAATAACTCCGTCCCATGAACTGCTCAAATGTCGGGGAAGAAATTGTGAACATATATCTATGTATGCTTTTCTGCTTTCTATTCATTGAAGAAGTCTGTAAAAGAAAAACTATATATCGATCCTCTCTTATTGTAATAATGGTTTGTTGGATTCCAACTTCTACACTCTCAAATTCATGACCAAAACTGAGAGAGAGTAATCCCTGTTCTTAATCACAAGTAGGATGCTTATTAATTTATTTATGGAAATACTAGTAAGAGAAAGGCATAGTTAGAATTTTGATAACATTTAAGTGTCGCTATTAATTAATTACGCAATGTAGGTTACAGATCACTCATCACCTAATTAGAAAATAGCTAGCTAGAAAGTAGAAACCGACATGCACTCTACAACATTTTAGTATAATATTGGATTTAAGAGCAATATCTAACATTTATCTTGTGAAAATGAATGGTCTAAGAAAGATATCCATTATCAGTAAGACAGTAATTACACCCTTTTACTTTGGTTAGGGCAGTTTGAGGTGAAGACTGAAGAAATTATTTTCTTCGTTACAAATACTTTAATTAAAAGACAGGCTATGTTTAAGAAAAATAGTAGAAAACTTAATTGAAATGGAAAAATTAAATTTAACTAAAATTTTAAAATTATGAAGATAATTTACTGAATTCGATGTACTTAACCAAATTAATTATTGTTTAGGCTAACAAATATAAATTACATATAATGTAGGGATGACAAAACGGACCTGGCTCGACGGGCCGGCCCGTTTAACCCACAAAAAAATGTGGGTTGGGTTGAGACTTTGAGCCCACATTCATTAAACGGGACGAGCCAACCCGGCCCACAAAAATGTGGGCCAGGGGTGGGCCAGCCCACCGGGCCAGCAGCCCACCAATAAAAATAATAAAATATTTAATAGGTAATTAAATGAGTGACTTAGAGGAAGATTGACTAAAAAGAAGTTAATGATTTTGAATCCTTAATCCTAATACATTTTTATTTGGAACCTAATAATGAGTTATACTACATGTATAATTATCTTTTGATTGTCTGCATCATTGTGAAGCAAATTTCTAAGAATTTGTTAAGACTTAGGAGCTAATTGAAAACCATTGTTAGACATGTATTTCTTGTTTGCTTTTACTTCTATTAGGCATGTATTATATATTAAAAATCATTGTTATAAGATTAAGTTAGTACATTATTAATTTTTAGTATAAATAATTACATTTGAATTTTTTTAATAATTATTTTAACTTTTTAAATTTTTTTTATTTTTTAAGTGGGCTGGCCCGCTGGCCCACTAACCCACTTTAAAGTGAGGTGGGCTAGTATTTTCAGCCCACTTTACAAAAGTGGGCCAGCCCGGCCCGACCCACTTTTTTAGTGGGGTGGGTCAGCCCGACCCGTTTTTGGATGGGCTGACCCACTTTGCCATCCCTAATATAATGACACCTTTTTATAATTTTAAACAGAGATATTGTAGAAAATTATATTTTTAAGTAATTAAAGTAATTATAGTTTGGAATTTTAGTTAATTTTAAAATCTTTATTCTTTTATAAATATTTATTAAAAATTAGAAGTCTAAATGGTTTGATAGTTATAGTAAATAGCTTTATATTAAAGGATAAATTTGAATAAATTAAATATTTAAATGTTACAGCAGAAAAATAAATAATTTATAAAAATATTAAAGATAAAATAGTCAAAAGGATAGCTAGGAGAGATTGTGTCTTAAAATATTTTCTACTTAAAAAATTAACAAATTAACAATTAAAATTGACCTTTCAATTTTTTTCAAATAAGATACATGCATTTTCACCACGAAAAAATAGATATGCATTTAAGAAAATTAATTATTGAATTAACTAATTATATAAACTGAATATATTTATACAATTTTTAAAATATCTTTAATTTTGCAGAAAAAATATGTATTTAAATAATTATATTTTGATTCTTTAGTTAATTTATTCTTCTTATTTTTTAAAAAACGTTTTATTTAAAAATAATATGTAAATAGTGTAATAATTTAAATAAATAATTTAATTTTAAAGGAGAAATTTGAATAAAATAAATAATGTAATATTACAAGAAGCTTTATGAAGAACTTTATTAAAATATTGCAGATAAGAATAAATAGAATAATTAAATACCAGTACCTTGTGAAAAAGGTTTTAGCACCACTGCAAAATAAAATAAAAGGGTTTATTAACAAATATTCAAATACCAGTGAAAACATACATAACAAGCATTTTGTAAAGAAAGTAATAGAAATTACAGAAGAGTATATCAATCATATTTTATTTTATTTCACTTTTAATTAATGCCCTTAAAAATGTTGGTTAAATCAAAATAAAATAACAAGACAAAATGGTTTATTAATTAATTATTGGACAAGTGAATATCCTCAGTCTTTGGTTATCATCTAACATGCGACCCAATTGGAGTTATGTGCACATGCATGTGAATCTCAATAATGATCGAGGTTTGTCTAATTGTCTTGACCTGTAACAGTTTGTTATTCTTTAATTATGACAAGTTCTCCGGTGCCCCACTTTGTCAATTGGCTTGAATTGATAAAGATGAATTTAAGAGATTAAGTTAATCTCTTAAATGAAAACGCAGTCATTTATTTGGGCAAACAAAAGTTTTAAATAATTGGCTGAGAAAATTAATATTTATTCCAAAGGGCGATGCGACATAGGAAGAATAGGTTGTAACTGATCATCGATCACTTCTATTCCTGGAGCGTGCCTACTACGCGATCTTTAATTCATTATTCATTACTCCTCTCTTTTATTATAATAGTTTTAATATAATATTAATTATTTTTTTATTTATATCTTTTATAATATTAATATTAAATAATAAAATTCATAAATAAATTAATGATAACATAAAATTTATTTTATAAAATTATTATTCTCTAATTAATAACTTATAATCTAGGTCAAATATAGCAAATATTAATAACTTATTTAAATTCTCATTTTTAATATTTAATTATTTAATAATATTAAAAATATATTTTCTTTATAATTTTTTTATCAACTTTAGTTTAGTAACCAAGTAATTTGAAAAAAAAAATTGTTTGACATTAAACAAGAAAGAGTTGAATTATGAATTTCATAACAAATTTTTATTCCGTTGTCATGTACATGTGCATGTGAGAGTGATAAAATAGGTAAAAGGATTTTTTAAATTGGAAAAAGAATAAAATAAAATTTCAAATAAATTAGTGATGATAAAATTTCAAAAACAAATAATGTTTGTAGCTTATAAACTAAAAAAAGTTACAAGCTACTAAAATAAGTCCATATACCAAATAAGTCTATTTTCTCAAACTAGCTTTTAATAGCTTTGATCCTCTAAATTAGGAAAAAAATGATTTTTTTGCCCCTGAAATTTGAAAAGAGTTATAATATACAAACAAAAGTATTATTTTAAACATCCCACCAATTCTTCTCATTTTTGTTTATTTTTCTCTTTCTATCACATCAAAAATCATTTCGTATCTATATTTTTACTCTCTTTCTAAGTGTTACATATGAATTTGACGTTTCCATTTTTAAAAAAAATATCAATTGTATTTAATATTTTTTTTGAGAATTTTTTTTATAATTTTTAAAAAAAATCAATTCTTGGAGGGATGACAATATCAATTCAAGATTCTAAAAAATCCTATATTTTTTGAGATTTTTTATTTATATAATTTTAAAAAATGACACTGTAATATCTTGAATTTTAAGCATGTGATTAAGCCTATATTAAGCCCTTGATTAAGAGTAATGATTATGCTTAGAGTACTGAGAGAAAAGGCTTGAGAAAAGAAGAAGAAAACAGTTTTGAACATCTCACGCTATTAGCGTGGGATGCCGCGCTAACAGCGTGGATCATTCGAATGGATGGCGCTAGTAGCGTGGGTATGGCGCTAGTAGCGCGAGATGTATAAATCAGGCCTTTTGTTTCGACCATCTCACGCTATCAGCTTGGAGACTGGCGCTAATAGCGTGGATTGGTCGAGCCAGTGCCGCTATTAGCGTGGGACTTCCGGCAGGCCTATATTTAGGGCTCATTTGGACGAAAATGGAGGAAGGAAAGAGAGAGAGGAAGCCATTGTTGAGTGAAGAAGCTTTGTATCTCCTCCATCGTTCATCTAAACACCCTAGACCCAACTGGAAAAGTGCTCAGAACCCCGAGAGGAGAGAAACCCGATTGATTCCTGAGAAAGAGCGAGAAACAGTGAGTTTGGTTTCTCAGAGAGAACCCGGAGAGCTTGAGACCCAGAGGCGAAGGAGGCCCAGATAGAGCGAGCTACCTTGGGGGAAGCGACCCCCTGGTGTTTCTAGACTTCGCAGAGGTAAGAAACTCGAGCTCTAACCGTTGGTTCTGTGTTTTGGATTTCGGGATTTTGGGGTTATCATGAGGGGTATTTTTGGAGGTGTTAGAGTCGTGATTAGGCTCGGACTCTTTAGAGTCTTATGCTCAGAGAGTTGTTCTGAGGAGTTTAGAGCCTTGAATCATCATTACTGATGAAGTTTGGTTTTGGCTCTGAGTCTGCATGAGCAGAGATAAAAGGTCGACTATTTGACTAGTCTGGACCTTAGAGCAGTGTAACACCCCGTGTGCACCCGGCGTATTAACATAATACAATATCAGAGTAACATAGCTTGCATGGGAAAAGAACAGTAAAGGAAGCATAAATCCATTAGAATATAATTACTTTTATACATATATGGTGAATTACTATCATATACAAGCCAATTTCCTCAAAACTATACAAATGACCCCTCAGGGTATCAAAATACAGTCAAAATAATCAAAATAGGAGCCAACAAGCTCCAGTCATCTAGCCCTAGGGTTTCCTTCACACTATCCCAGCTCAGGCCTCTTGCCTTGGGATTTCTCAGTAACTGTAGTCTCTACACCTACAACATAATCCCCAACTAGGGGTGAGATAAATATCCCAGTAAACCCAGGGTACTTGAAGGTTTCCCTCCCCTTGGTTTACATCACAATATATATTTATACACAGATATAACATATACACCATAACATAACATAATGAGAGCATAATATGTCAATCTCAACATAGCATGATAAAGAGGCATCCACAGTACCTAGCATGAATCCATCAATTCAGTGACACATGCAAGCAAAACTCACTCTATCTGGGCCTGACTAGGTTCATCCACCTACTCGTGGGTACCTCTAATCAGGACTTAACGTCCAATACCTGAATAGGCTCATCCACCTACTCGTGGGTACCTCTAATCAGGACTTACAAGGACGCCTATGGATTGCCCTAAGGGAGATCATCCACCTACTAGTGGGTACATTCCCAAGAAGGGATCCATAGTTTCTCAGTCTACTGGCCAGCAGATTACAAACAATAACAGTACAATCAATACATGCATCATCATCAATATAACATACACTATCTCATTGTAACCATACAAGCACATACCCTTCATCAGGGCTTGGTTAATGCATGTTTGCTAGCAATATCTAGCCATTTCAATCATATCCAGTATCACAACAATCATTAGACATCTAGCATATCATTCCATATCATAATAACATAAGGCATAAGCATACAACTATATCAAATAAACACCCAAGATGGGTGGAGCAAACACAAGTAGGAGAAACAATCTCCAAGAACACTGAGCTTACCTG
Source organism: Glycine tomentella (assembly GCA_007407185.1). Taxonomy (NCBI): domain Eukaryota; kingdom Viridiplantae; phylum Streptophyta; class Magnoliopsida; order Fabales; family Fabaceae; genus Glycine; species Glycine tomentella. Next base: position 1,405,126 of record PYAF01003543.1, read on the forward strand.
GTCGTAGCTCAGAAACAGCCCCCCTAGTATCTGGGTGATCTCTACCAGTAATCTGTGCTTCACGCCCTACAATAGGCATGAATCAAATCATCAGGAACGGTATTCAACCGTGTATATGGAAGGAAACACCCTTCCACTTATAATCAATTCAAAGTCATCTAGCTTAAGGTTTTATCTTAACTCAACTTCTATTAGGTCGTACATTGACCCTCAGTGGTCTGTATCAGCCTCCTCAAGGCTTCAGAGTTCCTTTGGATCTCTGTATAAATCAATGTAAGATTGTTCTAATAGTTAAGAACTTACATTGGCTCAACTTAGCCAAACCACATAAATAACCACATTTTCACCGATTATTTGGCCTTATGAATAACTTTTGTAAAGGTACATAAGTTAATTCAGGCCGTAATGTTGCTCATTCACACACCCTTTCCTTTTCCAGAGCCAAACTCAAACTTCATCACAAATTCAGTTTCAATACGCCATATGGCTCATAACAACCTCCTGACTACATCTCTCTAAAGAACCTAAGCCTAATTCCAGCCCTATCAATACTTGGTTACTATTCACCCAATCTCCCAATTCATAATTAAACGGTTAAAACATGAGTTTCTTACCTCAGATCAATAGAGGAAAGCTGGAGAAGTCTTTCTCCTCGCTCTGGTATCCTGGGACCAACTTCTTTTCCTTCCAAAGCTTTCTCTCTGAGGAAACTCAAGGAAATGGAGGTTTTCTCACAATTTTCACACCTAAGGCTGGATTTTGGCTTCTATGTGATTCAAATCAAGTTTAGAAGTGATTAGGAGGTGTTTTAGGGCTTTATGATGAAGATATGAAGCTTCTAAGGTGCTCTAATGGCTGTCTGGGGTTAAGGAGGAAGAGAAACAGTGGTTTCTCCAGAAAATTCGCGAAATCCCTTTATATAGGGGCCTGACCGACATTGACGCGCTCTTGGCGCCACTTTGGCGCTCTTAGCGCCACTTTCCAGTGCCTCTGGCGCCCTTGGCGCCACCTTCGTGCTCTTGGCACCACTTTCCAGTACCTCTGGCGCCCTTGGCGCCACTTTGGCGCTCTTGGCGCCACCTTTCAGTGCATCTGGCGCCCCTGGCGCCACTTTGGCGCTCCCGGCGCCAGTTTCCAGCATCTGTGGCGCTCTTGGCGCCACTCTGGCGCTCTTGGCGCCAACTTCCAGCACCTGTGGCGCTCCTGGCGCTAGACTCTGTCGTGAAAATCCGTCGCTAAATCCGTCGCTAATTCCATCGCTAAGGCTTTTGCGACAGAATTTTATAAATTTAAATTTTTATTTATTTTACTCCTTTTTTATACAAAACTTAGGTTATTATAAGCAGTTGACAAAGTTGCTCATGAGACTATATAGAGGAGTTTGATCGGTTGAAACTGATGATTATGAGATGTTGGATTTTAGGCCATTATAAGCAGAGATATGCTTGGCCATAGTTGAGCAGAGCTTTTGTGGAGGCTCTGTAGCCTTGTGTAGGCTGAGAGGGATCTTGTTGAGGATCAGATGATCACTTGTGAAGTGATTTGTTATGTGGTTTAGAAAGGATAAGAGTTTCCTTTCGTTTAATCGGTCTAGAACCGTATTTGATATGTTTATATGCTTGTCTGATGTAGGACGTGAGCGTGAGAGCTCTGGTGGTGTTGACCACAAGGCCGGCGAGCCGGTGAGCAGTCTAGAACAGGTAAGCTCTTGGTCCTTGTTTGTGTATCTGTGAAAAATAAGGAACACTTACAATTAACCAAGAGGGGGGGTGAATTGGTTAATCTTGGGAAATTAAAAATTTCTTTGTACAAAACAAAGTTTCAAAATCAGAGTCTTAATTTTGCCTTTCAAAATGAATGCCTTTAATCAGTAACAATCCAAGGTTGGTTAAGCTTCAAGATTCAGTTCTGAGTTTATACACAATTAAGATATCTGCAGAATATAAATCAACACCAAAGATTTATACTGGTTCACCTCAAAACCTATGAGGCTACGTCCAGTTTTCTACTCAACACCTGAGTAGAATTCCACTATTGTAAATGTTTTCTTACAAGTAATTACAAACTTTCTCTTCTTCAAACCTAGAAGAAGTTCAGCAATCTAAACACCTATTAGATCCTTAGAAGCTACCCAAACTGAGAACCCCTTCTCAGCTTGTACTTACAAACTCCTCTTCCTCAACCCTAGAAGAAGTTCAGAGATCCAAAACACCTTTCAGATCCTTAAGAGCAACCCAGCCTGAGCACACCACTCAGCTGTACTTACAAAACTCCTCTTCCTCAAACCTAGAAGAAGTTCAGAGATCAAAAACCCCTTTTTGATCCTTAGGAGCTACCCAGACTGAGCACACCACTCAGCTGTACTTTGGAGAAAACCTATCTCCGCTTGTAAGATAAACTGATTACAACAGAATCAATAGACAACAAGATAGTTGCAGAAATTACAACACCCACAGAGTTTAGGAAAGAATTCACCTGATGATCCAAGTTTGATATGAATATGAATGAAAACTCAGGTTGAATGCAAACCAAATTGATGCAGATCAGCTTTCCTAATAACTTGTGAGTGAATAAGCTTGCTTCACTATCACCTTAATGATTCATGAACAAAATAATGGAAGCAAGTCTGTACAGAACTCAAAAGAGTGCCTAAAATATGTTTTGAACTTATAAAACGTTTATGTGTATTCGTACTTATTATCCAAGGCAAAATGAGTTCGTATTTATAGGCATAAAACTGATGTAATGCACTCCAACGGCTAGTGTAATCGATTAATTCGAAGTGTAATCGATTACATGGACCGTTAGAATTCAAATAATGAACGTTAGAACTCTTCCAACGGCTAGTGTAATCGATTAAATCGTGTTGTAATCGATTAAATGAAGTGGTGTAATCGATTACATGAAATGGTAATCGATTAAAACAGAGCTTTTGAAAAATCCTGATAAACGATGTAATCGATTACACACTCCTTGTAATCGATTAAAGCAGAGAGTGCATAAAACATGTTTAGCTTAAAATAATTGATTAAAGCTATTGGTAATCGATTAATCCAGAGACCCTGATTTTTCAAATAAAGCGTGTAATCGATTACAAGCAATTAGTAATCGATTAAAACAGTTTCGTGGATTTTTCTGAAATCATTTTAAGCTTGATGTAATCGATTAATACGAGGCTGTAATCGATTAAACCGATTAAAAACTTGTTTTCTTGAAAAACTTGGCTTTTTCTAAGTTTCAAATCAAAATGCTTTGGATTAAATGGATGCAATGCATGAATCATGTGTTTATAAATGAGTATGGAATGCAACCAATGCTTGGATCACCATGGTGTGCTTCAATCCTTTACATTGAATCACAAAGATCTTCAATCCTTGAGCCATGTTGAAAGCTTATGTTGAATCCAATGTTGAATGCATGTTGAAAGCCAAAACCATGATCCATTCTGCCTTGATTGCTTCACTTGATTCATTAAGCTCCCCCTCAATCCAACAGTATCCTCTGCTGTGTTCCACCATATACCCAGTGGGGTTATGGTTCTAATGTGTGTATGTTAGCAGAGGAATGATGTATAAGGTTATGATTGATTGATGAATGTAATGTGAACCCTATGAAAGGGTATCTGATGTTTGAACCCTATGAAAGGGGTAGCTGATGCTTGATGCTTGATCTGAGCCTAGAAATGGGTGATTATGGTGTATGGCCATGAGCTGTGATTGATGTGTACTTGAACCCTGAGAAAGGGAAATTGGTATGCATGCTGAAATTGAATGATATCCTATTGTAGTAGGATGGATGACTTGTGCTTGATAGATATCCTATTGTAGTAGGATATATGACTTGAGATTGAGAAAGACCTGGTGACGGATGAGCCTGTGATATGGAGGTAGCCTCCTACGCGGAGATGTGCCCATATACACAGAGGAAGCCTGCCCAGGCAATTGTATGGTGATAGAGGATGAGATGGCCCGTGATACATAGAGGAGCCTCGTGATCAGAGATGTGCCTATGTACACAGAGGTAGCCTCACCAAAAGGAGATGTACCGGATATATAGTTGATGCCTCGTGATCAGAGATGTACCTATATATCTAGAGGAAGCCTCCGCTAGGGATACATGCAGGAGATGTGCCGGGTATATAGAGGTAGCCTCCCTGAGTGGAGATGTGCCTATATACTTAGACGTAGCCTCTGCATGATAGTGAGTGATGTGATGAATGGCTATGTGCCATGAGTGTGCCTTGGTTTGGCTGATAGATATGATATAGTGGTGTGCCATGAGTATAACCTGATTGTAGTCAGGTAAATGTGCATTAATGGTACATGATAGTTCCTGATGTTGTGAGTCCTTGATAAGGATAACCTGATCGTGGTCAGGTGTATTGTGCACTGATGTGCCTGGTGAATGATTGAGAGACCCTGATGGTCTTGGTATGCTTGTATGCATGTATATAGATGTTGTGTAATGAGTTTCTTGTCCCTATGAGAGGGAGATTGTAATGCATGGCTTACCGCCATAAGTATACCCTGGTGTGGAATAATGAATGTGTATTAAGATACACTAATGTGTGATATTTATGTTGTGAACTGCCCTGATATTGGGTGATTGATATATATATATATATATATATATATATATATGGCTAATGTTTGCCTGGTTTGTGATGATATGTATGTGATGTATACTTGTGGTCAGTGAACAAGTGGAAGGAAATACCTTCAAGGGCCCTGAGTTTACTGAGATTTTATATCTCACCCCTTGTGTAGGCTATGTTTTACAGGTGATTCCTTAGGAGGAGCAGATAGATTCCGAGGCAAGGAGCCTATGCAGGGATAGCTGCTACTACACACCTTAGGCTAGTTGATATGAGCCTGTGGCTCTGATATTTTGCATGTAGCCTTTGGTTTTGATTTTGTTGTACCCTGAGGGGATATTTGTATAGTTTTGTATAAAACAGAGATGTATGTATATTCACCATACGATATGTACAGTGTATATAGAGGACATTTGATGATGTCACTCATATAGTTATGCTTCCAAACTGCTTAAACTCTGATTTTATGTTTGCTTGTGGTTGATGTTTGGTAATGACCCTGATTAGCGAATTGGGGCGTTACAGACACTATAATACACACATTCCTATATTTTTTTTGAATAAATATATGTCAATCCATCCCAACAAATAAGTATTTAACTTATTCATTTATGAATATTTTTGTAAATACACATGTCTTACATTTTATAAAGAAGATAAAAATAAAATTAAATATAAATACAAATGAAAAGAAGTATATAAGGTATGTGTCATCCTATTTTCACATGAACAAAGAAAATTATAAAAGAGAGAAACGATAAAATGTGAAATAATAAAATGAGACTAGAGAAGATGTGTTTTGCCCTAGTAATGATATACAAATATATCTACTTATTTTAAACCTCCCACTAACACTTTTAATATTTCTTTATTATTCTCTTTTTATCATATCATAAATCATCTAAAATATATTTTTTCTCTTTTTATTTCTATCAATGTGTGTATAACTAACATCCACACTAAACAATTGAAAATAATAATTCACACAATATTTCAACTAATATAAATTTATTAAATAATCAAATAACACAATAAATATATCCAACATCTAGTTTCAATTATCAAATAACACAACAAATTCAGAGCATTACAATGGGTATTCATGATTTTTTTGACACAAATGGATGAGGATGACTCGCTATAGTTGGAGGGACAATATCAATTGTTTCCTACATTTTTTGAGAAAAAAGTTTTTTTATAATTTAAAAAAAAAATTACACTACAATACAACTCATTTCTATAAATTTTTTTGAATAAACATCTGTCAATCCATCCCAATAAATAAGTATTTAACTTACCCATTTAAATGAATATTTTTGTAAGTACACATATCCTAAGTTTGATAAAGAAGATAAAAATAGAAAAAATAAACATAAATATAAAATATAAAAAGTATGAATTCCACTCAATTTTTTTCTCCCTGAAGTGTCCAAACTCCAAAAACATACACTTTACCATCCCTTCCCTACAGTGCACAACACATGTTGAAAAAGACACAAGGACGTAGACTTTAACAAAAAAAGAAAAAAATAGAAATTCGCTGGGGCAGTCCAGCTGTAGTAGGGTCTAGTCTATTTTGTTTATATGTTAAGGGTGGGTTTGGGTATTATACGGTGTGCAATTGTGTGAGGAATCAGGGGAGAAGCGGACATGAAGAAGCAATCATCAACCCGTTTCCTGATGTGGGTTATGGTGATTTGGCTCCACGCACATTTCAGCATTGCGGCTGCGTTGTCCATGTCCAATGACACCACAACTTCAGTACTCTGCGATGGCTCCGTAGAGAACTGCCTCAACGTTCACCACTTGGACTCACAGCTTCCCACCATCTCCAGCTCCCACTTCCGCAGAATCCTTGCCGGAAGCAACAAACTTGCGACTGCACTTACAAACAATCCCGCTATGCCCGCCGCCTGTTCGACCAAGGACGGTTATCATAATTGTGCGAACTCAGTTGGTCCGGGTGAAGACAGCCGATGTCCTAAAGCTATCTACCTCAGGCCTTGCCATAAGCTATGATCGCCTCAAGCTATTTATGTATTCTTTCCAATGCTTTTGCTTCCTCCCTCCCTCACTCTATCCACTATTGTTGTGCTATGTCTCCATTATTGTGCATGTTTCCGTTATTGCAATAACAATAACTCCGTCCCCTGAACTCGTCAAATCTCGGGGAAGGAACTGTGAACATATATCTATGTATGCTTTTCTGCTTTCTATTCATTGAAGAAGTCTGTCAAAGTAAATCTATATATCGATCCTCTCTTATTGTAATAATGGTTTGTTGGATTCCAACTACTACACTCCTCAAACTCATGACCAAAACTCAGAGAGAGTAATCCCTGTTCTTAATCACAAGTAGGATGCTTATTTATTTATGGAAATACTAGTACTAATAAGAGAAAGGCATAGTTAGAATTTTGATAACATTTAAGTGTCACTACTAATTAATTACGCAATAAAGGTTTGAGATCAGTCATCACCTGATTAGAAAATAGCTATCTAGAAAGTAGAAACCGACATGCACTCTACAACATTTTATTATAAAATTATGGATTTAAGAGCAATATCTAACATTTATCTTGTGAAAATGAATGGTCTAAGAAAGCTAATATATCCGTTATCAGTAAGACGGAAATTATATACTTTTACTTTGGTTAGGGCAGTTTGAGTTGAAGACTGAAGATGAATATAAAATTCTAAAAGACAGGCTCTGTTTAAGAAAAATAGTACAAAAATTAATTGAAATGGAAAAATTAAATTTAACTAAAATTTTAAAATTATGAAGTTAATTTATTGAATTAGATGTATTTAACCAAATTAATTATTATTTAGTATAATAAATATAAATTACATATAATGACACATTTTTATAATTTTAGACAGAGATATTGTAGAAAAATATATTTTTAAGTAATTAAAGTAATTATAGTTTGGAATTTTAGTTAATTTTGAAATCTTTATTTTTTTATAAATATATATTAAAAATTAGAAGTCTAAATGATTTGATATTTATAGTAAATAACTTAATATTAAATGATAAATTTAAATAAATTAAATATTTAAATGTTCCAGGAGAAAAATAAATAATTTTATAAAAATAATATTAAAGATAATAAGTTGTTCGAACACTTCTAAAAAACCAGTGTAAGATAAAAGTTTAGCTAGAAGTTGAAAGGTTAATTGAAAATTACAAAATTAACTTTTAACTAAAATTTTAAAACTATCAAGTTAATTTAACAATTAGATAAAACGTTATAGATTAATTTAATGATTAAGAGAGAAGAAGGGGAAGGAGATATTGTGTGTTAAAATCTTTCTTACTAAAATAAACTAACAAATGAACAATTAAAATTGACCTTTCAATTTTTTTCTTCAAATTAGATACATGCATTTTCGCCACACAAAAAATAGATATGCATTTAATAAAATTAATTATTGAACGAACTAATAATATAAACTGAATATATTTATATAATTTTCAAAATATCTTTAATTTTGCAGAAAAATATATTTTAAATAATTATATTTGATTCTTTAGTTAATTTATTCTTCTTGTTTTTTAA
>PYAF01003543.1:1413382-1444804 GCA_007407185.1 Glycine tomentella
ATAGTTAAATTTTAAAGGAGAAATTCGAATAAAATAAATAATGTAATATTACAAGTAGCTTAATGAAGAAATTTATTAAAATATTACAGATGAAATTGAATAGAATAAATAGCAGTACCTTGTTAAAAAGGTTTTAACACCACTGCAAAATAAAATAAAAGGGTTTATTAACAAATATTCAAATACCAGTTAAGACACAAATAACAAGAATTGTAAAGAAATATGTTAGGAATGTAATAGAAATTACAGAGGAGTTTATCAATTATATTTTGATTTTTTTTTTTTTACTTTTAATGAATGCCCTTAAAAATAAAATAATAAGATAAAATGGTTTGTTAATTAATTATTGGACAAGTGAATGTGCATATTTTCATAAATGTACTATAAACATGTGAACGCAATTGGAGTTATGTGCACATGCATGTGAATCTCAATCATGATCGAGGTTTGTCTTGACCTATAAAAGTTTGTTATGCTTTATGGCGAGTTCTCCGGTGCCCCACTTTGTCAAGTGGCTTAATTAAAGTGAACCAGTGAATATTGACTTGATTCACCTCGGACAACCTCGCAACTCTGACGGTGAATTTTTATTATCCTCTACACTTGCATGCTTCTTTGTGGGATATTACTCCATCCAAATAAATTGTAATGTTTTTTTTTTTCTTCCTTTTTTTGACGAAGGGGCTAAACACACAATAAAATAAGATAAAAAAAACAACATACAAGAAAAACCAATTGGTACCGGTATCAGCATGTAAAATCACTGAGGAGAAGCATCAACAACTATTTAGAAGGAGTTTGAAGGGAGTAGAAGCATAACTGTGTCTGTGGATGAATGACAAAGGATAATATCTCCCTGTCATTCTTTGTCCAATGTAAAATTTTGTTAATGAGTTAATAATTTGCATTCGTGATATGTAAAAGATCATGTATGATTCCTGCTGCATCTAACTTATATTTATCACTTTATGCAGTGCCTTTATGTGGTGTTTGAGTTCTTAATTTGGTGGTGCTTACACTGATGAGGTACATGCTCCACTTAATTTCATATACGGGACTAAAGGGTAAATGATATACGGGACTTAACTCCGTCCCCTGAACTGGTCAAATGTCGGGGAAGATATTGTGAACATATATCTATGTATGTTTTTCTGCTTTCTATTTACTGATGGATTATTGGATTCTAACTTCTACGCCTCAATCTCATGACGAATAAGTAAAGGAAGAAATAAAAAAGGCTAGAGCTTATTTGAGACATGGAGGCATATTATAACGACCATTTAGAGAGAAATATATATTTAGAGCGGGTAAATTCGTGTTCTAGTTTACAACTAGCTAGGTTGCTTAATTATTTTATTTATTAAATGTATAACACTAGTCAGAGAAATTAATGCTCAGTTATAGTTTTGATAAAATTTAGTGTTGCTATATGAGTATATTTGGGTAAGCTCTTTCAAAAATAATTTTAAAAGAACAAAATTAAAAGAAAAAAAATAAATTAAAACTTTTAAAAAAATAAAAATAAGTTTTTCATTAGTTAATTTTTAGAAGTTCATTAATATAACTTCTCTAAAAGATTAAATGATATTTACTAATAAGTTAATAGAACATTTATTTTAGTTTATGGAGAAACTCATTTCATTTTTTTCTTTTTCCTTTCTTCATTTGGAAGTACTTCTAGATAAGTTTACATTCAAACAGACTCCATGTATAATTAATTATGGAATAAAGATTAGAGATCACTTACCTGACTATATATAGAAACCAGCATACATTCTACACGATTTTAGTAAAACTTACTCCCACCGGGATTAAATATAATTAAGCAAAGTTAACTAACTTTTGCATTAAGTAAGAAAGTTAGTTAATGTTATTTAATTTTATTAATCATGTTTAAAAGATAAAGTTTTTTGTTCTTTCTAAAGTGTGTCATTTGTTACATCTTGATATCAAATATAACATAGTCATTAAAATTAAAATCACAATTGATTGAAATGATATAATTAAATAAGATGAAAATAATTAAAATTACTTATATATTTGAGTCTATTTTTTAATTGTTTATATTTAAGTGCGAAGTAGGACAGATTTAGAAACAATCTCTAGTGTGTATCTTGCGAAAGTGAATGGTTCGATAAGGGTATCCTTTTATGAAAAATGTTTGTAAAACATTATACATATGTACACTTTTTAACATACTTTATGTTATTAACTGATGAAATTTATTAAAAATTATCATTTTTACTTTTTATTTAATTAGTGTCTCTTTTGATTTAAAATTTTAAATAATTTTTCATTAATATTAAACGTTAGAAAAAACGTGTTAAAAGACTGTATTACCATAACAGTCCTTATTAAAACAGAAACAAAAGTGCATCTGATCCTCTTAATTTGGTAAAGGAAGTATTAGGTGAAGACAAGTTATTAGGTATAAAATGTAAATTAATTAATAGATAGGCTATGTTTAAGAAAAACAATTGTTGAAAGTTAATTAAAAATTGAAATATTAGTTTTTAATTAAAATTTAAAATTATTAAGTTAATATACTGAATTAGATCAATTTAATAAAATTAATTATTAAATTGGCTAATAAATATAATATACATATTTATATATTTTTTAATATATCTTTAATTGTTTAGAAAACATTGTTTTTAAGTTAATAAAGTTTGGGTTTTAAGTTCATTTTGAAAACTTGTTATTTTTTTTTGAAAGTTATATTACAAATTAGAAGTTTAAGTAATGTAATCATTAAATAAATAATTTAATATTAAAGGATAAATTTGAATAAAATAAATAATGTAATGTTACAAGAGGCTATATATATTATTAAAATGTTAAAGATAAAAATAGAGTAAGTAATAATAAGTTGGCCAAACACTTCTAAGTTAAGAACCATATTGTTAAAATATATATATATATATATATATATATATATATATATATATATATATATTGTCCCTTACGTGTTGAGCATTAATTAAGAAATCAATAATAAAATATGGTCGGTTTGAACATAATGCACGAAGATTCACATGCTTTCGTTGGGTGAGTGCTTTAATTGTTTGATAACAGTGGTGCTCCATGGACGACCATGGTCATTCAATGAGTGGTAGGCGACCACCTACAAAGTAATTAAGCACTCAACTAATTAAGCAATGTGTTCATTGGCTTGCATGGACTGTTAACAACCTCCGATTGATCCCGATGTTGACATTTTATAACCTGTAAAATATAAGTTTAAATATTTTTTCATGAATTTAATAAATTTTTTAATCGATTTTTTAGATGCCTATCAAAAGTTCCTAGCTTAGCTTTATATATATATATATATATATATATATATATATATATATATATATAAAGAAGATCCTAGCTTAGATATTAGATGTTTAAAATATATAACGTTTACAAATAAAAAATATATTGATGAAAAGGAGCTTAACAATCAGTGAACATGTCATAAACTATCATGTTTTATTGTAAATAATAATTTTAATTTTTTTCTTTTTTTAATTATCTTTAGAAGGGAAGGAATTCAAATTTTGAGAGGATTTAAATTATCGTGTATTAATCTGTTTTGTTTGGATATCAAATTTAGAGAATTATTAATATTAATTAATGGTGAGAATTTAACAATTTTTTTAAGTAAAATGAAATGATTTCAGTTAAAATATACTTTTGATCATTTATCTTATTTGTTAAAATTTGTTTTAGTCCATTAATTTTGAGAAAAAAAAAATCATTTAGTTAACTTTTAAATTTGAGTCAATATTTTCTTCTTGTCAGTTCAAAGATAGTAATGATTTTTAGTATAGCAGCGATTTTTAACTTGTCACTTTAATTATTTTATTTTATTGATGTATTAGTGGATTCTTCTGACTATGTAATGGGCGTTTGAATTTAGGAAATTGCTATTTTTTTTTCTAAATATAAGACAAGAAAGTCTGCCCGAAGCTTTATCCGTGATTTCTGTCAAATTACTAATAATATTTTCCTTTTTTTTAAAATCAGAAATAACCAATAAAATAAATACTTTCTCATACGAAATAGCACTGCTCTTGAATTTAATACCAATGTCATTTCGTCAATGTAATGGATGTTCTAATTAATGCTGCCTTGGATTAGAATCCTTGCCAACGAGGTTATGACAAGCAACAATGGTTTTAACAACTGAAAATTGACAACAATCTAATGCATGACTTATTTCCAGATGGTAGGTCTTGTTACTATGATTGAGAGCAAGCTTCTGATGTTGATCCAGGCTGAAACATTAAAACCAACAGTGTTAGTAGAATTATACACTAACTTAAATGTGTAAGTGGGTTTATGCGTTCTAAAAAATAAGTTAAAATTGCTATACCTCGCATGTATGAACATCGTCACATCCACACAGTAGCTTTCCATTGAGAGTGTCTACTGCTTGAAACGATCCACCTCCCTCACTCCTCTGCATAACATATTAAGGGTCAAAATTTGTTGCTTTGGCAACAAAATTTGGAATAAAATTTTCCTAAAAACCAACCTTATAATAATCAACAGCTACAAAATTGGCCCACCGGTTGCCAGCAGCACCAAAACAAGTTTGTAGCATGTTAATTAGTTCTCCTGAGTTATCTTCACATGTGATTGGTTTAATTGGAGTTGATCGAAAATAGTTTACCAACACCAAGGATTTGCTTTTGTCGTTAAGGGGAGATGACTCTGCCCTATTTGGACAACTTCCTGCTTTCCTACCACCATCTCCATCTATAAAATTCAAGATAAGAACATGACCAAAAAGAAAGTTGACAAGAGGAAAAAAAAATAAATTAATTCTTAAGAATGAAATAGGTTTAATAGATGGTATTTTCTTACACTGATTTTCAACCATGAAATTCCACTGGTAAGCAATGCCTTCACTTTGTTCCTTAGACGCAATAGAAGTGAAAACTAGTAATCTTTGGTTTTTGGCAACCATATCACTCACTAGAGGCCAATCTTGACCATTTCTTGGCATGCTTGTCAATGGAAACCAATACTTCATCAGGCCGGCATCAGTGAAGACCTTTGTCAAACCATTTGGTGCATGGACATAATCTTCCAAGATGAGTGTGACAATTTCTGTTGGATTTGCCGATAGAAAAGCTTCAATTTCTTTCAATGTGTCTAGGGCAGGTTCCTACTTGTTAATCACAAGTTAGAATCTATTAAAAGTGATCCATTAATGATTTTTCACACCTTTTACTCCAAAAATAAGTTCAGAAAGCATAATTGATCGAGTGGATGATGTTACATACAAAAGCTGTGAAGTCATGGCATTGGCCTTCAAATGAATGGCATAACCACACATCTCCGTCAAAATCATATGTATCTAGCATTAGTCCACGTACTCCATTCTACAAAATAACCATTGTTGAGACACAAGGTTGACTTAAACATTGTTTATGTGAACCCAAGCATTGATATTTTAAGCTCTAATTAATAGATTAATAGTACTGATTATAGCATACATTTAGCTGTTGGGTGACACTGTCTTCCTGATTGGTAACAGTTACTCGTGGCACGCCTGTGTGAGATGGCTCCCCATCAATGGCATAAGCGTTGTGCGTTGTCAAAAATGCATATTTGTTGAATGGCAGAGAATTATTCTATACGGAAAAAAAGAAGCAATTAGCAAAGAGATTAAGATCAAACACATCTATTTTTTTCCTCAACCTGTAGAAAAAAGAAACAATTCATGCTGGTATTTATTTCAAAATTATATGGCTTCATAAAACTATAATTTGTTTATTGATATTATTTGTTTGTTTTTCTTTATATTTCTAAGTTGGCCGTAAGCTTTTAAAAACTGGGCTGGCCCATGATCATTTTGAAGTTTTCTCTACTTTAGTTTACTTTGGTTATGACTTGTTCATAGCTTTGCACAAAATGGGCTGACTTGTCAACTACACATGGATTCAGATTTTTTATTTCATCTTTTTTTTTAATCAAGCATTGTCAATTAAAAATAATAATAATAAAGTGGTCACATGAGAAATGAACATCAAAATTTTGAGTCTCTCTCCATTCTCCCACTCATTATTTCAAGCCACTTCTTTTTACTCAGTTTACACCTGTTACGAAAGCTTCATTACGCTTTGGATAAATTTAACAGTAAAGAGTGTAAAGGGAATAAAAAAAATTACATAAAGATAAATATTTTTCACAACAATAACAATAATTCAAAGAAATGTATCAACCAAACAACGATTAATATTCAGATAATGTATAATGATGAAACTAATCTCGGCCTATCTCACCAAAACAAGAACCATGAAACCAAACCACACATGGTTGCTACCTTGTTGGTTTATAGCAATACTAAGAAATCTTGCTGTATATTTGATTTTCAGGTAAAAAAATATTTTTACGACAGAGATATTTTTTTCAAAAAATTAAGATCATTACTTTTGATTTTATCTGTTGAATTTGTATTGAATCAGCATAACATTTTCAACCTCAACCGAAAATGCATTCTAGTTTTTCATTGAACAATATTTTTTGATAACTCAATTTGTTTCTCCATTTCTCTCAATGACATCACTTTTTATCTTACAAATCTTTTATTTTTCTCTTTCAATCATTTCCCTTGTTTTAGAATTGTGAGAAGAATAACATTACTCTCTCTATTTATGCCTTTGTCAAAGTCTGTTTGTGAAAATTAGGCAAAAAGTAGAGAGCAAGATGTCTTACTATGAGCTTGAATTGATTTGTGACAGTTGATCTCACACACCTCGAGCCTAAAAACCCAAATGGACAGGAAAAGCAATAGAGCCCAGCGCCACAATCTCCATCGTACGAGCACTCATCAAGAAGCTAATAAAGTATTAGTTTGAAACCAACAAAAACTGAAAAAAGAAGAAGAAAATAAAACATAACGTTATGAATTGACAAAGTAGTAGTAGAACGTGGATACAAACCTTGCACGTTCCATCAGAACAAGCAACGGCAACATTGTAAAAAAGTGGAAGAATAACCACAAGCAAGCCCGGAAGAGAACTCATTATTTGGACAATGATAAAGAAAATAACAACCAAGGAGAATAGAATCACGAAAGGAGGATCTAATTTATATATGAATGAATAATCAATGACGGATTTTCTATCTCGGTCGGCTGAGAAAACTAAGGAAACGCAGGGGCGATCGACTTTGGTCATGGAATATTCCCATACTTTGACCAAAATAAAGACAAAGCTATGATACTATGGTGTATAATTACAAGGCTATTTATTTGTCTATTAAAGGATATTTAATTAGAAGAAAATATTAGTCAAAACTTCAAATTTACAATCATTGACAGGATGTATGAATTTAATGAATTTAATTGTATTTAACGAAAAATTAAATGTCTAACATTAATATAGTATTCATCCGGTTCCAAAATAAGTGACCTTTTAGGGTTTTGTTTTTGTCTAAGAGAAATAGATTATGAAAAATTTGAAATTTAGTGAAGAGGTAATTAAAATCTGAATAAGAATTATTTTCACTAAAGATTAAACTTGGGTATTATCCAAACAATTTAACTTTACCTTCAATGAATTAATCACTTGTGTCAAATCATTTAATTTTTGATTATTATTTTACACAAATAAAAACAATGATAAATAGATGAAAAATAGTAGCGAGGAGTTAAGGACCGTGCTGCAACCTAGGGATCACCAGGCAGCTCTTTCCTTAATAAAATTAACCTTACTATTAATATTACATTGAAAAATTAAAATGACATTTATAAAAGATATTAATAAAAAAAATTAATATTCTATTAAAAAGTTAAATAAAACACTTACTTTTTGCAACAATATTTTTTCTTATTTTTTTTCCTCATGAAAGTGCTTAGCATATTATATACAATGTTTTCGATCTATATGCACTTGCAATACTAACACGTGGCAATTCTGATATAGAACTATATTCATGTAGCTCATTATTTATTTATTTGTATTTAACTTAATACTTGATACATTTCCTTTTCTAATTAAGTACAACATGGCACAAATGAATGTTTTCAGTTTTTTTTTTTTCCTCTTACCCTACTCAAACGAATGTTTCAGGAGAAAAGCTGTCAATTTAACATCAAATTGTAAACGAGTTGTAGATAGAATTCAAGATCTTAGAACTGATTTTTCTGAAATTGGAGCCTTTATTGGTGACTGAATGTAAGGCTCTCCTATCTTCTTTTCCAAAGTTTAGTATTAAGTTTGTGCGGAAACAAGCTGCTCATTTCCTTGCAAGGCCCGGCGGATCCAAGACCTGAAGTCAGTTGAGTAAATCGTTTTTAAAAAATAATAATATCATTATTATACATATGAAAATAAATTATAAAAAAATTAAAATATATTTTTAGTCCCGCTAAATTTTGGAAGTTCAATTTTAGAATTTCTAAAATTTTGTTTATCTTCGTTCCTCCAATTTTGAAATTTAGTTCTGGAAGCGTTGTGTAAATACCTTTTTATCTTTCTAAAATGTTATTTAAATCATTAAAAATAAAAGTGATAAATTTCAAAATTAAAGGAATAAAAAATGGATAATTTTCTTCATATAAACTAAATCTAAATTTTAAAATTTTTATAAAGGAAAAAAAACATATTATACCCTATAAAATAAAATGAAATATTTAACTAATTAAGTGTAAGACAAAATATAAGACAAAAACTAGTCAATAGACATATGATATAAGTAATTGAAATGAGTGGGTCTCTAATTATATAAAATTAAGAGGAACAAAAAATATAACAATTTTAATAATATTTTTATGTTTTTCTAAAATTGAGGGAGCTGCAGGTCCACCCCCTAAACTTAACCTAGGTCCGCCAGCTATCAACTTTACTTCTCCATACAAATACCACACTGTATTTACAGTCATTATGAATGAAAAGATATGACTTACTTTCTGCCAAATAAAAAATGAACTTGATCGCTTTTCATAGAGTTCTGCATACTACTTTTGCAGAAGTGAATAACCGATCAAACAGACTTGGTTCATTTGGCATTTCTACGTTGACAATTTGATGCAATGTAGTTCAAAGCTTGGGGTGTAAATAACGTAAATATAATATTTTTCCACAAAACGTTACCACGGTGCCAAGAGCTGCAAGACCAGGACCTTAATGACCAAGTCCAAGACTTCATGTGGCTTAGTCTTATACTCTAATTGACACAAAGACCAAGACTCAGCAACATGCATGGAAGATTTTCTATGTACACAATAAAAAATTTCAAATAACGCGTGACCAATTCCAAAACCAAGGCTTTAGTTAGCAAATAACTAATAGTAAGCAATTTAAGGGAAATCTTACGCACGTATAATAGTCCATTACATATGGTTTATTTATGCCTTAGACTTCTTCAGCCATTGCACAAATGGGTCTTTTTCCACTTTTGTCGTGTTTCTCTATCAATGATCCAGGGGAAAACAGACTACTCAGGACAACAACCTTCAACATCCTGGAAGAACTTTGTGACCACTTTTCACTTGCAGAGATAAAGTCAGCAGTGAGAAACATCAAGAAACCTTTGGTGATTGGAGAAGATTCATTCGGGGTTGTGTACAAAGGTTATCTGAAAAATGGTGCTACCACTGTTGCAATTAAGTGGTTCAGGAAGGGTTCTCTTTCTGGTCTCTCAGAGTCTCAGTTGAAGAACGAGGTTCTCTTCCTTTGCCAGCTCTACCACCCCAACATCATGCCTTTAATTGGATTTTGCATGGAAAGAGACCACCCCCATCTGATTCTTGTCCACGAATACATGCTTAACGGTTCCCTCAGTGATCACCTTCATCCTAGAAACAATCACAAAGTTGATCCACTACCGTGGAAAAGGAGGCTTCAAATTTGCATTGGTGTTGCACGTGGATTGCACTATCTACACACAGGAGGCAAGTGTTCTGTCATACACAATTTTTTCAAAACATGTTATATCCTTTTGGACCAAAACTGGGAGCCTAAAATTTCTGGCTTGTTGTTGTCCAAAAGGGGACCTATTGATGTTGCAAATTCATCTCTTGTTGCGAGAAACCATGACACTTTCGCATATTGTGATCCTGAGTATTCGGCAACCGGCATCTTGACTGTGAAATCAAACGTGTTTTCATTGGGGTGGTTCTTTTGGAAGTGGTGAGTGCAAAGCAGGGGAAAGATTTGTTTTTGGAACGTAATCGACTTAGGAATGATGAACCGAATTATTCGCTGGAGTTGCTAGCAGAAAAAATAGTTGATCCGCTTATTAAGTCCAGAGTTGCTCCAGATTGTTGGAAAACGTTCGTTGACATTACTGAGAGGTGTTTGCATAAACATGGAATGGAACGACCAAACATGGGCGAAGTGGAGATGCAACTTGAGCTTGCGCTTCAATTGCAGGAGGAAGCAGAAACCTAGATTGACTGCATTGTTTGTTTTGAGCAAACTGTTTGAATACAAAGATGAACGATCCTAATATGATGTTAATGGAAGTCCTAATTAACGTTTATGAATATATTGACTTATGTATTAATCTGAGTTATATATAATTTGGAAGTAGATGAATCTAGAATTATTTGAAGATCAGTAATAGACATGTAAAAATTTAGAAGTGTTTTATATTTAGAAAAGTGTAAAAAATATCAAGACGTGGGTTTTAATATTGTTAAGAAAGATCTTAAAATTAAGTCTAGAGTTCTCTAATTCTATCTATATATCTCATGTACTTGGTATTTAGAATTAAGCAAAGTTTGAGTTTCATTTTAGAAACACTTTTCATCCATCAAAGTGGTATCAAATCCCAATAACCACTAAGAGAAGAATCAGCTTAATTCATCCCTACGTTTTCTCAGTTAAAACACCATATAAAGCTAGTCAGCAAAAGGCAGCATTTGTAACGGTTGTTTTTTGGGATAATATTTTACTGGTAACTTGTGGTCATTATAATAATTTCTAATAATTTTTTAATATTTTTAACGGTTGTTTTTACATATTTAATAATTTATCATCTTAAAAAATAGAATAATAACTTCTAAATTTGGTGATTTTACTCGTATTATTTAACATCAAAATTTTCATTTTTTAGATTTAAATTAAATAATTTATCAGAATTATACTGCTTAAAAACATCTTTTACCATGTAAATATTTTCCTCTAAAAAAACATTTAAATACTTTATTAATAATATTATTTTAAAAAAATAAAAGTTGTAAAGATTGTTATGATTCAACAAATAATTGTAAAATTGATATTATTCAAAAAAAATTAGTATTAAAGAAATATAATAATGAAAATTGACAAATTAATTGTCATATGACAGTAAGAAATATGTTAAATTAAATAAGAGAATTTTCCTAGACAGAAAAAAAAAAAGAAAAGAGGATTTTTAAACTGAATAGAAAGATAGAATAAAGTAATGAGAATAAAATAGAGAACAAAAGAAACATCTAATAACTTGTAAATTAGCTTATTTTTATAAGCTACTTCAAATAATTTATAAAAATAAATTATTTTTTATAAATTATTTGAAGTAGCTTATAAAAATAAGTTACTAAAATAAATTTTGTAACAAAGTTACTTTAAATTCCTAAAAAAAATTACCAAACTTAAAATCCTCAAAAGTCTTTAGGGAACAACACGCAGTTCAAAAGTTCCAGAAATCACTACCCCGCGAGAATGATAAAGATAATAATGAAAACATTATTATATATCTATCATATCCACGATTCACTCTATATATTCATCCATAGAAGATCAGGTAATCTTTATTATTTCCTTAAACAAGAGGGTTTTTTCTCACTAAATAGGAGTTACAAGTTCGCATTACACTCGGAAAATCTATTCTACAAACAATCTTGCAAATATAAAAGCATATTAAATAAGTATATCTGAATCCATCAAGACACAATGCAAAGTACGAACATATATAGAGGGTAGAGGCACACCAAATGGGTGGGATATGCTTCTGGAAGTTAAGGGTTTAGAACCTCAGCTTCTGGAAGCACGAGAGTAGATGGTATTGCTTCACTGCAAAAGTACAAAAAATTGTAAGCAGATGTTATTATGTAAACAACTCATAACAAATAACTTATTCTTTTTTCATTGAATAATAAAAAACAATAGAAGTTCAAAGAACATAATCTATGATCATTAGAGAACAGCAGTGCCCTACTTATTATTTGTTTGTCAGAAGACAGCAATGAGATCATCCAAATACATAAAAGACAGCACAATAGAAAGCTAATAAGAAAGAAATTTGAGAAAGAAAGTCACTTCAACATGAAATTTAATCTTTTCAACTTACATCCTTAGTTCAAAAATACAATAGATGGCACATGTTGGACTTTGTGGTAATCCTCCCCAGCAGTTCCAAGCCTGGTCTTGAATGATTTAGGCATCCATCTGATTTCTAGCTCCCGAAGACTAGTGATCAATTTTAGTCCATCAGGAACCGTCTTTAAATTGTTGCAATCAGATATGCTCAATCGGTAAAGATTGGGCATGGCTTGATCCTCTATTGTCCACTGATTTAAATTAGGCAAGCCGCGAAGTACTAGAACCTTCAGTTGAGGAAAACCATTTGGGGAGCATGTCATTTTCTTTCCAACAAACATATCCCACCCATTTAGAAACTTCAAGTTAGGAAGCTTCTCTAATGTTACCATTGGGTCTTCCACAAGTCTACAGCCCCATAAAGTCAACTTTGAAAGCTGTGGAGGAAACAGTGAGGCTGCTGGCAGCCTTTCCATCCGCCCTTCGACCTGCAATTTTCGGAGGGAAGGACAGCCAAGCACCAATTTTTCAACATCTACTACATTTTCAGGGAAGGAAAGCATGTCAGTCCTTAAAGACAAGGATAGAAGGCAATCCAACCTTTTATTAGGGGGACTGAAACTTTGACAAAACTTTTGAAAATATCTGGGGTCATTCAGTACTAACTTTCTGAGTTTTTTCAGCTTCAATAGATCTTTTACATCACATTTGCTGGCAGGAAAATTTACTAATGTCTGTAAATTGGTCAGATTTTCCAGTTGCAGTTTGTTGGTAACATTCCCACACCAATTTGGAAGATATAGATGCCTCAACCGTTTCAACTTACATATTACATTTGGAATTTCCACGGTTGAATCCCAGCTCACTTTATTGACAGTTTGCAAATTTAGGGATTGCAAATTCTCCAAATTTCCCAAGGAAGATGGCAGTATTTGTATGCGAGTCCTTTTCAGACTCAGAAACTTCAACCATAAAAGATTTCCCACTTCTTTAGGCAATGACTGTCCCTTCAGCCCCTTAATTCCTTCAAGATCTAGAACTCTAAGTAATTTGAACTCGACAAAAACACCTTTCACTAGGTCCCAATTTTCCATCCTACACTTCTTGTCATGAAAAAATACAAGGGACCTGAGGTGTTCATTCACTTGCTTGTCCTGTGGAATCAATTGATCAACACGTTGATCCAAGAAGACAGCAAGCCTACGAACTTCATCAATTCGTCTTGCATCTGATAAATTAGATGAAGAAGCAACATCAATGGTACTATTTTGTCGTGATCCATTAATAATGTAAAGAAAATTTTCTTTTCTGGCCTTTGACAAACACAGGTCACGCATTAAATCATGGAGCCTACAGGTTTTAATCCTACCAGTGGACCCCGTCTGACCAACTTGAACCATGCAGCGGCTAATTAAGTTACCTAGGTAGCGTTCAGCAACATCCTCCATTGTCTCACCCCGTTCAGTCTCATATTGAGATGAAACAACACCTTCTGCTACCCATAGCTGAATTAGTTTAGTTCTTGGTATCTCAGAGTCTTCAGGGAATTGACTTAAATACAGAAAACATGGTTTCAGTTGACAAGGCAAGTCCTGGTAACTTAAATCCAAGACTTCATCTACTTTTCGCTTTTCACGTACCTCTCCTCCTATTGTATCCCAGTCACTAACTCTCTCCTTTGTAGCCAAAAG
This sequence comes from Glycine tomentella, assembly GCA_007407185.1. Taxonomy (NCBI): domain Eukaryota; kingdom Viridiplantae; phylum Streptophyta; class Magnoliopsida; order Fabales; family Fabaceae; genus Glycine; species Glycine tomentella. Next base: position 1,427,322 of record PYAF01003543.1, read on the forward strand.
CCCTCCAAGAACAATGATAGTCAAAGGCAGACCAGCACACTTTGCAACCATTTCTCTGCCTAATCTTATAAACTCATCAGAAACCGTGGATTCTGCAAAAGTCATGCTAATTACCACATTAACACAAAATGGTACCATAAACAAGCATACAGAAATTCTTTCTTATAGGTATATGAAGAAAAACAAGACGAGAAGTTTTTACACATTTCCATGTTTCCGTACAAGATATGCAGAAGCTTATACAGATACAACTTTGAATTGAACAATAATTATTACTTAGTACATTAGAAAATAATTTAAAATATATAAAATAAAATAATTTTTTTTAATTAAATAGAATTTAAAATAAATTAAATCATCTATCTGCACTACGTGGAGGTGATATCTAATTTCATATGAAAGCAGGGCACTTTATGTTTTCTCAACACTCATTCCCTTTGTTTTTCATATTACAACATATGGCTTTAACATAGTTTCTCTATTACTTAGACACCTGAACTATCACTTATTACAGCCAATTAAACTACAAAAAAAAAAATCAACTTATGGCCCATTTATTTATGCTTTTCAAAAGAGAAAAAGCACTATTTTTACTTAAAAATATATGCTTAAAAGAATTTATAAGAAGTATGTGAATTCTTCAAAAGATAAAAGAAAGTGTTTTTCTCACTTTCTTCTGGTGATCACATAACTGATAAATATGAAAGATAAATGAGAGACTAGGGGAATTAGAGATGAAATAGTGAAACAAATTAAATGGAAACTTCTAGTTAAATAAGTTTGCTCACTGGAGTCATTTCTAGGTACCTGGGTTATCTTGTCTTGGAAAAGCTTTTTTCTTAAACAATGCCCAACTGTCCTCTGGATTTAAGCAACTTGGTTCGTGGAGTAAGCCTTCAGGACCTACATGCAACGAAATGTCTTTATTGCGGGATGTAAAAACTATCTTACTCCTTGTATTATGTGATGGAAAGGCAGGACTTAACATGTCCCATGCCTCATTGCTCCATATGTCATCCAGGATGATCAAACATTTTTTATCTTGCTGAACTTTAAACAACTTCCTGGCCAGTTCATCATCTGTCATATTCTTAATCTCATCCCTTTCCTCTTTGGTAGGAGAAATAAGCTTCAGTAAAATTCCCTCCCAAATGTCTCTTTTTTTGCATTTCTGAGATATATATGCCCAAGCAAAACCATCAAAGTTTCGCCTTATAGCATTGTAATGGTAAATGCTTTTGGCAAGTGTAGTTTTACCAAGACCACCCATTCCACAAATATAAACAAATCGACAATGCTGATTTTCATTTAATATCCATTTCACCACTTTGTCTATGTCCTTATCTAAGCCAACAATGACCTCTTCAACTATGTGAGAATAAGACCATCTCAATTGTCTTTGCACCTCAGATGCCTCTTCATTGTCTTTTGTTGCAATAAAACCATAGGTTTGTAAGTTTCTTGTGAGGTCATCTATTCGAGAATTTATTGATGTGAGCTCAGTGCCAATTCTGTGAAGATGTTTAGTTTTGGTGAGTGGATTTTTAGTTCCAATACTTATGCCTAATGCAACTTTAATAGCATAAATTTCTATCACATCCTCTGCATCATAGGCTAGTTTTCTCACCTCTGAAATATAATTATTTATAGTATCATTTTTATCCTGCTTTCTCTCAGCATCTCTTAGGAAGCATTGCATCCTCTTTAGTTCATTTTGCATCCTTTTGACTTTGTCACTCACCCCAATTAACAATCTGGCCTCTTCTGTAAGTAGGTCGTGAAGCCTTTCAATGGCAAAGGACACAACTGCCTCAACCATTCTGTCTCCTTTGAGAACAAAATCATGAGTTAAAACTTCTGTCTTTTTCACATATATGTTAAAGCATTACATTGAGTCTCGGAAATATTGTCCTACTATTTTACAACTGAAATAGATGAATAGAATTCCTTTCTATACATGTGATATATCGATTAGTTAAACTTTCACATGATTTTAAAAAAACAAATGGTTTTGACTCTAATACTAACACTTGCAATCAAATAAACATTTTCCTACTTCTTTCCCCATTTTCCATTTCAAATTGCAAAAGGGGGATTAAAAACAAAACTGGGAAAAATCAAAATATTTAAACTTCAAGTACAAAAATAGACTAAGATTGGAAAGGATAAACTTAATGTTAAAAAGCAGCAAGAAGAAGAAGAAAAGGGGTAAAGGATCTTGAAAGCAGTTGAACTTTGTATAAAAAGTTAAATCTATAGTATATTCCACCGATCCATGTTTCAGAAACCATAAAAATCTAGTTTTTGGTGTAATTTCGTGCTAGTTACTTCAAATATTGCAGGTAAAATCCCTACACTATCTTAAGCATACCGGGGTTGACTTTGGTAATGTGTGTTTAAAAATTCTTAAAGAATACGATGTATGATTTCATATGAAGCATGATTCTAAAGCTAGGAATTTGTTGTAAGCATAAATTTAAACCCGAAAAGTATAACAGGGAAACTAAGATATAGAATCAATTTATAGGAGAATAATTAACAAGATCCAGTTAATAATAAACATGTCATGGAACACATAAAGAGATTAGAAAAGAAAATACCACCGTCAACTCAGTTTAATACAGAATTTGAAATCCTTATGATCATCCTCTTGTTCACCCAAACGTGAGGCTATGCAACTGAGACACTTTTCGGATGCTCCATTGAAGATATTTTATTACATACATAATATAAGAGATGTCAGGAAGACAATAATTGCGTCTCCAACCTGCTTGTGTTTTTTTTTTTTTTTTTTTCCTTCAAAAATAGATTTCAATTACAATTTACTTTAAAACAAAATAACTTACAAGAAAAATAGTTAATAGTAAAATTTATATAAATATTTTAATTTAAAATTAACTTTAGATTCATAATTAATTTTCCATATAAACTAAACATATAAATATTTATTTGAAATTACATTAATTAATATTTTAATATGGTTTTAGAAGAGTCGACGAGAATCTAAATATAATTAAAGTGAAAAAAAGTATTAAATGAACTGTGTTAGAAAGTATTATACTAACACTTTTTATATAATAATTTAATAAGTAATGGTAATTTTAAAAATATTATTTCAACTTGTCTAATATTAAGTTAGGTTTTAGTAAATAACTTCAATAAGTAAATAATTTATCACATAAGAATTTATGTTGTAAACTTAATCATAAGATTTATTAAAATAATTTTTTTAAAAAAGGTTATAAAATTATAAACTATTTTTGTTTATAAGATGTTGTAAGTTCTTATAAAACGTGTTTTCATTTGGGTATTGGAAGTGGTGAGTGCAAAGCAGGGGAAAGATTTGTTTTTGGAACGTAATCGACTTATGAATGATGAACCGAATTATTCGCTGGAGTTGCAAGCAGAAAAAATAGTTGATCCGTTTATTAAGTTCAGAATTGCTCCAGATTGTAGGAAAACGTTCGTTGACATTACTGAGAGGTGTTTGCATAAACATGGAATGGAACGACCAAACATGGGCGAAGTGGAGATGCAACTTGAGCATGCGCTTCAATTGCAGGAGGAAGCAGAAACCTAGATTGACTGAAATGTTGATTTTGAGCAAACTGTTTGAATACAAAGATGAGCAATCCTAATATGATGTTAATGGAAGTCCTAATTAACATTTATGAATATATTGACCTATGTATTAATCTGAGTTATATATAAGTTGGAAGTAGATGAATCTAGAATTATTTGGAGATCAATACACATGTAAAAATTTAGAAGTGTTTTATATTTAGAAAAGTGTAAAAAATATCAAGACGTGGGTTTTAATGTTCAGAAAGATATTAAATTAAGTCTAGAGTTCTCTAATTCTATCTATATATCTCATGTACTTGGCATTTAGAATTGAGCAAAGTTTGAGTTTCATTTTAGAAATACTTTTCTTTCATCAAAGTGGTATCAAAGCCTTATAATCTCTAAGAATCGGCCTAATTCATCCCTACGTTTTCTCAGTTAAAACACCAGATAAAGCTAGTCACCAAAAGGCAGCATTTGTAACGTTGTTTTTTGGGATAATATTTTACTGGTAACTTGTGGTCATTATAATATGTCATATTCTTGTTATACACGATTATATTTAGCTCTTATACGCTACCTACCGGTGAGCTTGTCCTCAATTATCATGAAATCAATTTGTCTAGGCTACAACATTATGTTGCCCAAAGTCACTGATGATTACACGAGAAGGCAAATGTTTATTTATGATTTCCATGTGATAGATTGTAACTCTGCTTTTATTTCTCCTCTGACTAACCTTCTGAGTGAGGTCATTGTCAATCACGTTGTCAAGTTGATGACTTCTTATGAGTTGAAAAAAAAAATAGAATAATCAATTCTCGCAAACCAAATTCAATTGATGTGAATTTCTTTCTAAGAGTTAAAGAAAGAAGTAGAATAATCACTGTAGGAGGAGCCCCTTGGCGAATTGGCGTATATTGAAATTGATTACAAAAATCCCTCGAATTTTTAAAATTTAGTGAATTCAACTCCACACAATCCAATTGAATTTCATTGTGGACCCGTGGTCGTCAATCTGAATCCATTGATTCACATAATCCTGAGTATTGCTGCAAAAGCATTGATGAATTTTTGGAGTGAGTGAGGCAGAGAGACAGAGAGGAACCACAACAGATTTTATTATCCCTATGCCTTTGCTCCACTAGTTCTTCCATATTCATAAGTTCTAAAACTAATATCAAATACATATTACTACAACATCATTCAGTTCATAACATGAAACTAATAATTAAATAAATCAACACATAATTGTCTAAGGATAGATCTCAATAAGAGACAAATACCCGGTCAAGGGAGATATTTGTAGTCTTGGAGCCCTGCTTCCATGAAGAGTTTCTTCCATTCTTCTTCATTTCTCTCTTTTCCATTTAATGCACATGCCATGCTTACATCCCAAAGGAGCTTTAGTTCAGTAATTTTGTGCTCATCTAGTTTTTCGTTTATCACCATATTTATGACAATTATTTTTCCTCTTTTGCAATAATTATTTGAAGAAATAGCTTCTTTACAACTCTAATATCTTTCTGCAATCTTTATCAGTCCAATTATGAAGAATCCACTGCAAGAACAACAGATAGAACAAGTTTAGAATGGTGTCCATAATTTGATGTGAGAAGTGAACTATATATGGTATGAATTCCAAAAATCTGTGCCTCAAAGTAAAATTCTAAAAGATTTTTACCTGCAATCACTTAATATAAATGAAATTTTAAACGACTTATACTTACACCTACAAATATTTAATATAGGTAAAACTCTTATAATTAAATTTATTTTAAATTTAAAATATAATTTGTACATTTAAAATATTCACCAGAGTTTTCATTAAAAAAATAAAAGCATAAAGTTAAGAGGTTGAAATAGTAAGCTGGGGATGCAATGGGCAATCTCCAGAATAGCACTGATATGTAACGCGGGCTCACCTCATTACAAAAATGGCCTAATCCCTCTCATAACACTTCCACAAAACCCTAGTTTCTCTCCATCACCTAATCCTCACCCTTAACCTCTCTATTCTCTGCTGTCTTTGCTTCTCCTCCACACACGCACAGAGACACACACTTTTCCAGTCACATTGAGAATGGGACGTGTTCGCATGAAGATGGTGAAGAAATCCTCGGCAAGTGATCGAGAGGTACTACTCCCGCATGACGCTGGACTTCCACACGAACAAAAAGGTTCTGGAAGAGTGTGTGTTGTGTTTTGTTAATGTTAGTTCATTCTCTCACACCTCACACCTCACACACACCTTTTTTCTTTTAACTGTTTCTAATCCTTTCACTTCACTCATCTCTTTTTCCCCCCTTTCCCTGTTTTCATCTTCTTATGCATTTTTCTCCAATTCCGATTCCGATTCCGATTCATGCATTTTAATTATTCCTTTCAATTTTTTTTCTATTTTAACTATCCATTCTCAATTTTCTCATTGCATTCCAAACCCTACTCCCCCAAAATTTAGTGGAGCGGTTTGCGTCTGCGGGAGTTGTAGTTCTTGCAGAGTGAGGCGTTCGTTTAACGTTTGGCAATCACAGAAGAGAAGGGAATGTGTTTGTTCTGTTCGTTCCTCTTTGTGTATTGTTACAACCATGCTTATAAATCTACACGTTACTTAGTGGTGGATTCTGAAATTGTAGGATCCCGAGAATGACCTCTATAGAAAGTCCTTGCAAGTTGCCGTGAAGGTAATGGAATTGCCATGACCATTGTATCAATATTATTTGTGCACTTGATTTTATTCTAATGTTCAAAATTTTGCTGAAAAAAGATCACTACAGGGTCTATCTATGAGGTTTTAATGTTTTATATTGACTGATTTATATGCTGTTTAAGATTCAGTAAGTATTATTGATGACTAAAACAAGATAAATTATTTGACATTTTGCTCTATAAATCTGAACGCCTGCTATACCATATATATCAGATTTTTTATAGTTGATGTGTTAAACAAATATTTAATATTTTTAACTTTATTAATAGTTTTTACAATTAAATTTAGGGAACCATTTTAAAATGGGGATAACTTACGGGTGCAATGTGATAATGTTTTCATCATTCCTTGGGGATAATTAGACTTCTAAACTTAGTCTCTATTTTCAAAGACTAGTTTTCAAAAAATATATAAAGAATCTGATTATTTTCCTAAAAGAAAATTTGATTTCAACTCCATTTATTTTTAACAAATAAATTATCATATAAGCATGGGCACTATGTATATTCTCATCAAATTACTGTTGAAATCACTTCAAAATGAAACATATATTCTACATTCTTGTAATGTTGTTTATCCATGGGCATTTGCAGGTGACCACAAACCATTAATTGAACACGTGAGCAATTGCCAAAGATTGGGCCCTGCAGGCCTTGCTTTGCATTATGCAAATATAGTGCTTCAAATTGACACACTTGTGAGTTAGTCTTCGTATTTACTACATTCTATCTCTTTTTTTTTAGTTTTTTTTGTGCCATACCTTGAACTTGGTAAAAATTGAGTTTCTAGAGTTGCTTCTAAGTATTCGATTTCTACTTACTTCTCTGTAACTTCGTTCCTACTACTTTCAGATTTGATGTAATTGGATATTTGGATTAGACTGTAATTTTTTTTAATCATTAATATTAAGAAACTAACTGCTTGATGCATTCATGATCTCATTCATCATCCATCAAGTGTGGTTTGTACTTACTCTTTCATGACCAACATTAGTTTCCTAACTAAATTTACATTTTATTTAATAATGGGCAACATAATCATATTTCTATTGTAATAAAAAGAGATGAAAATAATCATATTTTTGCTACACATTTTTTTCACCCCTAATGAATCATATTTTGGTCAAAAGGATTATTTTTTAATAAAAAGGTTTTTTAAATGTGGGGTGAGAATAACAATTGAGGGAGTGAGAACAGAAATATCCTTTAGTGAATTTTTGGGCGTGGATGGAAATTTCAATGTTTGGTTGCTTTCGACCAAAATTGATTTTGCCTTTAAGCTCACATTTGAAGCATAAATCACATTATTTTTAATTCACTTTCAAGTAAAATTATTCTTACTTCTCTGCAGTCCCCAACTAGCCACAAAAAAAATGTATTTGTGTTTAAAACAAAACTTTTCTCACTTTTTAAGAGACCATAATTATTTCGAAAACACATTGTTCTGTAGGCCATTAGACACATACCAGTACTTACAAATATAGATTACAACCCACATGAACTGAGTTAATTATCATTTGAAAATACAACCCATCTTACATTCTATCATGAAGTCTGGTCATTTTCGTACATGGTATCAAATATATTTTTTTCCATAAAATCACTTCATATATACATATTGAAAATAGTCGAGTCCCTAATTTATAAATAATTCTTTACTTAAACCGTATTTACTATATATATATATATATATATATATATATATATATATATTTGTACGTGTTACCTCCTTTCATCTTCCTGCATCGGCTTTCTCGGTAAATATCTGTCGTATAGTATTAATTCTCAGAAAAATTCTTCCTTTGAGTTCGAGGTTTGAATTCACAACACTAGGCAAAGGCAACAAATTAGAAAAGAATCTTGCACACAGTGGCATTGTCGGTCAACAATTAATATCTACATCAGAGAGAGAGAATGAATGAAGGCAAAAAGCACAAGTTCTGAAAATGAGCCAATTGGAGGCTCTAGTACGTACTTGGTCCATCTCAAAGGACAAGTTTTATCCTCTAACTTCAAACATGGATAACTTGTGATCTTATGTTGAAAAAATCCAAATGCTATTGATCCTGCATATCACTTGCACATCTGCTGCCAGTTTCAATTTATGGAAATTCTTACAACTCACTAATGTCCATGCTATAATGCAAGGTGCTGCTATTACACAAGAAAATTCTTTGTTGGATAACACTGCCAGAATTGAGGGCTGGTTAGCTAGATTTTCTATGTTTGATTGGGTGGGAGGTAGAACGTCAGATATATCTGCAGTTGACCTGCTTCCGGCAGCCCTTCAGGTAAGTGTATTATAGTGTAGATTACGAATATCGCTATTAAGGAAAAAAACACAAACAGATTACATATCGACAATGTTGATTTTCATTTGATAGTCATTCCACCACTTTGTCTATGTCCTTATCTAAGCCAACAATGAATTCTTCAACTATATGAGAATAAGACCATCTCAATTGTCTTTGCACCTCAAATGCCTCTTCATTGTCTTTTGTTGTAATAAAATCATAGATTTGTAAGTTTCTTGTGAGGTCATCTATTCGAGAATTTATAGATGTGAGCACAGTGCCAATTTTGTGAAGATGTTTAGTTTTGGTGAGTGGATTTTTAGTTCCAATACTTATGCCTAATGCAACCTTAATAGCATATATTTCTATCACATCATCTGCATCATAGGCTAGTTTTCTCACCTCTTAAATATAATTCTTTATAGTATCATTTTTATCCTTCTTTCTCTCAGCATCTCTTAGGAAGCATTGTATCCTCTCTAGTTCATTTTGCATCCATTTGACTTTGTCACTCACCCCAATTAACAATCTGGCCTCTTATGTAAGTAGGTCGTGAAGCCTTTCAATTACAAAGGATACAACTGCCTCAACCATCTTGATTTTTCTGTCTCCTTCAAGAACAAAATCATGAGTTAAACCTTCTATCTTCACATATATGCTAAGAATTACATTGAGTCTGATACTTCACTCTTGTAAAAATTGGCCTACTATTTTACAACAAAAATAGATTAATAGAATTCCTTTCTATATAGGTGATATATGAAATTATGAATGTATATCGATTAGTTAAACTTTCACATGATTTTGAAAAACAAATGGTTTTGACTCTAATACTTTAACACTTGGCAATCAAATAAACATTTTCCTACTTCTTTCCCCATTTTCCATTTCAAATTGCAAAACTGAGAAAAATTAAAAATATTTAAAATTCAAGTACAATAACAGGCTAAGATTGGAAAAGATAAACTTTGTTGAAAAGCAGCAAGACGAAAAAAGGGAAAAGGATCTTGAAAGCAGTTGAACTTTGTATACAAAGTTAAATCTATAGTATATTCCACCGATCCATGTTTCAGAAACCATAAAAATCTAGTTTTTGGTGTACTTTCGTGCCTAGTTATTTCAAATATTGCAAGTAAAATCCCTACACTATCTGAAGCAGATCGGGGTTGACTTTGGTAACGTGTGTTTAAAAATTCTTAAAGAATACGATGTATGATTTCATATGAAGCATGATTTCTAACGCTAGGAATTTGTTGTAAGCATAAATTTAAACCCGAAAAGTATAACAGGGAAACTAGATATAGAATCAATTTATAGGAGAATAATTAACAAGATCCAGTTAATAATAAACATATCATGGAACACAGAAAGAGATTAGAAAAGAAAATATCACCGTCAATTCAGTTCAGTACAGAATTTGAAGTCCTTATGATCAACCTCTTTTCACCCAAATGTGAGGTTATGCAACTTAGACACTGTTGGATGTAAACATTGAAGATATTTTATTACATATATAATATAAGAGTTGTCAGGAAGACAATTTACTTTAAAATAAAATAACTTATAAGAAAAATAGTTAATAGTAAAATTTATATAAATATTTTAATTTAAAATTAACTTTAGACTCATAATTAATTTTCAATACAAACTAAACATATGAATATTTATTTGAAATTACATTAATTAATATTTTAATATGGTTTTAGAAGAGTCGACTAAATATAATTAAAGTGAAAAAAAAGTATTAAATGAACTGTGTTAGAAAGTATCATACCAACACTTTTTATATAGTAATTTAATAAGTATTGGTAATTTTAAAAATATTATTTCAACTTGTCTAATATTAAGTTAGGTTTTAGTAAATAACTTCAGTAAGTAAATATTTTATCACATAAGAATTTATGTTGTAAACTTAATCATAAGATTTATTAAAATAATTTTTTTTAAAAAAAGGTTATAAAATTATAAACTATTTTTGTTTATAAGATCTTGTAAGTTCTATTTAGCTCTTATACGCTACCTACCGGTGAGAGATATGTAAAAAGAATAATAGTAATATCACATAATTGTCATGAGTTATCTTCTCGCAACATTCAAGAGAGTTCATGCACTTTGTTCCATGCATGCCAATTGGGAACCTCACCAACTAATATTTTATCCATTCATGGAAATGGAAGTGTCAAGTTTGTCATGGAAGTTTAAACTTTTTGCTTTTTTTTTTAATGAAAAAAGCTTAAACGCTTGTTCTGTTGTACTATTGTGTTTCAAAGTAAAATATCCAGACAGAATAATACCTACCGTATAATTATGTATACTTCAAAATCTAATCTAACAGTTGATTAAAATACCAATTCTATTTACGAAGAAAGAAGGTAATTACTTCCTTCAAAAGAAGAAGAATTGGTAGTAACTAATTTTATGTATATATCAAAGGAAAAAATAAATAAAAAAGAAGGAAAAACAACTAAAGTCTATCCCAAATTCAATTTATGTTAGTTTTACATCACATATGCTAGTCGTATAAAGTTTGCGTCTGTGTAACAGTGTTAAGTCCGTATATCCCAAACAAAAATTTGGTATGAATTAGTGTTTTATTTCCTCTGTTTACTATAGTCCTATTATATTCTGGATCTATAGCAGTTCAGGAACAATCAACATTTCAGAACATACAATGTTTAATTACTAGCTGTTAATAATCTAGTTCATGTAAATTAAAAACTGGATGCTGATTAACAAAGCATGTAAAATTAAATTGCAAAAGACTATACAACAGCTAGTTGATTTTATGCACTAATTTAGGTTCTTTTATGTTGACCAAATTTTAATTGTTGTCGTAAAGAAAAAAATGATAAAATAAACAAATTCAATTTGGTTGCTTCATGTTGGACGACAATAAAGTTCCACATGTAGTAAATAAAGACAAGTTAAAGTATAATATAAGCATAAAGGAGTTAAATCTAATTGACATCTATTCCGTCAAACCACATTCCTTGAACTACAAAATGTAGTGATGAAGTTTGTACACATGAACGGGTAGTCTATAAATTACTCCTGATTTGTAAATTCATCATTATAATCCTCATAAATTAGAGTTTAAATTAGATAGCTATAAGGTATCTCCCAAAGGAAAGTGCGTTCTATTGAATTTTGATTCCAAAAGATGAGTATTCGTGTTCATGATCAATTTAATTCAGATAAAGCTAGCTATCAAGAAATGAAACTTGAATCTTGATTGAAAACAAAACGGGCATCTAAAATTGGGATAATGCATATCAAATGTTTGAGCTTCTACTGTTAAAAGCATACAAGTTCATCTCAGCAACGGTATCCAACAGTAATAGAAGAACTGTGCCATCAATTTTCACCGGCTGATCTTAGGAAATCAACCAATCACTTTGATGAAAGCCAAGTAGTTGGAAGTGGAGACCTTCGTATTGTATATAAATGTTCTGTCCAATACAATGGTGTCACCGAGTCTACGGTTGCATTTAAGCGAATGTATGGAAGCATCGAAAAAACTCAAGCAGTTCAAGAATGAAATTGAGTTGCTATGCTAGCTTCATCATCCGAATTTTGTCGCTCTATTAGGATTTTGTGACCACAAAGATGAGAAGCTTATTGTATATGAGTATATGTCCGATGGATCTCTCTTATGATCACCTATACTCTAGTGATAAGAAAAAGGAACCACTAACATGGAAACGGAGGCTAAAGATCTGCACAGAAGCAGCACATGGACTACGCTACCTTCACACAGGTGCCAAGTGAACCATCTTATATCATGACATAACACCTTATAAAATTCTTTTGGATAGCAACATGGTGGCCAAACTCTCAGACTTCCAGCTTTCCTTAAAAGGACCTCATTATGCATTAAAGCCAAAACCAAAAACAATATCATGAGAAGGCTTTGTAGGTATTTAATTTATTTTTGTTTTATTCTTAGTTTACTGAAAAGAAGTATGCTGAAAGGTTAAACTAATACTTTCACTTACAGGTACATATGGCTATGCTGCTCCAGAGATTCCACAAAACAATACATTGACAGAAAAATGCGATGTCTACTCCTTTGGTGTAGTTCGTCTAGAAGTGGTGTGCAAAGACAAGCTAATAAATGTTGAAAACAGACAGAAACACCCTGTTGAGGAGAATATTGATCCTAATCTCAAAGGCAAGATTGCACCAGTGTTGGGAAGCATTTATGGATATGACCGAAAGATGCTTGAAGTTTGATCCAAATGAGCGACAATCAATGGTGAAGTGGAGGTTCAACTTGATCTTGCTCTCTCACTGCGGGAAGAAGCAGATATTAGAAATACTTGTGATGATTATACTTTTTTATCTATGGCCATTATCAAGTAATCCTCAACCACAATAGGCACCGTGAAACATGTAATTATCTTTTGGTTCATTTTATTGTTAAATCACCAACGTGCTCTCAAAATGTTATAAATAAGGGATTTAAGTGCAACAAATATAATGGTGCAAAATATCAATAAGTCAGATACTGTTCCCACAAGATTGAAGCATCACAATTCCCAAAACTAATTACTAGTCAGGAAGAACAAGGCATTAGTGACGATAAATCTAAAACAAAATATGATAGCAAAAATTAAATCAAATGTTTGTTTATCAATTCTCTGTTTTATATGATGAAAATGGGGAAGAATGTAGGGGATTCGAATCCCCAATGTTCTGTCATCTATGATCTCATCCAAATCCAATACAAGTTCTCCAATATCAACAGCATTAAAGTTCATATTTCACACAAAGCCCAATCTTTTCGTTAAAACCCCTTTAGAATTAGCCATAATGCTCTAATATCCGAGTTCCATTATGATCAACCCAAGCCAAATAAAATCGTGTTTAAATAGTTTAGCATTTTAGTTAGTCTTAACTCACTTTATCCCTGGACAGTGGACACCGTATGCAAACCCAAACCCATATACCTAGTTATATACACACATACCTCCTAAAGTGTATGAATTTTTTTCTTAAAGTAGGGACGTCTAATCTACCTTCAATGAAAATAAGCACAAGAATCAGTAGTATTTCACCAAAAACTAGAGCTGTAAAAATTGGTTCAGCTCGATGGGGTTGGCTCGATGGCCCGCCAAACCAAACCGGACTATATAAAAGTTGGCCTAAAAAGAATGAGTGTTTTTCTTCCTACACTATAAAATTTTCCACATGCACTATATGCTAATAGTGTGTATCCGAAAATACCCTTGCAAGTTTTTTTTTATTTGAAACTTTTAAAAAGCTGTCGCGCCGTTTCTTATTCACTTTTATTCTCCTTCTTCATCTTCCTCCGTGGTTCGTGTTCTGCGCATTCTTGTTCTCGGTGGTGGTGGCATTGCTCCGGTGAGTGGTGGTCGGTGGAGTTGAAGGTGGTTCGAGTCGTCTCTTGGTTGCGCCGTCGGTGGTGGTTTTCTTGGCACACAGTGAGGTAAGCGGGATAGGGTGCGTGGGTACCATACGGATTTTGCAATCCGTAAGCTGAGTTTGGGGCCGCACGGATTGGCGAATCCGTATAAGGATTACGGATCAGGCAATCCGAGGGATCTTAAGGATTATGTAATCCGTAAGATCCACACGGATTGCCTGATCCGTAAGCCTTATACGGATTTTCCAATCCGTATCAGGATTACGGATTGTTGAATCCGTATGTGTGCTGTGTATCAAATTTTGCCTGAATTCAGTGAGTTGACTTAGGTTTTTGATATTTATATGTATAATTTCATAAATTGCAATGAACTGAACTGGTCAATTTCACAAATTTTGGTTTGAGGTGTTTTTTATTTGGATCCTTATGGGTTAGACATGTGCTATGAACTACCAACAAATATGTTTGACATGCATTGACTCGTTGCTCCATATGTGCTAGCAAATCAGTTTTATTATGGTCACGTTATCATCATGAAAGACATGGCCCCATGTTTTCAGAATAGCTGAAATTGTGTAGTTATTTGGATCATTATTTTGAATAACACAAATTTCGATCATTATGTTGAATATACCAAATGTGGATCATTATTGAAATTATGTTCAATTTAAAGTATTGACTTATTCAAGGGTATATAATGATTTGTGTAACTCATTGTTAGTGCAAGTGTTATTCATTGTTGTTGCAGAATTTGGCTATGGTTTTAAGATTGATGCTTTGTTTGAGTTGTTATTTTATATTTTATGTGTATAGGATATGGTGAGGACACTAAACTTGCAGAAAAACTTGGATAGAGCTGGTGATGTCGACGAAGGCGGTGTACGTCGAAGGCCTACCGCCTCTGCACGTAGACGTCGAGCAACTGGTCCTGTTGTTGAAGAACCAGTTGCTGAGGACGTGGAGGTCCAGGTAGACACTACACATGTCACAGATGACATAGGTGGTGGTGAGTCTGAAGGGTTTCCAGGTGGTCCGGAAGACCCTTCCATTTTGAAAGGCTATGGTAACCACATCGCCCTTAGAGTGTGGGCTGGAGAGGTAATCTGACCTTCTAGATGTATGCTATAATGATGGTTTAAATTGAAAATTTGATGTCCTCTAACAAGTTTTCTTATACAGGATCGTGCTGAGCTTAAACTGGCCTCTCATGGACGCAAGGTTGTGAAATTTGGACCCCCTGCACCTGAGATCGAAGGATTGGTTGCTTGTACTGGGTTAAGCCCACTGATTTCAGCCTCGGTGGAGACGGGAGACAGGGGCTTGATATCTGCCTTTGTGGAGAGGTGGCATCCAGAGACCAGTAGCTTTCACCTGCCCATCGGGAAGATGACGCTGACACTAGATGATGTTGCATCTCTGTTCCATTTGCCTGTGATGGGAGCCTTGCAGACCTACGATGCAGTTGACGTGGGGGAGGCCATCACTTTGTTGGTGGAGTTGCTTGGCGTGACAGTGGCCGACGCTCATGCTGAGACCGAACAATGCCATGGGGCATATGTTCGACTGTCGTGGCTCCGAGACTTGTATGCTCAGATGTGTCAGGCCCGACAGTGGGTTGTAGCGGCCAGAGCATATTTGCTCCACCTCGTTGGTTGCACACTCTTCGCAAACAAGAGTGCCACACACATAAGTGTGGTATTCTTGAACGCATTTAGGGATGTGGACCAATCAGGAGATTTTTGCTGGGGTGCTGCTGCTTTGGTTCACATGTATGAGAATCTAAACTATGCTTCTCAACATCACGGGAAGCACCTTGCGGGATACATATCATTGTTACAGGTAATTATGAAATATTATCGTAGTTCAGTATTGTTATGACACCTTCACTGTTATTTAAGTTAAATTGTTATTTGATACCGCAGTGCTGGATCTATGAACACTTTCCCACTATCGGAAGTGTCACTGCTGATCCTAAGTATGATGAGAGATTGCCCCGTGCGTGCCGGTGGAAAGCCTCTAAGGCTTTACCGGTTGCAATCTACAGACGCTGATTGGATAGGCTGACCATGGATGACGTGTGCTGGATGCCATACGGGGACCATCGTTCGCACAGGCAGTTCGACATGATTTCGTTATTCTCAGGGCACCTTAGGTGGGGACCACACATTGTCAGATATATGCCGGAAAGGGTGATGAGGCAGTTTGGTTTTGTGCAGCACATCCCTGATTTCCACCACTGTGACAGTCCTTCGGCAGAGGAGGTTGACGACATGTGGACTCACTTTGCGGACCATCTTCTACCCATTGGAGACCTGGTCAGTTATCCTAGCCAGTGCGTCAGTGGCTACATGGAGTGGTTTTATCGGATATCCCATCCATTTGCCCGTCCGCCAGAGCCTGGTGAGCCTAGTCGACAGCCGACTCGAGTGACCCATGTGATGCATGACCCCCCACATGATCATGGCGACGTATGCGCTGGCCAGGCAGCTCCAGTTCTTCCAGCATCTGATGTCACTGAGATCACCCAGCATGAAGTGGTAGAATTGCCTATTAACGTTTCTTTTACTTATATTTTAATAAATTGACAGTTATGACATTACACCTACATTTTTCAGGGTATGTGTAGACGGATTGCATATGGATTACAACGCATGTTGGACTTGCGGATGGTTACACCGGGGACAAATGCATACACTGAGACAGAACGTCTGTTACAAATAGCCCGTAGTGTCAGTGAGGATGCTAATGTTTATGTTCGTTCTAGTAGGCGCAGGGGTACCCAGAGGAGACGAGTTGATGGGTGATAGTCATTTGTGTAGTACTCATACATTGTTCATGTATAGTGATGGTTTTTGTTCATTTTCATGACTTTGTTATGTAGGTTATCATGTTGATGTTAAACATAACTATTGTAGACTTCACATTATCAGTTATTTATATTTTCATGGCTTTGTTATGTAGGTTATCATGTTGACCCATATTTACGACCTGGTTGGAAAATTACTAATATAATTGTTAATAACATTTAGGTTAAGTACATATGTCACCCATAATGTAACATTTAGGTTAAGTCTACATGATCAGTTGAACAATTAAAGTAGTCATTGTACAATCTCATTCGATGAAGATAACAAGTCGGCCATTGAATTGCTCCGTTAGAACAATGACGACACCACAACAAAGCTGTTGATGGGAGGGGACTGTCATCTGTTAGCCCGACCTATTTGAATACAGAAATTAGAAATATTCAACCACGCAAAATGTCGAACAATAAAAGAATTTCACAGACCACTTATGCATACCTTAACAAAATGATTACCAAATACGTGGCCAATACATATAACGCGATGCATAGATGGATCTTGAGGTGGTTGGCTTCTAAGCGGGAAAAATGTCATACTTTGCTTTAGAGAAAGCGAAACAACAATGACATTATACCTAGACGCAATTACATGGCCCATGTCGGTAATATCCATCCACTTATCCATATGCACCTAAAACAAAATTTAGTAGTAAGTACATATTATTAA
>PYAF01003543.1:1444904-1508588 GCA_007407185.1 Glycine tomentella
GTAAAGATAACATGTTTTCTACAAAGATGAATGAATTTATCGTACCTTTGAAAGACCATCAACAAAAAGTGAACGCTTTAACAGCTCAAACCTCTCAATGCCGCCAAACAACGCTATATATTGATCAGACCATTTGGCAAGTTCTTTAAGCAACTCATTACGTACCAACGCCCAACTGTCCTCGCCATAACCTAATGCGACAGCAATTACACGATATCCACAATTTCCATCAGCCTTAACATCAGTTATGTCCACAATGAATCTGTGCATAAAAGAATGAAATTGATGGATCATCGGAATGTCCCTCTCTTTATAAGGCGGTTCATTCGACGAAGCAGTCCTTTTATGTGTGGAACAACTATTTTGCACCGAATGTAGTTCATCCACATACTCAAAGTACGACGGATCTCGTCTGGTGGATCTTTCATGTTTTGTGTGCTTATTTCTGGGAGCACCTTTTGTTTTGACCTTTTCAGGTGGGGGATGCATGGAAGTTGAATCAGGAAATGCAAGTTCTTTTAGTTTAGTCTTAAGTGTGATTTTACCGCACATGTCAAGCTTCTGAAACCTGTTTGAGATAGCCTCCATCTCGTCAGCAATGTTAATATCCGTGTCATCTACACCTTCATATGAGAAATTTAATCTTCGCCAAAAGAAATGCACACTTGAAAGCAGTATGCTGCCAAGAACAACCTTAGCCAGCTCACATGCACAAGGGAGACCATGAGTTGTTCGCATCACACATCCACAACGAGAGGGGTTTTTGCCCGCATAATGAACTCTTTCATACTCAGCTGCAATCTGGTTTAATGCATACCTGGACACCATGCCTATCAATCTCTGGTACAATGTGACTTTAAAAACATGACCCACCACTTGTGTACTTCTTTCTAATGATGCCTTTATGTCTGCATGTTGCAACACCATCATGTTATTCATTGCGTCCCAGACAATACACAAGTCTCCAAGGCTGTTCTGAAGTAGCCTCTTTAGAGTCCAGTGCGCAGACTCAACCCTGCATTTAAAAAACACATGTTAATACTACGACTTTAGAGTACATTGTCCAATTCCATAATATGTAATTGGAGATAGAAGAAGAAATTTGACTACCTGTTCGTGGTGGTGTTACCCAAATGCATCACTTTATTTGTCCATGCAGTTACAAATCTTTCTTTGTAAGGATGCAACCATGTGTTTTTCACATAATCAACAAACGTCGGCCATGGCGAACAACCAATCTCAAACATCTTAAGGCAATCAGCATATTCCTTCTCAGTACGACAATCAACAAGACTCCCCCATGCTCCCATGACGTAGTCCAAGCGTTTTGTTGTCTAATCATTCTTCTCAATGTGAAACCGGCACAATAAATTAGTTGCATCAGGGAATACTATTTTCACGGCGTTCATTAATGCCACATCTTTATCAGTAACAATCACAGCTGGGAAAAATTCACGTTTCATAAATACCCCTCTGAAGCGTTCAAGAGCCCACACAATATTGTTAACACGCTCTGCCTCTAAATAAGCAAATGCCGCAGAAAAAGTCATGCCAGTGGGTGTTACACCAACAATATCAAGTAAAGGAAGCCTGTACCTATTTGTTTTGTAAGTGCTGTCTATGCAGAACACTATATGATATGCATTGCACAATCTGACTGCATTTGGATGTGCCCAAAATAGGTCACGTACAACATTATCTTCCTTCACTCTATGCCAATAAATATACAAGTCGCGTTCAAGAAGCTTCATTAATTGTTGCATTTCTGTATTATTGCCTCGAATACGCGTCCGGTACGCATATCTTGCTTTGTAAAGTTGTTTTAAACTAGTATAACTATCGACATTATGATCTTTCAAAGTTAACAAAATATTTTTTTGTTTCACCATCGACTTTGTCATATCAGCCACAATGATCTTTTCGTCCTCAGTTAATCGACCAGCATATGGGTGACCATACAATGAGGTAGCCAAAGCATGATTATGCCTCCCACATATTACTTTTACAATCCACCCTTCACCTCCTGGGACTGGTTTGACTATTAGCTTAAACGGACATTCACATTTCCTCGTGCTAGTATTTGACGGTACCACACCTTTTCTCCATGATCTATAGTTTCCGCTCCTTTCACAACCAATCAAAATATATGATGTTGTTCCCAGCTTCCCACTAGCCATACCACTCCTCATTATTACAGCTACAAAACAATTTTCATATGCAACTGTGCGAGCCCATTTCAATACGTCCTCACGGGAATCAAACACCTACCAAAATGAATAATTCATTTTTAATCAACTAAATTCATTCATTTAACAACTTAAAGTAAACTCAACTTCATATCCATACCTGAGATGTACTGAAAGCTGCAGAACAATCCACAAAAGAATTATCATTTTCTGGGGCATCATTTTCTTCTTCAATGTCCTCATTCATAATATACTCGTCAGACATAACAGTGTCATACATCCACTCCTCGTAGTTCATCTTCACAAAACAAAAAAAGATTCTAATATGCCCAACCGACAATTACGCAAACTTAATAATATTTATCAATAATGCATTCACAAATAATCACAAATTACGTTGAAGCATACCATACTTAATTATCTAATTTATCCATACTCATTCATCATCAAACTTTTCAACTCATAAACAATTTACTTTTTAATAACCTATTTTAAATTTTTTTAAATTATTTTTCCTTTTTTTACAAAATAACACATACGGATTACCTAATCCGGAAATGGCATGATATTGCCTAATCCGTAAGTATAGTACGGATTAGGTGATCCGTAAGTAGCACACGGATTAGGTAATCCGTAAGCATTGTACGGATTACATAATCCGTAAGATGCTTACGGATTACCTAATCCGTGTGCTACTTACGGATCACATAATCCATACGATGCGTTAACAGTAGCTCTTACCTTTTTAGACCACCACCAGCCGCCGCCGACCACCGCTAACCACCAATGAAGCTCCGACGAAGCTCAAAACAATGGATGCACTCACAAAGTTACCTATACCAGCAGCCACAACAACGGAATCGTAAACCACTGTGCAAAATCGACACTGAGTTGAAAAACCATGGAATGCCTTAATATTGTGCTGGAAGGGTACTTTGGTCATTAACAGTAATATATAGTGCATGTTGAAATTTATATAGTGTATGTAGAAATTCCCAAAGAATGAAGTCCAATTTGGTCCGGCCTAAAGGCCAAACAGATTAGGCTGGATCCATAAATTCTCACACCAATAGGCCAATCTGGTCAGACATTATTTTTCTATTAAAATTATTGTAAATTTAAGCAAACAAATGAGTAGGCCGATTTGGTCCGGGCTAAAGGGCCAGACTCGGACCAACTCGTTTTCACCATTGCCATGACGAGCCTATTTGATAAGTCTACCAAAACTGTTACATGACATGTTAGTAGTTCAACTATTTTTATTTTCCTAATAAAAGATGCAATTTCAGGACACCTAACCTTAAAAGGCTCTTTCTGGTCAAACCGTGGCAAGAATGAATTGTATGATCAGCTTATTGAGAAGCCGACGAGATACAGAAGCAACAAACAAGGTCCCGCGCTGAACACAATTTTTTTTAAGCTTTGTTTCTGCCTTGCCTTCATCTCCAGGTTCCCAACCTTTGAAATCTCATGTTATATTCGAGATCTCTATTTCTCTATCTCTAAAAACATGCAAATTCCTATTCAACTGATTTTTTTTCTATTTTTTTAGGTATCTATTGCTTTTTCCGTTAGCTTTACATCACTTACAGCTTAGAAGCGGACTTAGTATCTGCTATTTAGTCTTGTGGCATAAAGTTTGCTGTGTGTAAATCCTTATAGAAACAACAACAACGCCTTATCTCACTAGGTGAGATCGGCTACATGGATCTCACTCGTCATTTGACACAGTTAAAAATCTAAGTTTTCGAAATATTATTGAGTTTTAGTTCTCCCTTGATGAAATAATCCCCATAAAAGAATTTGGTGTGAACTAGTGAATTAGCTTTGGCCTTGTCCTTTGGTTACTACAGTCCTATTCTGTATCTATAGCAGCTCCTGAACAATCAATATTTCAGAACAAAATAGGGGGGAAAAAGTCCGGATGCTTTTTTTTTGTGCATGGGAAAAGAAACACAAAAAACTAAAGTGCAAGATTAAGTTTTTTAACAAAGTGGTATAGAGGCGGGCGTAAAACAATACAGTGGGAGAGGAACTTGGGTTCAGTGTATCTTTATGTACAATAAACCATACCTTTACACTTATTGCTTCAAAGTTCAAACCACTGTCCTGAAACCATAAAAGGCAGTAATGAAGTTTGTACATATGAATGGTACTCTATGACCCATAAATCATCCCCCAAAGGAGGTACGTTCTATTGTTTTTAGTTTTGGTCCCAAAAGATGAATATTCATGTTCATGATGTATTTAACTTCAGACAAAGATCAGCTATGAAGAAATTAAATTTTTTATTCGGTAAGAATGAAAGTTGAATCTAATTGTGATTAAAAACAAAACAGGTATCTAAAATTGGGACAATGTTTATCAAATATTTGAGCTTCTGCTGTTCGAATCATAAAAGTTCATCTCAGCGACAGTATCCAACTGTGATAGAAGAGCTTTGCCATCAATTTTCACTGGCCGATCTTAGGAAATCAACAAACAAGTTTAATGAAAGCCAAATAATTGGAAATTCAAGCTTTAGTACTGTATATAAAGGTTCTCTCCAACACAACGGCGCTACTGAGTATACAGTTGCAATAAGCCAAATGTATGAGAACACCAACAAAGCACTTAAGGAGTTCAAGAACGAAATTGAGTTGCTCTGCCAGCTTCGACATCCTAATTTGGTCCCTCTATTAGGATTTTGTAATGACAAAGAAAAAAAGATTACTGTATATGAGTACATGGCCAATGGATCTCTCCATGATCGCCTATACGATAGTGATGTGAAAAAGGAACCACTAACGTGGAAGCATAGGCTAAAGATATGCATAGGAGCAGCACGTGGACTACACTACCTTCACACAGGAACCAAGCGAACCATCTTTCATCGTGACGTAACACCTTATAAAATTCTTTTGGATAGCAACATGGTGGCCAAACTCGCAGACTTCCGGCTTTCGTTAACAGGACCACATTATTCATCAAAGCAGAAACCAAAGAAAATATCAAAAGATGGCTTTGTAGGTATTTATTTTTGTTTTGCTGTTAGTTTACTGAAAAGAATTTTACTGAATAGTTCGACTGATACTTTCACTTATAGGTACATATGGTTATGTAGCTCCTGAGATTTCAGAAAACAATACATTAACAGAAAAATGCGATGTTTACTCCTTTGGTGTAGTTTTATTAGAAGTGATATGCAAAGACAAGCTAAAAAATGTTGAGAAGAGGCAGAAACATCCAGTTGAGGAGAATATTGATCCGAATCTCAAAGGAAAGATTGCAGCAGAGTGTTGGGAAGTATTTATGGATATCACAGAAAGATGCTTGAAGTTTGATCCAAATGAGCGACCAGCAATGGGTGAAGTGGAGGTGCAACTTGAGCTTGCTCTGTCACTGCAGGAAGAAGCAGATATAAGAAATACTTGTGATGGTTATAACCTATTATCTATGACCATTATTAATTAATCCTCAACCAGAATAGGTACCATATTTAGCTGGAAACGGAACTGATGGATTATGGAACTTCCAAGGTTGTCGCAATGATAATTGATAACAGTTCAACAAATTGTTCAATCACAGTAAAGCAGATGAATGGGAAATCATGGGAAAAGATTAAGTTTTAGTTCAAGAATGAAATTGAGTTATTTGCCAGTTTGACCAATGCATCTTTTTTGTTTCTCTAGTAAGATTTTATGACCCCAAAGACAAGAAGATTGTTGAGACTTGTGAATGAAAACGCTGGCACTGCCAATGGATCTCTCCATAACTGCCTAAATTGTCATGATATGAAAATGTAATCACTTTTGTGGGTACATAAGCTAAAAGATCTTCAAAAGAGCAGTGGACTACATTACAATCACACAGGAGCAAGCCACCAATATCCTGCAACATCTTAGCCATTCATTAGTCGTTGCACAGAAATCAAGGAAGAGAAAATGTAATGAATAGTTCTGAATTCTGATTTTAGCTATAGAGAAAAATTTGATGGAGATGCAACAGAGGATCCTTATTGATTTTGGATAACAACATGAGACTTCTCAACATACTTTGTCCTCACTCAAGCTTTCTAAATTTTTTTTCAGAAGGTCTCTTATCTCATAACCATCCCAAGTTAAGTATGCTTAATTCTGAAATTCTTTAAGTGATAGACTACTAAAAAGTATATACATCTAATTAGTATAGGTAATATCAACTAAATTAATTCATTTAAGTCATTATCAAGTACAATCACATATCTATACAACTTCTAAATCCCTATCATTTCGGTGTGATTCATTGTTACATGAACCCTCAGATTTTGGCTTTTCCTTACATGTATGTTTTCTTGAGTCAAGCCAATACCAAAACCTATATCAAATGATGAATCTATAGGTAGTTTTTAATGTTGTAAGTTTGTATCAATGAATTTGAGCTACTAATTTAGCCTAATCAAATTAACAAAAAAATCAACATATATTATCAAACACATAATACTAATTATTCAAGTACTTAATATTCTCAACCAGACACCAAGTAATCATAAAATAATAATTGATATTAAAATAGTATTTGGTTCCTTTTAAAAAAAAAAACTTGGTCCATCGTCTGGTTTGATAACTTGCAAACCCCAACCCGTGTAAAGGACTGGTTAAACAAATTAATCAAATAAATGTGCTTTAAATAATTTTAATTAGTCCTAACTCCTAACCTACTTGTTAAATTCCCCACACCTAGTGTTATTGAAACCGGTTCGATCATTGATCCGATCAAGGTAATGGGTCAATGAGTCAATGGTTCAATCGGTGGGTCAGTAATTGGACCCGTTTGACTTGGTATATATTAAAAATTTAAAATTATATATGTATCTATTGTATATAAGTATATAACTAACATTATTTTAGTAAAAAAAATTCATTCATACTCCAAAATCCAAAATAACTATTGATAATAATTTAAAATTTAAAAAAAATCAAAAAAAAATCAAAAAAAGGTCTGACCGGTCGATTTTGACCGGATCAACTGTATAACCGATTCAATAATCAGACCGGTTATGTTATCGGTTTCCAGTCCAACCAGTCAGACCGGCAGGTCCGATATGATTTTAATAACCATGCTCATACCTCATAAAGTATATGTTTTTTTTTTTACAATTTTTTTCTTAAAGTAGTCCAGTGACATGTTGATCCGGATTAGCTATTGGATTGGATATGCATTCAACAAGATCAAAGTTGTGAAATCCAATCGGTTTTGCATAAACCCAATGCCCCGAACAAGTTTGACAGACAGGGTGCACCACGTTGCAACTTGGAAAATTTTCAAAATAAAAGTGAGATTTTTCTCTAGAAAGGCCCCTTAAGTTACTAAAATGTTAACTTGCCACTAGACCAGTGCATATTATTAGGTAAATAATATTAATACTATATTGTTAAAAAAATTATAAGTAAGAAATATGGATTAATCACATTATTTATTTTTTTATTTTTTAATATATAATGAGTTAATAAGTGATTTATAATCCCTGATCCAATGTCTCGATCATATTTATTATGGAACTGATTTTTATAACATTGATTACATTGGCATGTTAATAGGTCAACTTTTTTATCCCAACTAAAAGATGCAATTTCAGGACACGTACCCTTAAAAGGTTCTGTTCTGTCTGGTCATAACGGTGGGCGCCGGCAATATTGAATTATCTGAACTCTACTCCACTAACTCTATGACAAGATTATTGAGAGCCGAACGAGATAAAGAAGCAACAGAATATTTTTGAAGCTTTGTTTCTGCTTTGCCTTCATCTCCAGGTTCCCAAATCCCAACCTTTGAAATCTTATGTGATATTCAAGATTTCTATATTCTCTACTTCTATAAACATGCAATCTCCCATTCAACTATTTTTTTCTTCTATTTTTGAGGTATCTATATTAATTGCTACATCTACAATTCATATATTCGCTTGATCGCAACTGTACACTCGTACATATGAAATTTTCTTTCTATTTTTTTTCTTCATTAAATGGATGGATGGCATATTGTCATACCATTTTTTACTGATATAAGGGATATGAAGTTGTATCTATGAAATTATCATCACTTTTAGCATAACAAATGATTTTGATTGTAATACGCAAAATATGAGAATGAAAGAAACACTTCCCTTATCTTTTCTTTATTTTCCATTTTGAAATGAAACACAGGGAAATACGAAATCTAAACTTGATTTTTAAAACTTGTGGTACAGAGGTGGCCTTAGATTGAAAAGGGAAGTGTTAGAACTAAGAAAACAAGAAAGTGAGAGAGGATCTTTAGTGCAGTGTATGTTTGTGTACAATAAACAACACATTTACGCCTATGCCTTCAAAGCACTTCCCTGAAACCATAAATTGCACTAAAGAAAAATTACTTATGAATGTTACTTACTCTAAAACTTTGTAAATTCATATTTAAAAATTCTATTGTTTGTAAATTATAAGTACTTCACATTTACGGCTACTTTTATTTATATTTGAGACAAAAAAATAAGTGAGTTTTGTCGCTTATAATAGAGAATAATAAAGACCGGAGGGAGTAATAAGAGTAAGTTAGAAGTATGTTCTATTGTTTTTAGTTTTGGTTCTAAAAGATGAATATTCATGTTCATGATGCATTTAAGTTCAGTATTCAAGGTCATGAATAAAAGTTAAATCTTGTTCTGATTGCAAATAAAACAGATATCTAAAATTGGGATAATGTTTATTAAATAGTTGGGTTTCTGCTGGTCGAAGCATGCAAGTTCATCTCAGAGACAATATCCAACGGTGATAGAAGAGTTGTGCCATCAATTTTCATTGGCCGATATTAAGGAATCAACCAAAAAATTTGATGAAGACCAAATAATTGGAACTGGAGATATTTGTATTGTATATAAAGGTTCTCTCCAAAACAATGGTGTTACTGAGGATACAGTTGTAATCAAGCGAATGTATGGGAGCTCTGAGAAAGAGCTTAAGCAGTTCACGAACGAAATTGAGATTCTCTGCCAGCTTCGTCATCCAAATTTGATCACTCTATTAGGATTTTGTGACCACAAAGACGAGAAGCTTATTGTATATGAGTACATGGTCAATGGATGTCTCCATGATCGCCTATACTGTAGTGATGTGAAAAAGGAACCACTTGCATGGAAGCAGAGACTAAAGATCTGCATAGGAGCAGCACATGGACTACACTACCTTCACACAGGTGCCAAGCGAACAATCTTTCATCGTGACATAACACCTTATAAAATTCTTTTGGATAGAAACATGGTGGCCAAAATCGCTGATTTTCGGCTTTCCTTAAAAGGACCGCATTATGCATCAAAGCCAAAACCCAAGACAATATCAAAAGACGGCTTTATAGGTATTTATTTTTGTTTTGTTGTTAGTTTACTGGAAAAAAAATTACTAAATAGTTTAACTGATACTTTCACTTATAGGTACATATGGTTATGTGGCTCCTGAGATTTCAGAAAACAATACATTAACAGAAAAATGCGATGTTTACTCCTTTGGTGTAGTGCTACTAGAAGTAGTATGCAAAGACAAGCTTAAAAATGTTGAGAAGAGGCAGAAGCACCCTGTTGAGGAGAATATTGATCCGAATCTCAAAGGCAAGATTGCACCAGAGTGTTGGGAATTATTTATTGATATCACAAATAGATGCTTGAAGTTTGATCCAGATGAGCGGCCGGCAATGGGTGAAGTGGAGGTGCAACTTGAGCTTGCTCTGTCATTGCAGGAAGAAGCAGATATGAGAAACACTTGTGATGATTATACCCTATTATCTATGACCATTATTAATTAGTCCTACTCCCCAACCAGAATAGGCACCATCTTTGGCTGAAAACAACACTGATGGGTGATGGAACTACCCAGGTTCTCTCAATGATAACAGTAGAACAGATGAATGGGATATCATGGGAAAACACTTTTAAGTTTAAGAATGGAAATGAGTTATTTGCCAGCTTCGTCACTCGATGCATTTTTTTCCCCCCTCTAGTAGGATTTTGTGACCGCAGAGATGAGAGGATTGTTATGACTTGCGTATGGATATACAGCTAATGGATCTCTCCATAATTGCCTAAATTGTCGTGATATGAAAATGGAGTCACGGTTATGGGTAGGGGTGTGAAAAAAAAAACTGGTTTTGAACCGGTTTTGATTGAATCGGATTACAATCAAACCTAAATCGAATTGATTTTTTATTTAACTGGTTAAAAAAAAGAGTAAATTGTTTTATGAAACCAATTAAATTAACCAAATTGTTCTTACAAAAATGGTTTGGTTGACCAAATTTATTTTCACTTGAATATTTTAATTTGAAAAAATAGTTTAAAAACTAGTTTAAAATTGGTCTGATTTTTAGAACTGATTTAAAATTAGTTAAAAATAAGTTTAATTCAGAATCAATTTTTTAAAATCATATTGATTTTGAACCAATTTTCAAACAAAATTGACTATTTAGATATAAAATTGAATTGATTAAAATAGTTTGAAACCAATTCGATTTAATTTTTTTATGAACTAATTTTTACATAGCCCTAATTGTGAGTGCACAGGCTAAACGATTTTCAAAGGGGAGGTGCATGAACTACATTACTTTTACACAGGAGTCCCGCACACCATCTTTAGCCCTTCTTTAGTCATAACCCAGGAATCATAGAATACAGCAAATATAATTGATGGAGAGATCCTTGTTTTGGATTACAATGTGGTGCCTGATCTCTCAGATTTTGGCTTTTCCTTATAGGTACCATTTCTTGAGTCAGAGCTAATACCAAAATCAATATCAAATGATAAATCTATAGGTAAATATATAATGTTGTAAGTTTTTATCAAAGACCCTGACCAACTAATTCAACCCAATAATTTCTCTTATAGATCTTCACCCTCTCCCAGCTATAAGTTAATATGTCAGTGGTGCTGAAGTTATCCTGCTTACCAACAAATTAGTCCACGAAATACATAATTTATAATAAATGATTGGATTAATTTATGACAACATTTATAAATTTATGGACTAAATTAATCATTTCAAAAATATAAAAACAAAATCATAAGCAAATGCATAGTTGATGAACTAAATAGACTATTTACCATTAATCAAACATCAACTAATAACTATGAAAATATTTAATAATCTCAACTATAAAATAAGTAGCCTTAAAATAACAATTAATATTAAAAAGGTATGGCCTGGGGTCTGGTGTGGTAACCTGCAAATAACTCGCTGGTTAAACTATATATTATAGTCAAAAAAATCTGCATTTAAATATATCAGAATTTTAGTTGATCATAACCTACTCATTCCTACAATTAATTTTTTTCTTAAGGTAGCCACGTTTAATGTACCAGCAAAGAAAATAAGCACAAGAAGCAGTAGTAGCATTTCACCAAAACTGTTACGTGACCTCTGAAGCACTGACAAGGACATCCAACACAACACAAATATTTTCAACATAACTAATGTTTAAAATATACCGGGGACATAGTATACCCACATAGAGAGATTTTAATTAAATAAAATACGAGTAATATATAACAAATTATATAAATTGATGATATATTTATTTTTTAAATAACTTTTTATGATTTTAAGTGTATTAGTTGTATGAAGGTGATGTTTTAAGTGTATAAGTCAACCAAATGTCATTTTTGAATCAAACATGATAAGTGTTAGATAAGTGTCAAGATATACCAGTATGGTTGAATGAAATCTTATACATAAATTAGTTAATAGAAGAATAGAAAAAAAAATTATATCACTTAAATTATATATATAAATTCTCAAATCAAAGAGTTAATAAGAATAAGTTCTTAATTAAAGAATAGAATAACCATTTAGAACATTTAGAACAAAGAAGGCCAAAATTTGTCCAACACTTTGTATAAAAGAGGCGTTCGTGCTTCATACATGTTAATAGTCCAACTCTTTTTTTTTTTTTTTTTTGTATAAAATATTTAATTTTTGGACAACCTTAAAAGATTCTGTCCAGAATACCGTGGCAAGATTGAATTATCTATGGTCAACTATTTGACGAGCTTAATAAGAAGCGGCCGAGAACAGTAACAGAAGCAACAGGCTCCCTGCGCTGAATAGAATATTTTTAAGCTTTGTTTCTGCCTTCCCTATGTCTCCAGGTTCCCAAACTATGAAATCTTATGCAATGTTCAATATTCTCTATTTCTAAAAACATGCAAACACCCCATTCAACTATATTTTTTCTATTTTTTGAGGTGTCTATATTGCTTTTTCGTTATCTTTATATCACTAATAGCCTAGAAGCTGGCCCAGTATCTGCTTTTTCAGTCTTTGGTATAAAGTTTGTGTCTGTGTACTGTATCCTTCAAACAATCCCCATAAAAGAATTTGGTGAGAACTAGTGAATTAGCTTTAGCCTTGTCATCTGTTTACTATAGTATGTAAGAATCTCGTCCAAACAAATCAAATGCTGAATACTCGTTAACAAAGTATGTAAATAGTGTTGAATAAACTTGAAATATTAAGTGTAATGGGTTTAATTAGTAATTTTGTTTTAGGAGAATGAAAG
The DNA here is from genome assembly GCA_007407185.1 of Glycine tomentella. Classification (NCBI taxonomy): domain Eukaryota; kingdom Viridiplantae; phylum Streptophyta; class Magnoliopsida; order Fabales; family Fabaceae; genus Glycine; species Glycine tomentella. Next base: position 1,457,628 of record PYAF01003543.1, read on the forward strand.
ATAAAGAGTCAACAATGATGGTAGTTAATGATTATAAATGACTATAATGAGTTTTGATTATAGTTTATGACTATGAATGACTATAATGGATTTTGGTTGTGGGTTATGGTTATTAATAGAATTTAAGTCTTTAAAATTCTTGAAATGTATATTATAGTTTATAAATAGATCATTTGACAAAATAAGAAAAGAGAGAAAAAAATAAAAAGAAAAGAGAAAGAAGTTGAATAAAGTTTGTTTTATATAAAAGTTGTTTTCTCCACAACTCTTAAGGCATAAATTTCTTTTTCTATTCTACAAATTGGTATAAGAGCTGATGGCGAGTACACGGGGATCTTGTAAGTCACCTTTAGATACTTGGATCATATGCACTGTGCACACATACTTCCAAAAAAAAAAATCTTAATTTACCTTCAAAGTTGAGCATAGCTAGCCAAATTATCACTGCTTCTTTATTATCTGATGTACAGATTTTATCTCTGATTGAATAAAATGCAGAGTATTTCATCAGAAAAAAAAATACGTTCAAAGAAAATAAGAACAAGAAACAGAATCATTTCACCGAAAACTGTTACGTGGCATGTTAAATTGTTAATAGCTCAACTCTTTTTTTTTTTTTCGAATAAAAGATGTAATTTCAGGACACTTGTCTTTAAAAGGTTTATGGCCTGTCATATATATATATATATATATATAGGCCGTGGCAAAAATAAAATTATCTGAACTCAACACTTGGACAGGATAATAGAGAAGAACCGGACACGACAAGATAGAAGCAACAGAATTTTGAAGCATTGTGTCTGCCTTGCCTTCATCTCCCGGTTTTCAACCTATGAAATCTGATTGTATTTTATTATTTTGGGTATGTATTTTTCTTTGTTTTTATGTTAGTTTTACATCACATATGCTAGTTGTATAAAGTTTGCGTATGTGGTGTTAAGTCCGTATATCCCAAACAAAAATTTGGTATGAATTAGTGTTTTATTTTTAGCCTCGTCCTCTGTTTACTATAGTCCTATTATATTCTGGACCTATAGCAGTTCAGGAACAATCAACATTTAAGAACATACAATGTTTATACTGATTAACAAAGTATGTAAAATTAAATTGCAAAAGACTATACAACAGCTAGTTGATTTTATGCACTAATTTACGTTCATTTATGCTGACCAAATTTTAATTGTTGTCGTAAAGAAAAAAAAATGATAAAAAAACACATTCAATTTGGTTGCTTCATGTTGGACGACAATAAAGTTCCACATGTAGTAAATAAAGACAAGTTAAAGTATAATATAAGCATAAAGGAGTTAAATCTAATGGACATCTATTCCGTCAAACCACTTTCCTTGAACTACAAAATGTAGTGATGAAGTTTGTACACATGAACGGGTAGTCTATAAATTACTCCTAATTTGTAAACGCATCATTATAATCCGCATAATTAGAGTCTAAATTAGATAGCCATAAGGCATCTCCCAAAGGAAAGTGCGTTCTATTGTATTTAATTTTGATTCCAAAAGATGAGTATTCGTGTTCATGATTAATTTAATTATAATTAAGTTCAGATAAAGAGAGCTATCAAGAAATGAAACTTGAATCTTATTCGTGTTCAATGTTCTCTATTTCTAAAAACATGCAAGCACCCCATTCAACTATATTTTTTCTATTTTTTGAGGTGTCTATATTGCTTTTTCATAAAAGGCAGTAATTAAGTTTGTGCATATGAATAGTACTGACTTCCTCTTAATTTGCAAATTCATAATTTTAATCCTCATACACTAAAGTCTAAATTAGATACCCATAAATCATCCCCCAAAGGAGGTACGTCCTATTGTTTTTAGTTTTGGTTCCAAAAGATGAGTATCCATGTTTGTGATGTATTTACGTTCATATATAGATAGCTATGAAGAATGAAAGTTGAATCTTATTTTGATTGAAAACAAAACAGGTATCTGAAATTGGGAAAATGTTTATCAAATATCTGAGCTTCTGCTGTTCGAAGCATACAAGTTCATCTCAGCGACAGTATACTACTATGATAGAAGAGTTATGCCATCAATTTCGGTTGGCTGCCATCAATTTCTGTTGGCTGATTTAGGAAATCAACCAACAACTTCGATGAAAACCAAATAGTTGGAAGTGGAGCCCTTGGTATTGTATATAAAGGTTCTCCCCAACACAGTGGTGTTACTGAGTGTACAATTGCAATGAAGCGAATATGTGAGAGCACCGAGAAAAAACTTAAGGAGTTCAAGAATGAAATTGAGTTGCTCTGCCAGCTTCGTCGTCGAAATTTGGTTGCTTTGCTAGGATTTTGTGACTACAAAGACGAGAAGATTATGGTATATGAGTACATGACCAATAGATCTCTCCATTATGCCTATACTGTAGTGATGTGAAAAAGGAACCACTAACATGGAAGCAAAGGCTAAATATCTGCATAGGAGCAGCACATGCATTACACTACCTTCACACAGGTGCCAAGCGAATCATCTTTCATCGTGACATAACACCTTATAAAATTCTTTAGGATAGAAACATGGTGGCCAAACTCTCAGACTTCCGGCTTTCCTTAAAAGGACCGCATTATATGTGCCAAAGCCAAAACCAAAGACAGTATCAAAAGACGGCTTCATAGGTATTTATTTTTGTTTTGTTGCTAGTTTATTGAAAAGAATTTTACTGAATAATTCAAATAATATTTTCACTTATAGGTACATATGGTTACGTAGCTCCTGAGATTTCACAAAACAAAACATTAACAGGAAAATGCGAGGTTTACTCCTTTGGTGTAGTTCTACTATAAGTGGTATGCAAAGACAAGCTAAAAGATGTTGAGAAGAGGCAGAAGCACCCTGTTGTGGAGAACATTGATTCGAATCTCAAAGGCAAGATTGCACCAGAGTGTTGGGAAGTATTTATTGATATCACAGAAAGATGCTTGAAGTTTGATTCAGATGAGCGGCGGCAATGGGTGAAGTGGAGGTGCAACTTGAGCTTGCTCTGTCATTAAAGTAAGAAGCATGTATGAGAAATACTTGTGATGATTATACCCTATTATCTTTGACCATTATTAGTTAGTCCTACTCCTCAACCAGAATGCAGCCAATATCCTGCAACATCTTGGCCTTCATTAGTCATTGCACAGAAATCAAGGAAGAGAAAAATATAATGAATGATTCTTATTTAGCTAGAGGAAATTTTGATGGAGAGACAGGAGAGGATCCATAATGGTTTTGGATAACAATGTGGTGCCAGAATTCAGATTTTTGCCCTTTCTAACAGATACTGATTCTTGAGTCCGAGACATTACCACAACCAATCTGAATCTGCAGGTAAATTTTTTATGTTGTAAGTTTGTGTTAAAGAATTTGACCAACTGGTTCAACTTAATAATTTGTCGTATAGATCTTCGCCCTCTCCTATCTGTAAGTTAATTGGTTGATTAATGCAACATACCAATATCAGCAATTTTTTGTGTTTCTTTTCATGCCCCACCATCCCCATAGCAATTTGTTATCAGCAAATGAATCCATCATTTATTGTGCATAACCCTTCTAAAGGAGACATTTATATCTTTTCAAGGAAGGAAAGAAAGGCGTCATATAAGCTACTCCCTCTTTTCTCATGTGTCAATCTTAGAATCTTTTTCAATCTTTAATTATTTGTCAATTTATGATATCAAGAAATTTCACATATTCCTCAATTGTTGAAAAGCTTCTTCACCGGTGGCAGCATTTCTGTGGCTTCCTTCACCTCCCATGTCTTCTATTTATAGAAGAGATAAGAATAGTGTGAACTGTTGTTCAATTTGCCACAAAGAAAAACAAAAAACGTTTTCAAAGCTTTCAGAATTATCTGCACCGCAACCTACAATTCTAAAGAGGCTAGTGAAAATTTTCCACAAGCGTGCATGGTGCACAGTAGATGTTGGCGGGAGCCCCACCAATGGCGGACCTACGGTGGGGCACATGACGGCAAGTGCCGACATAAAAGTTAATTTGCGGAGGACCGGGAGCCAGCTCATGCAGTTGTACCAATCGGAGTTGGATGGAAAGGTCACCTCTGCATTGGAAGAGCCCTCATGGAGATTTGGCCACCATTCCCGTCATGGAAATCTGTTGCAACTTGTGAGCTCACTAATTTGGATGAAAACAGCTCAAGGTAATGGAAACGAGAAAGAAAAAACGGCGCTGCACTGTCAAAGGGGAAGAGAAAAGAATAACATATGCTAGGTTTGTCTTATTGGGCCTAATTTGCTCTCTATACATCCTTTTTTTCTTTCTACAGTTTCATATTATATTTTTGAAATGGATTTTTGGGTTTAAATATAGGTAATTACTATTTACAATCTTTTTTATTTACCATTATAAATAGAATGATGATGTATGAATATATTAGAGTATATTCTCATATTTATTTTGAAGAATTAGTAAAATTTAGAAGATTAAATGATTGTTGATTTAAACTTTTTTTACAAAATTTTTTTCGGGGACGCTGCCCCTCATAAACAAAAATTCCTTGATCCAACCCCCACACAAGAATTCTAAAGAGGCCGGTGAATTTTTTCCACTAGTATCCCTGCTTAAAGAGTTCTGTCCAGTCATAACGTGGCAAGATTAAATTATGGTAAATAGTGAATTTCGTCATTATAAATATGAGGCCCTGAAAAATTAATTTCTGAAAATAAAAAATTCAAAGTCCAAAAAAATATGATAAAATAATATTATTAAATTGTTTGTAATATTAATTTATAGCATATTTTGTACATTCATAAGTTAAATTTATATATTTCATCTTTTAAAAATTAATTTGTCTGAGGCAAATTTGACTATAATTGACGTTGACTCTTCGACAAGCTTCGAGATACATAAGCAACAGGGTCACTGCCCTGTGCTGAACGAAATCTTTTGAAGCTTTCTTTCTTCCTTGTCTTCATCGAATCGCCAGGCTCTCCAACCTATGAAATTTTGTGTGATATTCAATATCTCTGTATTCTCTATTTCTAAAAGCATGCAAACTCCCATTCAACTGATTTTATTCTATTTTTTTGAGGTATCTACACTGTTTTCTTGTTAATTATACATCAGCTTAGAAACTGGCCCAGTAATCAGGTATCTACTTCAAATTTAATCTCTTGTATAAAGTTTGCGTCTGTGTTAATCCATATAGAAATAATCGCTATAAAAGAATTTGATAGAACTAGTGATTTAGCCTTGTTCTTTTATTACTTTATTCCTATTCTTTATCTTTAGCAGTTCCTGGACAATCAATATTTCAGAACATGCAATGCAACGTTTACTGGCTAGTAAGTATCTCATCCATACAAATCAAAAGCTTGATGGTTGATGATTATTAACAGAAAATGTAAATTGTATAAGACTATGCAAGAGCTAGTTTACTTTATGCACTAATTTAAGTTCATGCATGTTGACCCAATTTTATAAAGAAAAAAATATTTCAGTTGCTTCATCCCCCCTCCTCCCAAACAAAAGAAAAGGGAAAAGTCTGGATGCTTTAATAAGGAAACGAATCGTCAATGAATAAGTATGTTCTTGCAAAGATTAAGCAATATATAAAGGAAAAGATATTTCTTGAATCTCTATAAGCTAATACATATTTTCTTTTTCTAAATTTTGGTGGATAAAAAAATTAGGATGGCATACATCTTCTTCCAACACTATGGACACTCTTACACAAGTAGGGCTATGCCGCAACAATTTATATATTCACTTGATACTGTAAACTCTTACACAAGTAATTTGCTTTCTATTTTTTTCATTAACTTGCAACATAGCAGGTATGAGGAATTGGAATAATGTTTATCAAATATTTGAGCTTCTTCTGTATGAAGCATACAAGTTCGTCTCAGAGACAGTATCCAACTGTGATAGAAGAGCTATGCCATCAATTTTCGCTGGCCGATCTTAGGAAATCAACTAACAACTTTCATGAAAACCAAATAATTAGAACTACACGCCTTGGTACTATATATAAAGGGTCTCTCCAACACAGCGGTGTTACCGAGTATCCAGTTGCAGTAACCCGAATACTTGGTAGTGCCAACAAAGCACTTAAGGAGTTCAAGAACGAAATTGAGTTGCTCTGCCAGCTTCGACATCCTAATTTGGTTACTCTATTAGGATTTTGTGACGATATAGACGAGAAGATTATTGTATATGAGTACATGCCCAATGGATCTCTCCATAATCACCTATACTCTAGTGATGTGAAAAAGGAACCACTAACATGGAAGCAGAGACTAAAGATCTGCATAGAAGCAGCATGTGGTCTACACTACCTTCACACAGGAACCAAGCGAACCATCTTTCATTGTGGCATAACACCTTATAAAATTATTTTGGATAGCAACAAGGTGGCCAAACTGGTAGACTTTCGGCTTTCCCGAAAAGGACCGCATTATGCGTCAAAGCCAAAACCAAAGACAATATCAACTGAAGACCTTGTAGGTATTTATTTTTGTTTTGTTCTTGGTTTACTGAAAAGAATTTTACTGAATAGTTCAACTGATACTTTCACTTATAGGTATATACAGTTACGTGGCTCCTGAGATTTTAGAAAACAATACAGTAACAGAAAAATGCGATGTTTACTCCTTTGGTGTAGTGCTACTAGAAGTGGTATGCAAAGACAAGCTAAAAAATGTTGAGAAGAGGCAGAAGCACGCTGTTGAGGAGAATATCGATCCTTGTCTCAAAGGAAAGATTGCACCTGAGTGTTGGGAAGTATTTATGGATATCACAGAAAGATGCTTGAAGTTTGATCCAAATGAGCGACCAGCAATGGGTGAAGTGGAGGTTCAACTTGAGCTTGCTCTCTCACTGCAGGAAGAAGCAGATATCAGAAATACTTGTGATGATTATACCTTATTATCTATGACCATTATTAACTAGTCCTCAACCAGAATAGGCACGGCACCATCTTTAGCTGAAAACAAAACTGATGGATGATGATGGATGATGGAACTACCAAGGTTGTTTCAACTATTAACAGTTTTTTTTTGGTCCTCAATGATAGTGAAACTCATTGTTCAGTCACAGTAGAGCAGATGAATGGATGAAGATTGTTGTTACTTGTGTATAAATACACTGCCAATTAATGGATCTCTCCATAATTCCCTAAATTGTAATGATACGAAAATGGAGTCACTATTGTGGGTGCATGGGCTAAAAGATCTTTGAAGGAGCAGTGCATGGGCTACATTAGATTCATAGCATCTTTCACTGTGCTACTATGTTTGGAAGAATGCATTGTAAGATGGTAAGCATTAGTTATATACATATAGATTTGTACAATTACTGCCTCCATTAATTCTCTTATATATATTAGTTCAGAAACAAGGGATGCGTCCTACTTTTCTTTGTGATTTCATTCATACGTAGCTGCATTATATTATTCCATTTTTCAATTTTTTATAATCTCCAGCGTAAATACTCTTTGAGGCCATACCAGATCATTATCAAGGATTTTCCTATAAAGATGTTTAATGTGGAAGGTCGTGAGTCGATGCGATACTAGACGGATTTCATGTCAAAAATCTCAAGATCGTGAGATTTTGAGATATTTCTCCATATTTTCACAATCATGCTTATGATGTTCTATTACAAATGTTCTAGGACTCTTGTGATAAGTTTCTCCACCCACTACTCGTTAACAAATTCCTTATTCTCTCTCTCTACTAATCCCTACCTTCCTTCACACGCGCACATGCACACAATGCAATTATTTCGTGATTAAATTATATCATTTTTGGGAATACTTTCCTATCGCAAGATGTTTTGGTAAACACTCGACCATTGGAATTGTTTTCAATAAAAAATTAAAAAATAAAAATAATTTTAAAAAATGAGATAAAAATAAGGTGATAGTGAAAAGTTATTTTACATTCCGACGAGAATACATGATTACCACCCTTTCAAATGGTAGAAGGAAGACGATAGAACATGTGGTTTAGATTCCTGGAAATACATGATGTCTGAGAAAATGTTTTTATAAATACATAATGTCTGAGAATATGTTTTTATATCTTGTACCAAACATAGGAATACTGCATTCCCAAACTTACATTCCAGAAAATAAGTGTTTGATAGAGATGTAATGCTTTCATATACGGGCAAAAGAACCATAACTCTCGAGCATGATTTAATGATTATTCTTACTACATTTTATCATTAACTCCTCCCTGCGGGCGGGATAGCAATAGAATCACCAATCACTATGGTCACCAAAATCTGGCAACAGATCAAGCAAAACACTACAGCATATCAGCTTTCTTGCAACTTTGCAAAGCACAGTTTATTTACTCATGTTGCTAAAGGTATAAAACACTTATTATTAGAGTAGCAATTAAAAATACTGGAAAAAAGTGCCTAAAACAAAAAGGAGGGGTGCAGAGAAAGTAGTATCTCTAGGGAGTCTTCAGGATTCTCAAAATGCTCCAGCAACCAGCAATATTAATAGAACATCAAAAGAATGTGAACACGTTTGATGCTCAAAAGTCAAAACTCTTTCTTCCTTGCAATGTGCCTCAGCATTATGATATCTTACAAACGTGAACGAGCATTGCTGGCTCAACAAGTTACAGATTTTCTTTTCTAAATGTCTAGGGGCAACTAATCAATACTGAACCTTTTTTGACTAGTAATACTTGCAATATATAACGTGAGTTTTATGTTGCAAGCAATACCTGTTACAAGTTACAGGATATACAAGCTAGATTTCAAAATTTTAACTCCATAAAGGAAAAAGAAGAAGAATGAATCCTGTAACTTGCACACAATAAAAGACTTAAATAATAAGGCAAGTGCACATTCTTATTTCATGTTACTGAAGCTTTAACGTGGGTACGCTGCACAAACAATTTAGCCAATGAATGTTCTTAGAGGATCTTTGAGATTTCTACCAATAACTTATGCAGAGCTTGAGGCTTTGAAAAAAAAGGAGAATGATCAGCCCCCTTCAGACAGAAAACCTTTTCTGGGGGGCTTGCATTTATCATATTCTCCTGGAGTGAAATGGGTATGGCATTGTCTTCAAGAGTTTCTATATAAAACCGCCTTACAGATCCATATTTCAGGTCTGAAAGGGAAACCTTCTCTAAAACCGGTGCAAATGGTACAGACCTCATTGAGACAGATGCTAGTGCAATATCCTGCATTTCAAAAGCAAACAACAAACAAGCAGGGTCAGGGTAATAGATATAAGCTCACAAGACTATGAAAAAGGATAGAAACAAAGTTTAGATATACAAATGTATATTTATGTAGTGGTCAATATATTTACAAATGCATCCCCTAATGCTGGCTACCATATTTGCTTGGCTAGGGAGAGATACTTATAGCAAAGATTTCACAAAAAGACTCTGTTACACAATATATTATTTCAGTGTTATAGTACACAAGGGATATCAGCTTCCTCCAGCAGCATATTGCACATGTAAACCGTCTTTCTGAAGTAAGAGGTAAAAGACTAAGCAAAATCGTTCTTGGAAATATTGTGTTTAATTTGTAATATATGTTATGATTTCAATATACAACATTAAAAACTATCCATTTTGAAAATTATGAAGCACTGATGTTGCCAGCAATTCAACTAATTGCACAATTTCACTTATTATCCAACATATATTTTAGGCTAAAATAGAATTTTGGCCCCTTATCTAAATTTTTTGTTTTCAGTTTGGTCCATTAAATTTAAAAAGTTTCACTTAGGTGAATTAAAGAGTCTGTGTTAAGACCAAATTAGTCCTTCCATTAATTTATCACACGAACTTGGTCAACTTGGTAACATATGGCAAACTGAGAAATGTCAGCTCAGATGGATGTTTGGCATGTCAGCCAAACTTAACCGTGCAAAAAAACGGACAAAAAGACCAATTTGGGTCTATAAGAGACTCTTTAAGGGACTAAAGTGAAATTTTTAAACTTATGAGATCAAATTAAAACAGAAAACGTAAAAATTCTCTCTAATTAGCAGTTGAGTCCCCAATAAATCTATGATCAACTAATTAAATGGTTTACACAAAAATCAAGTCATCAAATGCCAAAAAATAGTTTGCATATCTGTATCAACTCAGACTGAATAAGAGACTGGATATGAAGAATTTATTAGTCACTTTTAGGTATTGCCATTTTACTTCAAAAAAAAAAAAAGTCCATGTAGCAATAGAAGGTTTCTGTTTGTTCCCTTTGACAGGGAAGAGGAAGGGGAAATTTGGCACCACCCAAACTACTTACTTTGGTGGGACTTTGGTTGAATAACAAATCCCTCAATAATGACTTGTCCAGATCAAAAGAAGTGGGGGGGTGATCATTCCCATTAGCATATATAAAAGTCTGGGCTTGTTGCATAAGATCATTTGAACCTGCCTGCAACAAAATAGCCACAATCAAAACATTACTAAAAGGATATGAGAATTCTTCATTTATACCCAATGTAGCTGCATTGCATACAACCAGCAAAAATTATATAATAATTATGATGCCCTTCGTCTCTGTTTCCAATCTCTAGTTCCTTCAAAATAATAAACATTCTACTCCAAAGGAGTGTGATATCATAATTTTACTAGAAATGATAGTAAGATTATCAATTTAGCAAAATGTTAATGCATATTATTATGCACCAGACCTCGAGATTTTCAGATTTCAGATCACAAAACAAGTGAAAATGACGATGGAGCAGGAGATGAAAAAACCTGTTGAGAAATAATATCAAGAGTACTTTGTCCACTAGTCAACATTGCTGCAGCAATAAAGACAGCCTTGGAAATCTTAAGAGGAAACATCTCCATTGCATATGATATACATGCCCCTCCAAAATCATGTCCAACCAAGATCACCTTCACAAGAATCCAAAAAATAAAAGTAAGAAATATATGGAAAGAAACTCCCAAAGAACTTGTTCTCAGATGTAGATTTTGTAATACCAAATATCATATCCTAGTAAACAACAATGCCAAATGGCCCAATAGTAAGCCATCAGTGTCCTCCAGAGTGAACTGAGGGTGAAACATTTACATTTCACACAGATTTTCATCAATGTGATTTAAATGGAATAGATAAAAATTACAGTCTGTTTCCAAACACAATTAGTTCAATCAGTACCAAGCTCAATTGAATCTTTTAAACCTTGTAAACATATGGAGAGAAAAAAACTAAATATTGCAACACTATTAAGAATTCACTAGTCACCACATATCCTAAGCAATTTTAGGAAAGTTGTACTAAGTTTTTTCAGAATAGAAAATTCCAAGTAAACCATTACTCCAATTGCCTGTATTCAGATATATACACAAGTAACTATGATAAGCACATAATTTTCCTTCGCTATTTAACAATAAGGTAATAATGTGTTAGTTATATGATTTTTGCAATTACACACTGCAATCCATCCAATCCATTTACATCTTTTTCTATAAATCCATTTTCTTTGCTTTTCAGCACCTTTTTATTGTCCTCACAATTAATCAAATTTCTATGATTTTAAACTACAAAATGACATAGGATATCTGTATCCATGGGAATATCCATTCCTTAACTTCTCTTCTTGGCCATTAATCTGCGTGCGAATTCATAACTACACTACAAACTATTACATGTGTTTTTGTGTGAGCGTAATATCATATATGCTAAAAGCCAAGCATCCTACTTCCATTTAAATACTAGAACTCAGCCAATAGAGATATATAATAAGGATAGAATAAACCAATCCATTAGTTATAAAATCAGAAAGCTATACACAAACCTTTTTGCCTTCTGGAAGTTTTTCAAGGAAGTCAGTAAGTGGCTTCACATATTGTGACATGCTTGTAATGATGTTTGTATCAAATGAACTCACACCCGAACCAGTTAAATCTATGGCAGCTACTTTGTAACCACTTTCTTCTAGAAGTGCTATGGATTTGTACCAACACCAGGCCCCGAAGCCACCTCCGTGAACAAGGACAATATGATTTGTCTCAAGATCATCGACATTCACACCCTGTCAATTTGAAAAGCTGTATGTGTAAGCTAAATGAGACACACCAACAAAGATGGGATGATGTGAAGAACTCTTAGTATCTGAACTAAAAACAAATATTGTGCTTAGATTTTCACCACATAACTGGCAAAGATAACATGAAAGTATTAACAGCATACCAATTTTTTGCTATAGTTACAAAAATAAATAAGAATGAAGTCCTGTTTTATATATCACCGTATCAAGGTCAAAAGATGGGAATTTTTTAATATAAATGTTTGATTAAGAAAATGATGCAACATTTACAATCTCAATTCAGAAAGAACAGTACTAGACCCATCTGAATTTCAATGTCACTCCAGAAACCCTGACATCTATGTTGTGACAAGAAAGAAGCAAAATAACGTTCCCTTCAAAGCTATACCAAACTTTCAGTAAAATACACTTCAAAAGGACAAACCTCACCTCCTTCACACGCCCTTCCATTATTCAAGTCTAAAGCATATTATTCTTGTCCAAAGTTCTATTTTAAGTACCTATAGCACATGACCCCAATAATGCTTTAACACATGTCAGCACAATTGCCTCTTGAACTAATAATAGTATGGGGTGTAGATGATACATTCCAGAATCCTAACACTGTCTACAACATCCCATTCTATTTCTCACGTCTTTTTTCTACTTCAACTCTAAGAAAACTCCATCATCATCATCATCATAGAAACTCCATCCAGTAATTATCAAGACCATGTCATCAACCAAAACTCTGAATTTGGATTTAAAAAGATAATGTCATAAACATCAAACCCGGCAAGAAGCATAGGCTTCCTTTCACTTCGTAGCAACGCCCATGAAATCAAATTAGATTTTAGACACTAAAAAAAATAACCAGAAAACAATGATCACGTTGTGACCAAAAAAGAAAGCAATAATCTCATTACTCCAAAGTCCAAAATTACCTACCTTAATCACCACAATTTCCAAGAATAACCCAACACGAGTACAACAAACCAAATCCACAAAAATATTAACTAAATCGTCAAAAAAATTCTATATCACCCGACACAAGTACAGCAACAAACCAAATCAACAGAAAAACAATTACTTTATAAAAAAAACCACACGATGACTCTTTTTTTTTTCTTCGAAGGTTTTAACAAAACTGTCAATTTCGGCTTCGATGGAAAGGATCTGCAGCCGCAATTTTTGAAACCTTGGCTTCAAATCAAGACCGTGACGATCGAGTTACAATATAAAAAAATGCAAACTGTTTTTTTTCGTTTACCTGATTGAGAAGCTGGTGAGGTTGAAGGAGAGGGTCGGTGACGGACCTCGCCCTGGAACTCGAACTCCTTGGCAAGGTGTTGCTGTTATTCTTCTTGGATACTCCATTCGGATACCGAAGCGAAGTGGAGCGATCGAATTGCTGCTGTTGCTGGTGCTGCTTGAAGAGAATCGCGGCGGCGATGGCCTGGTCGCGAATCGCGGCGTCGTCGAGCCTCCTCTCTCGGCGGGAAGAGGAACGCTTCGTCGCTGAGGATTGCGGCGCCGGCTTCGACTTCGACTTCAAACGAGCGCAGATATTACCCATTGGAATTGAATTGAATCAATTGATGATGGTGGCGCATGCAAAAGAAGACTATGAATAATAATAAAAGAGGGAAAAGAAAAAAAGATAAACGAAACGAAACGACGCGTCGTAGCGTGGCGTGTGGTTCGGTTGAGGAAGTTTCAATGAGTTGAGGTGTAGTTGGCAGCAAAACAGAGGAAAGGAGACTTTGTTGTTTTTGTTTGTTAACAGGAAAGAACATTTGACGTACGCTTCAAAAAATACGTCTGCCGATAATTAAATCTGTTAATAAATACTATAATAATGATCCTGAATTGATAGTTTCAATTTCGCTTTCGAATGGGAAACGTATCTAATCTCCTGTGACGAAATTTTGTTCACTTTTTCAATAGTTTAAAGATTATTCTTTTTGGAAGGTAAAACAGTGATTTGCATTGAAGAGAGATTTTTGAAAAATTGTCCAAATGTATCCTTAGTTCAGACCTAAACAATAAATATATAAGTTTAAATATGTTTTTATCTCTAATAAATATTTTATTTTTTATTTTTTATTATATTCTTGATAAAATAATATTTTTTATTTTTATTCTTAGTATTATTTTTAATCTTTAATAAATTAATAAATTTTATATTTATTTTTATTTGTTATTATTAGTCTTTTTAAAAATACTAATAACAAATTAAAAAATTATCAAAAAAAAAAACTTAAAATTCGTTAATTTATTTATTACTAAAAATATTAAAAATAAAAATCTTGTTTTATTAAAAAATAAATATAAAATTTAGATATTTATTAAGAATCACTAACATATTTTATTCTAGTATATATTATACTATAAATTTTACATAAGTTTAGAGTATGATGTCAAAATATTGATAAATATACTTCAACCCTTCTCTTCCATTAAAAAAAATTAGTTCACAGTTACTAAAAAAAATTAACTTCATTAAATAGTATGAATTTTAATTAAAAAATATTTTTAAAATTAATTTTCATTTAAAGTTGATAACAAACATAAATTTCATATTAAATGAAAAATATTTTAAAAATAATCTCATTAAATAACGTAAATGACTGAGATTTATTTATATTGAAAGCAAGAAACAATAAAAAATATTAAAAAAAATTATAAAAGAGAACAAAGGATGTACACGTATTAACCCAAACACACTAGATTAAATAAGATGACTAAAGTGATATAATGACAAATTGTGGAAAAATAGAGTCAAATATTGAATTGACTTTTTAAATTAGTATTTCCATTCAATCTATTCTCCAATATTAAAAAAAAATAGATTTCAGGAAAAAAAATTGGTTTGTATGTATATTATTAAAATTTCATTGTGAAAATAACACTTAAAATTCTGAAAATAGCACCCTCATTTACTCTGTGGGCTTTTTATTTTCTTATATTAACTCCTGATGATTTTCCAATGCCATTTTTTTTACAATAATAACGATAATGAAGTTTTAACTATATCTCATGTTGACTACTCAAATCTTTTACTAACTAATTAAAAATATTATCAATAGTTAAGAACAATGATCAGACATTGAAAAAATGTTATGCTATGTTTTAGAAACAAGGAAATTGCTAATAATTAAATATGTATTATTTATTCTATGTTTTGAGAATAATTTTACAACTGTTGATATATGAGAATGGTCAAGTATGAAACTAATTGCTGCATAATCTATATTTTCAAAATGATTTTACAATGGTTGACAAGAGAACTGTTGACACTTTTTTTTATAGAAGAGCTGTTAACATTTAAAGTCTTAAACAACTTGTTGCCTCATGCCGCCTGTTCTAAGTTTTAGAAACAATTTTACAACCATTGACTATCAAAGTTTCCACACTATAAAAATATTATTGTATATTGAAGGAAAAATTTTCATCTTCTAGAATTCCCACATGATCAGTAAGCAATAATAAATCTACAAATGAGTCCTCCAAATATTAATATAGTATTAAATACAAATAAACTAATAATTTTGTATGTTTTGTAAGGTTAACAATTTACAAATTCTTTTTGAGATTGTTTTGGAATTCTTTTCTTTATGAGATTTTGTTAAGTAATTTTAGACTCTTTAGAAAGAATAAAATAAATATTAAATTACAAAAACTATTTAATATATTAATTAAAAATTTAAATATTATTTTTAAAATTTTACATAATATCCATCTCAAGGTTATAAATTTAAATAAAAATTTTAATTAAATATTTATTTAATAAATTATCATCATATAAAATATTATGTCACAAATTAAATCATGAAATTTATTTTAAAAAAATTATAAACGATATTTCATTAAAAAATGCTAACAAAATTATTAAAATAAATTAAAAATATGAGAAATTATAATTATTTTTTTATAAATTCTTTCATCCTCTTTAAGCAGGTGAATGATAAAATATATTTTTAATTCCTTGATAATAAATGTTGATGATACGTACTAGTAGTAGTAGTAGCACTTGTGGTTTTTAATAGCACGTGTCACACTCACGAATGCTTTTCCCACCTACTTTAGGCATTTTTCTTTTATACAATGATGAAGGCGGGTGACTATATTGAATAAATATACCCATGTCCCAGAGAATAAATAGGGCTAGCAAAACTAGTTGAACCTTTTGGCAAGTCAATTCTAACTACATAAATGTTAATGAGAATAGAGTCTTCATTTAATAACCTATATATATAATAATATAATTACTATAAATTGAGGTAATTTTTATCCTTTTTTGATCGATGATTGATTAATGGACGCAACTTTTAACTGTGTCCCATCCATTTTATTATATCGATTATGCATTAGACAAATATACTTTTTTATTTATTGTTTTAAAATATCTAAGAAATTATTTTTTCTGATTTTTTATCATCATCTCATTATATCTTTATTGAGTCAAACGAGAAAGACCCATGTTAATAGAATACAAAGATAATTTATTAGTCGATTAAAATAGCTTATTTTTTAAAATGTAGAGTGTTTGATGATTTTTTATCATTGGTTTTAAAAACATGAAGAGGATGTTTGTTAAAATATTTTAGTTAAATTTTATCTTTTTTATCTATTGAAAAATTTGGTTGACTATTTGGTAAATAAATTTCTTTATGTAACATATATTTTTGAAAATACCAGTTTCTATCTTTTTTTATTTATTTTATTTTTATTTTAAATTATTATTATATTTCCTTTTTAATCTTTTTTATTTAAGTTAAAAAATTATTTCCATTTATGTAATTTATATTTTTCAATTACTTCATTTTTTAATTAACTTTTCAATTAATTTTTACCAACATAACCTAAATTAAATAACTACTATTATTTCAAAGAGATAATATTTCATCTTCTTTCTTTCGTTGTTTGCTTACATTTTTTGTTTCTTATTTATTGTGATGGTGCAATTTTAGTTTTTCATGTTCTGATTGCATCAATTAGGTCTATTAAGTTTTCTCCCATTTATAATTAGATTCTTCTATTATAGTTTTATCTAATATTTAAATCATGTATTGTTTTAGAAAGGAAAGGTATACCTTTATTCTTAAAAAATAATATATATAGTCAGATTTAAAGTATTTTTTTAGGTCATTGTAGTTCAAATATTTTATCTTTTTTAGCTAGCATATTATATTTACTCACAATAATCATGTTATGCATTTTTTGTTATATTGGCTATTTTTATTACATATTGGATTATATTATGGCCTGATTGTAAATAAGAAAAATCTAAGAGAAACTCGATTGATGAAATTAAAAACCAAAATTTTTATAATTGTGATACTTAGAGGACTAAAAAAGAACATAAATCTTCTTCAATTCTAACATTAAGGTGCACATATTCACATTATCTGTGATGATCAACAATGACAATGAATCTCATGAAATTTAATGATTCTCTTAACACTAATTTAATAGTTTTTATACGAATTAGTTTTTATAACTGAGCATTATTATTAATAATTTAGACAAAAAAATTTCCATACTCTTCTCCTTAACTCGTAAAAGTTAAAACAATGATTCTTCAAAAAAAAAAAAAAAAAAAAAACCACGTAAAACACTGGAACGGCTGAAGTTCCATGCTAGTGTTTTGACTTTCGTTTAAATTTCATTTCAATCCTCTGATTTTTAAAAAATAAATTGGTCTATTTATCAATAAAAGAAAATAAATTGATCAATTTCGTTAATTAGTTCTAACCTCAGTTATAGTAAAGTTAAAGTTATATTTTTTTTTATTAATTTGGCTCAAGAACGTTCAACAAGTTAGTCATCTTTAACTTTTAGATATTCAACAAGTTTATTACTTTTTGTATTTTTTTCCCTTAAAAAAGTTCAATCTTTTACACCAAAAACAAGGGCTGTGATATTTCTTCTCCTTTCCGTAGAGCTTCTCTTGTTGGTTATGAACTTGAGTTAATTCAAATATATTTCTTTTATTTTCTTTCATATTTACTTTACTTGACGGTATTTACCTTTAAAAAAAACTTTATTTGTCATTTTTTTTAACAGTTTTCTTTGACACTGTATCTTGTATGACAATGTATAATTAATTCTAGAAAAATATAAAATAAAATAAATAATGAATGAAGTTTCCTTTCTATATTATCACTTTACCATTCTTTTCTTTTTATCTGTCTCTACAACAAATTGCCGAGAGAGATAGATATGTCACTACATCAAATCACCAAAATAGCAGCAGACCAATCAATAAAAACGATGACCACGAAATTATCAGACATAGCGACGACCAAGTGGTCAGTAAATTCAATGCTAAAGCATAACATTATTTTAAAAAAAATTAATGTAAGCAACAACTAGGTCATTGCTGGTAATTTTGAAAAGAAATGTATTTAAAGCTAAGTAATTTTTTTAAAGGTGAGTGATGGCCTAGTCGTTATTTGTAATTTTTTAAAATATAAGTAGTGACTAAGTTGTTATTGATAATTAATGACCTACCTGTCACTGATAATCTAAATGCCAAAATTGAAAAAAAAAAAAAAATCTCATTTTATCCTACATCTTTTTCTCTTTTGAAAATTTAAAAAATGAGAAGCTACGAACTAGTCGATGCTTAAGCCAATACTATTAAGCGGTAACTTGCCTGTTGTATAAAAACCTATTTAACATTTTTCCCGTTCGAACCATTCATTCTCTTCCCCTTCCCTTTTCTCCCTATCCCCCATTTCACTTCTTTTTTCCATTAGACAATTGCCCTTTTACTTGGTAGTGCCTTCTTTCTTCACAAGGACTCCCTTAAATACAACTTACATATCCTTATCTTTATCCAAATAACATCTTTAATATATGAAATTAGAATTTTGAATTATTCTCTCACTAAGATAACCAATTTTTTAAAGAGTGTGAATTAGATAAAAGGGTGTCATAAAAAGTGACAAGGTAATTAAATGGTATTTCACAAATGGCAACAAATAATAATTCCTAGAATAGCGAATTAAGTAATATGGAACATCTCTTTTCCGGAAAAAGCTAAGTTTCTAAAGTTAGTGTGTGTATTGAAAATAAGCAAAGAAGGCAGAACTTTGCTATACGCAAAAAAAGGCAGAATTGATCGCTAAATTGTTAACGAAGGATATACAGACATGCTTAGTAGCACATTCGATTTTCTTCAGATTTAGCAATCCACATACAAACCAAATTCCATTTCCTCAGATTTCAAATCACTCAGGACCACTCTTTAAATAGTATTTCTCAATCAGGACCACTATATGTTACACATTTACACTACTTTCAGGCATTCAGCTTGTACATAGCTTTTCAGCATAAGGATGCATCAAAGGGCCATAAAAAATTTCGTATCTTACAAACTTCCAATAGCTAGGACGAACATTGCATCTGCTCAAGCATGTGAATCTACAATCATGGCGTGCATGAAATGCACATGATCCCAGTGATCCCTTATGCAAAGTAGCTAGCAACCAACAAGTTACAATATATATGAATTGATTGAACTTATTGGCACGACCAATTAGCTTTAAGGATCTGGTCAATTAAGACTGCCCGTAATTAACTTGGCTAACATATATATGATATATATTTTTCTGGTAAATGCTTTTATAACATATATGATTATGATTCTCCATACAACTTTAAAGATAGGGATATGAGTACTGCTATTTGCATTATACTTGCAATGATTCACTGTACCTAGCTATATAATGAGTTCCATTTAAGTCATGGCGATTCCTTTTTCTCCAATATGTAGATATATGTGGCTACACGTACAGTCTATTAAATAAATGTTAAAAGTTTTTTAATAAAAAAAGGTTAAAAATTAAAATTGATTTTTATACATTGTAAATTCGCTAAGTTTGTGTGAGAGTGAGGCTATAATAATTTAATCTCAGTTCACCTGAAAACAGCTGATTTAACGTATTAAAAAATAATAACAATTTTATTTAAATTGTAGCAAGACGCGGATGAAAATGTGGTTGTGTCATTTGATGCGTGGTCCGAACTATTTCACGGACATGTCGGTCGGTAAATTGGAAAATTAGGTTAGGTGGGCAACACAGTGTGGCAATTGATGATGCATGAGATGAGGGAGGCATCATATTCATAGCTACCTTAGTTTTCCTCATATATTGTTTGCAAGTAGTGGGTGGGAAGTGTCCTTTAATAAAGTTTGATCTCTAAGGCCTAATCATTGGGATAACTAAACGGTTTTTCTATGAAGCTTCTCATAACTTTTTCTTGTTTTTATTGACCAGAGGATAGCCAACTCTCAATTACTGTATATTTTGTCAAAAATGTTTTAGAGAAGTACATATCTCATTTACAAACTTTAAATAAATATTTAGAACATTAGTAAGGAAATTTTTTATATAAAATATTCATAATTCTTATATATATATATATATATATATATATGAATAATTTAAGAGTTATTCGATTTAAAAAAAATATTTTTATTTTTGCACCCTTCTGTCGGCCTTGTGTCAAGGCCAAAGACATTATTTTCGTGTTAATTCGTCTTAATCTCTTCATACTTTATATTTAAGATTGAGGGGTTATGTATCTTTTGATTAATTAACAAGCTATTAATTTATTCCCTTTGTGCTTGTAACCTCTCAATGCTTATGTATTGAGGCTTGAATGGTTGTGGACCATTTGGCTGACCATGGGCCAAACATTGTGTTTCATTTAGGTTGGATCCCAACCAACTTAGCTTGCTTCCATTCGAATGAATCCTCTCCCCCCAACACAACTCCTTTGCCTGATGATTTGACTTTTGTTATATGTTTAATCGTACTCTTGTCATATCTTAACATATTTCATCATGATCTTATGATATCTCATTAATATCTCTATCATATCTTTCTTTCTTCTGAAAAAGTGAAAATTATGATAAGATTGTAATCTAACGAAACCTATATATCACATGTTAAACCTAGATGTATGATAAAATACACTTTGAAACTTTGGATAGATAGTCTCCAACCCTAACAGAAAAAACCCATCTTGAAAAAATTTTAAAAAGTTTATATAAAAAATAGTGAAAACAATAAATAGAACATGAATAAAAATGAATTAAAATTAAATGAAAAATATTTTTAAAATGATAATATTATATAAAACAAAATTAATTGAATTTATTTATATTTAAGTATGATGAATATTTTTTTTTTACTCTATACGAGTATAGAGGGAGTATTTGGGGGGAAGCAAGAGACCTGGTTTTGAGTCGTATTGTGGCACAGACAAAAGGAACACAAATTCTTGACTCAATATTCCACGCACCAACCATTGCACGGAAGAATTTTTCTTATGTGATGTTAAGTTTTAACTTTCATTCTTCTTATCTGTCCCTCCATAGCTCCACGTAGTAATTGGAGTTTGGAGGTACTACCAATAATTTAAACATTAATTTCGACTTAATTCTGGTTCTGTGAAGAAGTTTTTAGTTGTGCTTCTTGTTAAAGTTTCAACGTCTACAATTACTATCACATTACCTTACGAGAGATATTTTACTTCATTCATTTAAATTGATAGAATATAATTAATGTTTTTTGAAAAATTCGTCATGCAAAATTATAAAAGTTCTATGCTTGTACACTGTGTTTTTTTTATAAAAAAAAAATACATTTCCGTAAAAGATAAACTTACTATCGGTACAAAATTACAAATGTCTTTTTTACTCTTGCGCGTACTCTCATGCTATATAAAAGAAATCTTGAAATTTTTGGGGTAAAAGGATGTTAGGATTTAGCACGGCTTTGCTAGGTGAACAACAGAAACTAAAGGAAAAAAAAATGTATTATCTCTGATTGGGCTTTTACTTCCTGCACTTCTATTTTGCTTCCTACACCTCCAAAAACACTCAAACAAACAAAACTACCTCTGCAGTTAGCCAACACCACTGCTACACCCAAACACCACCATTGGCAACTCAAATGTTGGAAAGAAGGTGCGAACAACATAAAAAAATTGTCTGGAAGTCACTAATTTCTTTATACATTCAAAAAGATCTTTCTAAAATATTGTAAATTTTCTAGAAGTATATTTGCATTCTTCAAAAAGGTATTTCCAAAAGTATGTTTGCATAATTTTGGAAAGGCTTTTCCAAAAGCATGTTTTAAAAAGTTTTCCATAAGTGTAAAAAACATTAGTGTCTTCTAGAAAAACCTTCTCAAAAGTATGTCTCACAATTATGGAAAGGTCTTTTAAGAGTGTATTTTGGAAAAGTCTTTCCAAAATAGGGTCAATTTATAAAAAATAAAATAAAAATTGATGTGACCTCAACGAAGTGGTGTAGTGCAAAGTCCCAGCCGTGTTTGGTGTCTGCTATTGCAGTCGTCAGAGGAGGCATTTGTTGATGGCATCCGCATTGGAGGGGAGGGTGGTCGGTGGTAGTGCAGGGATATTTGTGTCCATTCAGGCCTTTCCATAAGGTGCAAGAAGTAAAAGCCCTCTGATTACTTGGATTTAAATATTCAAGTTCTGTTCCAATAGAAACATAAAGCCCAAACCCGTATGCCTTAATTTATGACAAAATTCCTTTTCTTTTTGTATTAAAAAGGTCCTAAACACAATCCTAATTAGGGCTTTCGTAGTCCGTTTTGAAATGATTTTTTTTTAAATTATATAAATTGAAAAAAATATATTAGTATTTTAGTATTTTTTGGTACATGAAGTATTTTAGTATATGTAATGTAGAAGATAAATGTTTGTTTCTATATAACTAAAATTTATTATAAAAAATTAATTTGGAAATACATATAAACAAAATAGATTGAAAGAGATAAGTACATAAGAAAATCAAATATATAGATAAGAAATATAGTGATTTGGGAAAGTTGAGAAAGAACTGTTTTTGAGTTATTTATTAAATCAAATTAAATTTGATATTAAAATTAAGAAATATATTTAAAAGGAACAAAATTTTAAAAAAAAAAAGTATTCAAAACATGATATTAAAATGAATCATGTGACTACCAACATGTTATTGGTCAGAGTAGAATTATGTTTGATGCTCTTAAACAATAATTCATGTATAAGTTTGGTTATGAATTTAAATTCTCATTTTTTTAATGTTTTTTTGGAACAATTTTTTATAGAGAAAATGCTTATAAGATTTTTTTAATAAGAATATTTTTAAGATTTATTAAGTTATGTATCATATTCGGATTCACTTTCTGCAATCATATTGTTGGGAGGAAGTTATACCAGGCCACCAGCCTCCCTCCTTTCTATAATATTGTTGGAAATCTTTTATAGAATCATGTTTTGAGATAAGCTAACCAAGTTGCAGAATGCTGACGCTTTGGTCAAACGTGCCTTGGATGATGATATAGTATATCATGTTTTTGAATTTGCTCTTAATTTTATTCTTAACCTTAAGAGTTGATTCAGTTCAAACTTTGTTTCCTAGACGTCTTTAGTCCTCTATTTATTATTCACAAAAAATATATTTTAAGTATTAAATTTGATTTTTATTCTTTTTAAATATAATTCTTAATTTAATTTATTAATTAAATAATTTTTTTCAATAATATCTTTTGGTTTTAATTCTTCTGTGTATTATGGGAAAAAAATTGTCCTAATTTAGAAGTCATCCAAAAGATAAATACAATACGATTAAAAGTTATTTTTGTTAAAGATTAAAGGAGGATTCAATGTTAACCTTAACTTATTAAATAATTTTGTCTAATTATTTGATTTTTGTTTTTTCAATAATATGATTTGAAGTGGGCGTGCAAAAAAAGATTTCTTAGGTCAAGGTTGAATCTAGTTATGTTTTAGTTATTATTTAAGTATCTCAATTTGCCGTTCTTCCACTGCGTCGCCCCCTTATCGTCACCACACCATTTTCACCCCAAAACCTAAGACGCTCAATAGATCTTAACTTTGTAACCACTTTCTTACGACAAAGCAATTTGAAGTTTGAATTGCACCCGCCGCCGTCAACCGTCTGTGACTGCCAGATTAGTAGAAGAATACAACCACCACTTTGTATTATTCAATCGTTGGTATGTATGACTATCTTATTATAAAATTTCATATTATTTATGAATTTATGAAGATTTGGTGATTGATAATAGTGTAAAATCTTTTACGTTTACTCTGTTAACCACAAAGCGATGCCTTTCCATAGCTGCAAGCTGCATCATTTGTGAAGATTTTTCTAGAGTTAGAAAAGAAATAGATTTAGCACTAGTTTAAGATGTTGAACTTGTTATGGTTAGACTAATTAAAACTTTATATTTTGAAGTGCCTTCTTAATTCCAGCTGATTACTGCACCACTGGAATCGAGAATGCAACACCCTAGTTAGGTAGGTACAGCGGGGGACTCAGAATTTTTTTTTTTATGTCCGCACAGTTAGTGGTAGGGGTTCAAGATGAGGACATACATGGAAACAAAATGAGCACGAACTATGTCCAAAATTTGACTCTCGACCAAATAGCAAATGTTTTAGGCAGAAAATAATTATCAAAGGATGGTGAGTTGCTTATATATGATATATATATTTTGCATGATACCATAAACGTTTACATAGATGAATCTTGCATTCGGCAGTTGGCTGTTGAGTTGATCAACAAGAGATCTCAATCTGTTGTTGAATAATTGGATTGCAGAATTGACTCCTTCAACACATGTTCTACCAGATGGACTACTTTGAGCCAATACATAAACGCTACAATCTATTGGACTAATCCCAAATAATACCATTTTTCTTGCCCTGTAATTATACATAACCTGAATCACAAGCATACAAAACATTTAAGCTTTAATTTGTGAACCTTACTTGTACTTCTAACATACACAATTTTGTACAATTTTGCACAATAATAATTTACTTTCTTTGTTGTAATTTATATGTATAAGGCTTAATTGTGTTTATTTTTTGTCTATATTTTTCGAATTTTGTTTCTATTAATTAAGAAATTTTAGTTTTTCTATTAACTTAAATTGTGCGCAATTAATTAATATGTTTAACTTAAGGTTGAATCACTCGTATACTACTGAATTAAATCATTGATCGAAATAATTATTGATCAAATTTTACTTATCTCTTAACTGAACTCCAGATTATTTAGGATCTTTTTTTCTAATAAATATAAGGATTAAGACAAAAAAAACTTAACATTTATTATAATATGACAATGCAATAGAATGTTAAAGTCAATACAAATGTATTGATATGACAATAGAATATAGGGTCGTGTCAATATTTCCATTAAATATTAAATATTAAGGAAAAAAATTGTAAAGAAAATTTAAAGTACAAGGTTATGAATCCGCTCAAAGTTATATTATATATGTATGTAATAACATTATTGGATTAAGAAAAATTTATTCATAATTCTATACTAAAAATCCAAAATAACAATTGAAGTATTAAAGTTGATAACACAAGTAAAGTGTATTAATAATAAAAAAGACTGTAAATAGCAACTACATAAATTAAAACTCAAGAGCCCATTACGAAATATAATATGAAATTGCAGAAAAAAAAGTAGGTACAAAAAGCAAATTAGGCCCAAATATGAAAACCTAGTTTATATTCTTCTTTTCTCCTTTTCTTCAAACTGCTGCTGCCGTTTTTGTTTTTCTAGTTTCCATTACCGTTCTTATGAGCTGTTTTCATCCAAATCAGTGACCTCCCAAGTTGCAACGGTTTTCGGAAGAGCGTGGCATAGCTATTATTTGTAATGTTCTTTATTTCAACTATTTTCTCTTTAGAAATGAAGTGCTGTAAACTGCTGTTGCTGACGGATCGATCTGCAGAAATTGAAGGCAGAGCTCGATGACGGGAATGGTGGCCAAACCTCCATGACAGGGCTCTTCCAATGCAGAGGTAACCTCTCCTACTCCGATTGCTATAACTACGTGACCAGGCTCACGGTCCTCCGCAAATGAATTTCTATGTCCGCACTTGCGGACATTTGCCACAACGTGGGTTCTCCACTGGGCCGTAGGTAACTGAAAAATGAAAGTGAATAGAGGGGACTGGCATGCTTCAAAATATTGAAGAAGCCAGTCTCATAAATAGAGTGATGGAAGACTAGAATTTTTTTTATTTGGCTAATCATCTGGATAAAATTGAGTTTTTGCTTCTAGCAGTATTCATATTTTATTGTAATCCTGATCTATTACTAGTATTTGTTTTTAGTTGCTTGTTTTTTCTAAAAATATAATTCTATTACATCATTTGAATCCTCTGATGTCTGTATTTGCAGAGTTCATTTTGACAGAAGACAATGGGGGAGTAGAGGATTCTATAAACCTTGGGAGCTGTCATCTATACAGTGATTATAGTGTTAGTTGCATCATTAGTTTACTTAGATAACATAAGACTCATAGGATGGAACCCCGTAGAGAGAAGAGAAAAAAATTAGTTCGTCACAGACCAAAGGAAGGTGTAAAAAATTCTATGAGTACTGAGTCAGTATTGGATGAAACAAATAGTGATAAACAGCCCCGTAGAGAGCAAAGAAAAAAATTTGTTCGTCGCCTACCAAAGGAAGGTATAAAAAATACTATGAATACTGAGTCAACTGTATTAGATGAAACAAATAGGGATAAACAGCCCCGTAGAAAGCAAAGAAAAAAATTAGTTCGTCGAGTGCCAAAGGATGGTATAAAAAATACTATGAATACTGAGTCAACTGTATTAGATGAAAGAAATATTGATAATCAAGTTTCTTGTAGTAATGAATTGAGGAAATTATATAGGCAAAAAACTTCTCGAATTTCTACAGTTAGACCATCAATTGTGTGTTTGAAGAAAAAGCTTATTATTCTTGATCTAAATGGGCTGCTTGTGGACATAGTTTCTCCCCCTCCAAAGTACCGTATACCAGATGCAATGGTAGGAGGGAAAGCAAGTGAGAAACAACTGTTATTCTACTTTTCTATACTAAGAGTCTGTGCCTTATGCATTCTTTATTAATAGTGTTTGTGTTTCATTTCAGTGTTCAAGAGGCCTTTTTATATTGAGTTTCTGAACTTCTGCTTTGAGAAATTTGAAGTGGCTGTATGGTCTTCAAGAGCCAAGTATTCTTCAACCATCTTTTCTAAAATGTCCCTTAAAATTTTTTGGTGTGCTCTTTGTCTGCATTATTGTTTCAGTAGCTATCCCCATTTTCCGATTGGGGTCTTTAATATTATAAGCAATTAGAGGTGGCATATTAATTTTTGGGTGTTATTATTTTATAGGAAAAATATCAACAAGGTCATTCATCATTTGATGGGAAATATGAGAGAAAGGTTGCTTTTTTGTTGGGTAATTATTTTATCCATTATCTCTGAATCATGTTATTTTGTTCCTCATTTTCAAATAATTTGTCCTCTGGAAAACCTGTTTTAGTCAATTTGGTATAAATCATATATGTTTAGGCTTGTGGGATTTTGATCGACCATGTTGACTTGAATAAAAGCTAACAGTGATTTATGTTTTTTCCTTTCTTTTTATATACTTGATATTAGTATATGTCATACATAGGGATTATACAGGTTTTCAGTTGTACAATTCTATTCCTTAGTGATCTTGCCACTGCGTGGAAATTAAATTTAAATATTAATTTTCTCTTTTCTCCCCCCTGTCCAGGGTGCTTTTTTTTGTACAAGGGATGAGATTGCATTAACTTTGCAAGCATTATAATTCTTCTGTACAATTTAGAATGTTGTTTTATTATGCCATGGTTTGGGAATTCTTTCTTGATTGATGCTTTTATTAGTTTTTCAACCTAACTAGTTGTTTTTTGATGGAGTTACCTCGAAGCCTATCATTTCATATTAAATATTCTTGACTTTTGTAGGATCTTTCTTATTGTACCAAAACAAGTTTCAAAACTCTTGAAAACAGGCACAAGCCACTGGTTTTTAAGGATTTGAGGAAAATTTGGGAGAAACATGATTCTAATCTTCCATGGGAGAAGGGATACTTTAATCAATCAAATACATTGCTGTTGGATGATTCTCCATACAAGGCATTGCTTAATCCAGTAAACAACGTGTTCTTTCTTTCTTTTTTCCAATTCTCTTTTTATAGTATCTATGTCACCTGCGTATTCCTAGACTGTTTACTAACTTGCTCTTGAATGTTTTGATAAATTATTTTAGCCATACAACTCAGTGTTTCCGCACACGTTCAAATTTCAGAATGAGAGTGACAATGCACTAGGTATGGTACAAACTACTGAATGACCTTCTAATGGACTAGATTTTGCTAATAGACTAGGCAGAGTTAACTGATTTTGATCGTTCTGTATTGCTTCTCTTGTGTACTTAACCTTTATATTTAGCTTTCTTTTAACATTTGGCTTCAAGTCATGGAGGCATAGGAAAAAGGAAGGGAAAACAAATATTATAGGATCTGTATGGCATACGTAGAAACATAATCAAGTGATTCCCTATTCCTTTAGCTTAAACTAGGTTTTTTATGAGAGACGTATTCCTTTAGGTGCATTATAATATTGCATCCACAACAATATGCATTAATGGATCATTTGTTTTCTGGTTGAAGCATTATTATCTAGTGGTGAGCACTGATCAGTGCGTACTCCCTTTTTATGATTTGCAAAGCTAATGCAAGGCTTTATTATTGACATAAATGAATTATGACAGCTGCTGGAGGTGATCTGCGACAATATTTGAATGGATTAGCAAATGCTGAAAATATGGTGAAGTATGTTGAGCAGCACCCATTTGGTAAAAAAGCTATCAATGAAAGAAGTGAAAATTGGAACTTCTACCTCAAGGCTATTGATAGTCTTTCTACCGGTTAACCTGAAGAGTGAAAACCGTGTTTGTCAACTTGGATATCAATGTTTACTTTGCCAGCTAAACGAGTCAGTGGTTTTGCAAAGAAATGGAAATATAGAAGTCTTTCTTTTTATTTTTTGTTAAATTATTCAATTGGTCTCTAAATTATTTGGAAATTTTCAAATAAGTCCCCAAAGTATTTATTTTGGGATCCATAGACTAAAAAAGCAGGTCCCTAGGATTAGTTTATACCAGCTAAGAAAATGGCAATTTATGGAAGTTTATAAATTTTAGGAATTAAACTAAAAAAAAACTTAATTTAGGGACTTGAAAATTATCAAATAATTAACCAACTGAGTAATTTACCCTTTTCTCATCAATAATGCAGCATTTTTTTTCTTTTCATTTTTGAACACCTTGTGAAACATTTGTAAGAAAAGCTGTAACAGCAAGCTGGCAATTGGAAGGAATACAGGAGGGTGAGACCTCAATAGTCAAAACTGAAGTAATGTTTATCATTTTTAGTGTTGTTTTTATAAGTATTTTTTCAATTCCTCTATTATAAGAATGTTAGCAACACATTATATTATTGATTCCTTCTTTAGAAATACAACACCCTTGTTAAAGAGTGACCTGTTTATTAGGTAACAAATTGACATTTTAAAAAATGAAGACATACTAAAAAGTAAAAAAGTGTGTTGTCTCATTTTCAATATGATTCATTTTGATTTCATTAGAAAGTAATCCTTTACTTTAGCATTTTGATCATGGGTAATTTGTTTTCTTTAATGAACTAAATGTATGAGAGCTGCAAAATCTTAAAAATTCTGAAATCTTTAGTCTTGTAATTGCTTCAATATATTGGAGATATTTTAGTTTGTGGGGTGGATTTATGCCTGTTTGTAAATTACTTTGGGGGCTATATATGTAGCATTAGGGCTCTTAAGATAGGCCAAATCGTTTATGTCATAAAGTTTCTTTGGTCCACTTCACGCGGAATGGGACAAAAATTTATTGGAAACCTTCACTCATTCAATTATAGGACGGAAGCACAGAATTTCCAATTTAATGTTGATCAGTTTATGCCAAATATGATCGCAAAGGCAGAAGATAAGTACTTAAGAAAGGAGGCAAGCTCCATTGTTAATATGACTATGATTAATGAGTCTTAAATAAAGGCCCTGTTTCATGATATTTCTCTTACCATTAATCAATACTGTGCATGTGAAAATCTTTTTAACACTGTCAAATCCTGCTGGCTAGTAGCCAATTTCTTGTATGACACATTCTTACTCATTTTGGTGCAATTTTGTGAATGAATAAAAAGGTTTCGATTCTCCGCTAACGTACAACTAAATGCCGAAAGCTTTCAAAGTCATGATGAATTCATTGTATTGAAGTTAGTCATGTCAAGATTACAGCTGAAAAATCAACCCTAGTCATGAAAATAGGGAAGAATTCAGAGGAAGTCTTGTAATGCAAAATCTTCCCTTTTTAAATTTAAATTGATATCACAAAATCGTTTATTTATTAAAACTAATTTCACGATGCATTAATAATGACTACACAAGACTTTCTTGCTTGGCCATCATAGTGGCAGTTTTAACTTGTAGCTGGAATTGATGGCTGCCTTTGAGTTTGAGCACGCCTTCGTACGGTTTTCGTAATCATTATCATTGGCGCAGCGATAACTCACTCATGACTCTTAACTTTGTTACGTTGTTAGGATCATTTCCCATAACCATAGTCTCACTTTCATTTCTTATTATCATATTATTGATATTGATATAAAATATTTACTAATTTCAAAAAGTCTGATTGATTATATTTAATAAATTTTTCATAAAATAAAAGTTTAGTGAAGTTTTTTTCTTCATTTAATTACATTATTATTGTTCACAAGAGGATTTTGTTTAAGAAGTAAGTATTAATCTATTTTACTTGAATCAATAAGATGTTAATACTCCATTTTCTCTGCAATAAAGATTTCATATATTTCATTAATAAATTCAAAATATGAAACCATTAACACTTATGAGCCGTGATTAGGGACACAAATCTTTAAGGAAGAAAAATTACAGTATTTTTTTCTCTCTCAAAGTCACTGAACCTATTTTTCACAATTAGGAATTTTTGTTAAAGTTGGTTAGTAGGACGAATTCAATAAATTATATAAATTATATGTATGTATATAATTTCCTTTAAAGTTTAGGTATTTTTTGTTTTAGATTTCATATTCTTGAATTAAGATCTTAAATGATTCGAAAACAAATCAATTCATTCTTTGTCGAATTTCTTAAAAAAATTCATCCAAATAAAATCAAATTAATTAATTTTAATTATTTTGAAGTTTGAACTTTGGTGTACCCTTTAAAATCAAACAAACTTGACTTCTATACAGACTTGACGAAAGTTATCATATGTGTCGTTTACATATACATAATCACATAATCATGTTCAGGCTGGCATCAAGTATATATGCATTAGTTTTAGACCAATTCTTTGGCCACTTTTAAGATACATACAATTTTTGGCTGTTATTTTCCTGTATCTTTATTATTTTTAAAAACAAAATTCTATATTGTTATCTCAAATTTGGATAAAAGAAAAACAATTACTATAGTAGGTAGGTAGTTATTAACTTTCATGCCATAAATTGACGATATTATTATGCTGATATCATGTCATATGCCAGTGGACACATTTGCATGGGAGTTGAGTCTGGATGATGATGTAGTGCAAAAAGAAGCCAGTCTAGAGAGTCGATCCATTTTGACATAATTATTGCAATTTGGAACACAAACTTTGCAGAACTAGTTGAAGACACGATTAATACCATCACAGTAACTTTTTTACAACAGTTACATTTTTCAGCATGATTAATATTAGCAGAAGTAGTTGAAGGCATGATTAATATTAGATTTTGCTAATAACTAGTTAACAAGTTTTTCTTTCAATTATTTCACATCACACTTTTATCTTTAGATGTGAACTTTATTATCTCAGAAGAAAAAAAGTATAAATGTGAACTTTATCTTCTTAATTATATATCTCATTCAATTCATCTTCTTTTTTTTTTATCTCTACTTCATTTATTATTTTTATTTTTATAATTGAATGAATTAATTAAATTTACACAAAAATATATCGAATAGTTGGTGCAGAAATGAATTAAATTGCCACCCATGGGCCATGGGAACAATTGAATTTCGAAACGACAAGATCAGAAAACAGAATGGAATCTTCTTATTTTGAGCCAAAAATATTGCGACCCTCGTAGATTGGGCATGTGAAGCTGAGCACTTTTGATTCTAATGACCTGTCGATTGGGTAGTATGATTTATTTTTAACTTTTTACTATAAACATATATTATTATGAACTGTATAGATTTATTTATTTCTAATTTCTTATTAAAAATTGCGTTCAATAGAAACATTTGTTTAAACGCAATATAAATGATGCTTAGTCCACGTGACACCTATTATTGAGATCAACTTCATGCTCTTGATCTTTTCTCTTTTTGCATAAACAAAGAATTTATCAAAAAAAATCAGAAGTTTTTCGTCTGCAAAAAGTGATCGAATTACCCAGGTCCACAACCCTCCACGTAGGCTAACTTTGCTATTTATTTTACCACTTGTCAAGTACTCAAGCTCATTCTCTTCTTCATCATATTCCTCTTAAAATATTGGGAAAAAGAACTAGTAAGATTCAATTATTGGAAATGTCTAACGAACGTGTAAGAGAAATAAGTATTATGAGTTCTAATTCAATGTCACCCACGCATATATCTTCCACATGGTAGATTTGAAAGACTGTCCTCTCATGTGATGATATAGGATAAGATAGAATCAAGGATTCAATATACTATAGGAGGATTCCACGTTTCAAAACATATATATGTCTCATTGATAATTAGTTATATAATATTTATAAATACCTCCTTCGAAATCAAACCTCAAATTTAAGTCAGCCCCATAGCTAGCATATTAGCTTAAAATTAAACTAATTTTTTTGCTGAATTAAGAACATATTAATTGGTGGAGACTTCGATGGAACATCGATCATGTGCCAACATGACGGAGGGTAAAGATTTTTGGAACCTTGGTTTGGGAATTAAGATGATGTAGCTAGATTGCTTTGTTAGCCCATCCCCAATGAAAAGTAAGGTACCTCGTGATGCTTCACTTTTTCCATGTGGTTGTGCAACACTTTTCAAACTTCCACTTCAACCCTCGTACTCATTCACCTCCTTTTCTTTAGGTATATGTAGCAATAATCAAACAATTTTTATAGTTCCATGCAAGTGGTGTGCTGCAGCATCTTTAAATCGATCATAAAATTTATACTCGTTGAACCATTCTATTTTTGTCAATATATTATACTTCAAACTCATCACGGTCATCGTCATGGTGAATTAATATATTATAAAATTACTAAAAAAAAGTAATAAAATAGTGGCAAAATTTAATGGTGCAAAATTATTTTTTTCTTACTAATTCTTGAGCCACAACTCACAACAATATTAGTGTGATGAATTTTTAAAAATATAATAAATTTTTTATCACTAATTTAAGTTTTTCTTGTAGTATATGAATCATATAACAACATACGAACTTTTTTTTTATTTCTTTTGCATTTAATAATCAAATTAAAATGAATCATAAAATTTGAAGAATATACACGTTTCTCTCTCTACAAAGAGATATAAAACCTAATATGAACAAGGAGTTGAAAAAATTAAGAGAAATGCTGATTAGTGATTACTACAATTTTTTCCGTCAAATATATGAGCATGATTTCCATAAAAGAGTGTTTTTTGTATTTATATTTTTTTTATTGAATATTGATCCTTAAGCAAATATTTTAGTGGAATTAAAATTAAATTTCTTAAATAAAATTTTTATCAATAAAATCGATAAATACTTTATATTTGATTATAAGTTATAATACAATTAAAAAATATACTCCAAATTTTCCATCTTCCATCGTATACCTCAATGTTAATTGAGATAAAAATTTGAAGCTTTTCAAATAAATAAAAAGTCAATAATAACATAATAATGTATGAAAATGTTATTTACGGGTACAAATACTTACATTTCTTTAAATTGAGACAATTGCAATTTTAAAAACAGTTCACATACACACATGCTTATATATATATATATATTTATATATATATATATATATATATATATTTTTAAAAAGGACATGCTCAGATATAATGATCATTATCATTTTGGACTTTTGGTTATATGATTTCTAAGTCGTTAATATCATTTTCTTGCATATATATATATATATATATATATATATCAGCAAATGATTTCATGGTTTGTTGGTAAAATAATTTGGCTGAATTTTTTTTCATTCCGTGCATAATAAATATATATTGGCTCCCATTTCATAGATGATTATTATGCGTTCCCAACCACCGTTTACCGTAAATTGGACTCTAGACATTGTCATGTGAACAATAAGTGTATCACAAGTCAGAGTTGATATTGCTACGTACTTGCATTTAGGATTGGTAATAATCAAATCAGCTCAAAATTAATTGAAGACTCAATTCATTTATTAGTTCATTCAACTAAGTCATCAATCAAATTAATCAGTTGAACTTGAAAAATGAACACCGAGATTGATAAAAATGGGCTGAATTTATTGAACTATTTGTTTAATTAGTTTATGAATTGGTATGTGTAGGTATGACATACATTTGATATCTCTTCTTACCTGGTCGTCATATGTCTATTCCTATATAAGTATATATGGAGCATTGGAGCCTATATTTGTTTACGCTATATCTTGGATTGAAGAGAAGAGGTAACTATGAATGCTAAAAGGTAAAAACTTGAATATATATATATATATATATATATATATATATATAGCATATTTTTATTATTGTTGAAGAATACTACTATCATTTAATTTTAGAGGTCATCAAATTAAATATTCAAGAGGACAATTATTGCCTTCACGGATATACAGCGTGCAGATCTCCAATTAAAACTAGAACCTAATTAATATAGTCGATTATATATGTGCAAAATTATGATCACCATATAAATTACTTTATCTGGAATTCAGGATGACTCAAACTTCTAAGGGAAAATTACAGTTCCCCTCTCACCTTTAATTTATAATAATGTTAAATAGAAAGTTAGATACTAAAATTTATTATAGTAGCATTTATAATTTACAGGACGATATACCATTCGTGGACATATAATATATGCTTTTTTGATGAAGAGCACTCAGGTACGCATAATTTAGCTTATATAGTTATCCTACCCACTTGCTTGGTCCAAAACCTATAACATATAGGTCAGTGGTTAATTAGGTGAATGCAACCACTGATAGTCTTAAACGATCAATGTGCAACTCCATTATGATTATTTGTTAGCCAAATTTACCATCACATACGTAAGACGAATATTCAGAGCAGCTGTTTTAGTTCAGCGACAAAATTTGAAGACCAGAAATAAACTTCACCACAAATAGAAGGGCTTGAGCAGAGTGTCTCTGAAGCATTAATGTCTATACTATGCAGAATTATGGAAAGCTAAGCTGTCCAAATACACTGCACCTTTATAAGCGTATGGGGAACTCATACATTTTTAGATTGTTTGGATAAACTTTTCTGTCCCTCATAGGAAGGAAATAGAAAAATAAATAATTTTTTCATAAATTAAAAATAATTTATAATACATAAATTATTTTTATTGTTTTTGGAGATACTAATATGAAATAATTTCTATAAATTAAGTTATATAAAAGTTAATTTTCATTTTTGGAAAACTCAAGACTCAGTCAAATTCAAAATATCTAATTAAGTTATAATAATTTCTCGTCGATTAATTTACATATTTGGTGGTCGATAATAAGAAATGATAGAGTTTAATTTGTATATAGTATCATCATAAAGTTTTTTTTATATACTATTGATTAATTAAAAATCACCCAAAATATAATATTCAAAAAAATTATTATAAAAATTAATAATCATATGCATAACAATTCGCAATCTATCAAGGGGATAAGACGTTGATCAGGCCGTCTAAGAATTCCTCTCATATTTCTAATTAACATATGAGAACCATCGATTGTACAACTAACAACTGTGCTCGTGAGGCATAGGAATGATAGGATGGATCTTACTGTTAATAAAAGGCATATTGCACATGTAAACCTTATACTTTTCTTTGATGCATGTGAGAGGAGGATCATAATAATCTATATAAGAAATGCTGACATGAATAAAAAAGGAATGATTCAAATACCATTTACTAACATAACAGAAAAACATTGTAAAAATACTTTATATATATATATATATATATGGTCTAACTAGAGGTTGTTACGTAATCTCTGGCCGTATAAATATTCAAATCGAGCATACCATTAGCTTATGAGGACCAATTTATATTTTCCTCCAGAACTTCATGAAGCTCCATCCTAGATTAAATATGGAATATAGCATTCTTTCTAATAGTCTATCCTATATGGAACAAAAATAATTGTGATTGATATATATTTATTATAGGTTAGGTATACATATTAGTCACTTAATGCCAATTTTATTTTAAGTAGAGTGATGAAAAGACGTAACATTTCAGTTCCTATCAAGTTTAGAAACTAAAAGATAGAATATTTCCCAGATTTAGATCTTGATAATGGATAATTACACGTTAGCATTTCCATGATACTGCTGCAATCCATCATAGTGAAGGGATGAATTCTTTCAGCAATAGACTTATTCTTTTTCCTGGTTTTACTAGCAAATAAAATTTGCATCAGCATCGCAGGGAAGAAAATGTCTAATCTTAGTACTAGTTTCAGAAAAAATACAACGAAACCTAGAAGAGAAAAATCCCAGTAAGTTGTTTTAACTATTTTTTCAATTGGTAAAGATATCTTTACCAGTGATAACTTTGTTCAAGATAGATAAAATCACAATTAAAGTATGATGAAAACACTCTTGATATAACTAAGTAATTAAGTCTAGAATAAAATTATCAAATATATTAGAACAATTTTATATGAATTGATGTATATAATTGATTACTGAACTATTTATTTCTTTGTGACTACTCTTAAATTCTATGAGCAGCTTGACCAATAGTGTTTTAATTGATCAAAGAAAATATGCATATAGCTAAGTGAAATCTAACTCATCTAGAACCAATTTAATGACAGCGATGATGCACTAACAACGTGGCCTATAGAGCAATGTGGCAGCAAGACACCAAAACTTTGCGGCGGAAACAATACACAGTTTCCAAAAGGACCCCCTCAAGATTTTATCCTAATCTCCCATATTCATTATTTTGGAATAGTTAATGGTCCAAACACATTCCTAGAGTTTGTAACTGTCTAGCTTTGCATGATATTTGTGACATACATTGGAGCAGGACCACATTTGTGCTGAAAATGTATCAACTAAAAAGCATGAAACCACCATATTGCATTAGGAGTGACCAGTCTTGTTACTTTCTAGGTTAGCAAATGCAACAGAGTGAATAATAATAATAAAAGTAATAGTCCATTTCCTATAACGTTCTTCAATTCCCATTTTCATGATGATGTGTAAGGTGGTAGGTTAAATATGTGACGACCCTTTCAGAGAATTCAATGTAGACATATTCATTTATGCCACTGTAGCTTGCAAGTGCAATTCCCCCAGGACTAAGGTAAATGTATATGTGACATTCATGTAATAAATACTTGGCTATATATCAAAACAAAAGTTTAAGGCACTTTTGCATTTTGGATGGCAAAGTGAATAAATATGATATCAGGTCCATTTTGAGGCCAGGTCCCAAGTATGGAGAAAAAGCTGAGGAGCCATCAAGGGCAATTTGGTGAAAAGTGGAATATGTATGGGAATGGTTGAACAAGCGCTTTAGATCCTGCAGGCTTTGGTTGAGTATCTCTATTAACTTTTCTTCTACAAATTTATTTTTATTTTGGTACAAAATCCACTTCTTACTTGTACATTTTTCTTTCTTTTCAACTCTGACAAACTCCACATGCTCATGGAGAGAGGTTCAAGTCACAGTCCCACCACGTTGTTTTGTCCACATGGAAGTTGTAGGAAATGACCAAAGAGCAGACCTGATTACCTGCCCCACACATTCACACACGCCTATCCCACTTCTCCTTTCTGTTTCTTTATTGAGGATTTAACCTTTTTTTTCTGACAGAAAGGTATTCTTACAACCAGAAAGACTAATCGCTTGAAAAAATAGATTATTGGTTTTAAATATATGAAAAATAAATACATATAATTTTCTTAATTAATTTTACTTTATTTGATATTATTATTTCTAAAATAATTTTGATTTAATTGAGATTTTAGTGTCAATGACTCTTTTATATTTTAATATCAAATTTCAATTAAAATTTATATAATTAAATATAATTAATTAATTTTTTTAATTAGCACACTTTTTTATTTTATATTTAAGATTAGAAAGAATATAAACTCTTCTCTCAACATGTTTTACTTCATTCATTTAGTCAGAATGAAAGTGAGAAAAAAAGCCTAAATATTTGTTATTTATGTCACACAACTATTAAGGATTTAACTTTTAATTTATTATAAATTATAAATATATATTCATTTTTTTATCTCATTTTTACCGTATTTATTTATTTTACTTTTCATTATATTACCTGATATAATTATCAGTTTTTTTTATTCTTTTCTTGTTTCTATTTCTCTTATCTTCTTTTCATCATGTTCATTCTAAAATGAGAGAAATCATTATATAATTCAAAACTATCATATGTCCATAATTTTAATTAATCTCTACATAAATAGAAATTTTCAATTTAATTTTTTAATAGAACTTCAGTTTTATATCATATGAAAATTAAGAACATAATAGTCCCATAATATACAATTATCTCATAAATTGAGTATTTTCCTTTAACTTTTAGCAACTCTCTTTCTCTCTCTCTGAGACACTCAGATTTTTGACACCCTAAATTCCACCCATTTTCCCTCTCTCTTACGTAATGTAATTAAAAGGTTGTCTCTACTTCTTATACTATATTCTAAGCAACCTGTTTTTCGACATTTTCCTCACATATATAATAATTACAACACCTCAACACCTCTCTAACCCAACACGGCACACTCTGGCCTCTGCACCTGCTGAGATAATAACAAAAAACAAAAGCAATCCTTTCATTCAATTCTGTGGGCAAACCCAGAGAAAATTAACAAGACATCTCTTTTCTTGGGCTGCTCAATTTTCCTCTCTTCAGTTTGTGCATTGTTAGTAGTCAACAATAGAAGGTGGATGCTAGTGGTAGCAAGCACTTTGTGATTCCTTTGTTTCCACTTCTCTTTTGTTCCTTCTGCATCTGCAGTAGATAATAATATTCTCTCCAGCCACAGCATCTCATTCTTCTATCTTTGATTCTGTCCAAGGACATTCTCTTTTGTACATACATGCACAAATATGTAACACACAAAATATAACCTCCACATGAAATTTGCATGACCAAGTCTTCATATTCCAGCACATAACATGCAAATTCTTGTCATTATATCTTGTTTTGAAGCTTTTAATTCTTGTGACCAGGTCTTGTTCTGTCTCTGAGTCACCTTCACAATTCAAATTCCTTTTTGCTTCCGTTGAATCCAAGAAACAGAAGATCTCTCTCTTCTTAGGGACGTGGTTCTTCTTGTTACTGCTTAACAATTCAAAGCCTTTTAGTTTTGGAGTCTGCAAAGTTGAAGCTCGAGGAAGCAAAAATGTCTGCAAAGGCTTTGAAATCCTTGAAGGATGAAAACCCAGATTTGCAGAAGCAAATTGGTTGCATCACTGGATTTTTTCAGCTCTTTGACCGCCATCGTTTCCTCACAGGACAACGCTCTGCCACCTACGTTCAGCACAGGCCTACTTCAGGTATTCTGCGATATACTTGTTTCTATTCAGCATTATGAAAATGATATAATGGTGTGACAAGGTTTTAAATCGCGGTTTTAGTTGCAATTCACATTTCCGATGCAATCACAATTATAATACTAAAAGAAATCTTTAAAAAAAAACTTGACCTTGCAGTCAAATTTAAAACCTTGGGTGTTAGTACTACTTTTAGTTTTTTTATATTTTTAATATTTTAGTTTTTGCAGTCAAAGTTGATTGTCATGTATATCAAAATTAAGGCAAGTATGTAAAGTTATGGTTAAGTAAACAAATAATTTTTTTAAATAACACAGAAAGTGATTTTGTTATATAAAAAAACACAAAATGTTTAGTTTGTTTTTTTAAAATAATTAAAAGTATTTAATACAAATATTAAATGATTTATAATCATACCCTAAAATTAAAAGATTTAGGTGTAGGTACAAATTTCTCTGATATCTCTCATATATTGAGATAGAGAAATTTTGTAGGCTTACTGATTCAATTGCTTCTCGTCATGCCTGGTATCAGTATGTGTGTGAAAAATGTTGTATGAATTACCATTTTTTTTATATTTTAGAATTCGCTTTCTTCTACATTAATGTACTGATACAATTAACCTATTTCAATGTGTCAGTAACTTGTCATCGCACAGAGTTTTTTTTTTTTTTTTTTCATTCAACTTCATTGTTATTTTGGTTTGTTAGGGGTAGTTAAAGACTTAAAGTTCTTCCACTGCATGTAGTTATAAGACAAAGCGAATTTATAAATGTGGCAATTTTTCCATCCTGGTTTCCTAACTTGGATTTGTTTGGTTGCCGATGTAAAAATTCACATAAACTTCGTACATTTCATCTGTCTATTGAATTTATAAATTCAGTACACTACTTTAAATATGATAATGCCAGTAACTAATTGGAGCTGAAGTTTTTTTCTTATGCTTTTCAAAAATATATTCTATATGTTCATTTTTTAATTTGGCTGGTAAAAATTCCGTTGGGAATTTCCTCTGTAGTTACTGTAACCTATATAACCCATTCCAAGATATGAATCTGACTTTTTACATTTTGATGTCTAAAGATGGAAGATTGACATGAAACTTGAAAATTTATATGAATTTTTTTACATTGGATGTTCAGATAAGGTTTTATATATATTTGAAAGAAAAATCGATTCTTTTGGAATGGGGGTACACCGTGATCTTTCAGAGTCAGAGATACCAATCAATATATATTTTTTATGTACCTTGTAGTCGTAGAATTATAATTATTTCATTTTCTTCATCAAATACAACATGGGTGCTTGTAAGTTACAATAGAATCATTCTCTGTTTTGGATTTTCCGTGGATATTTAAAGATTTTTGTCTCAACATCCTTATTTCTTTCACTGACATCTTCCAGGTTTATGGACTCATATCTATGAAAGCTATAACTTGAAAAAATAGGAATTTATAAATATGAATTGTGTATCACATTAATACAAGAGGTCTCTATTTAAAGAGATCAACTAAAGATAAAGATAACTAAAGATAATAACTATCAACTAAAGATAACAATTAAAGATAATTAAAGATAATAGCTAAGATAAAATCTAAAATATATCTATTTAAAATATATCTATTTACAACACTATATCACTAATTTCTGACTTTTCTATGAAGCTTCAACACGTAAACATGGCAACAGACATTTGAAAAAGAATTTAAAAAAATGAACTCAGAGTTGAAGTTAACCTTTGAGAAAATATTCCATATTACTTCTAATAACTTCTAACTAAAGTTTCCTTCCCTTCTCAGGTGGATGCAGTAATGAAATCAAAGAGCTCAACGGTACAATGCAGAAAGCTAAGGTAAGATAGCACTATAGCAGTAGTTTAACTCTTTGAGGAATTTCAGCAAAATCAGTTTAAAGTTTTGTATGAATGCAGGCAAAGAATCTGAAGACTGCTAGAGAAAAGCAACAATTCTCCACAGAATCATCCATAACTTCTTTGTCTTCATCATCTTGTTCATCTAGCATATCATCCCATGAGTTAAACAAAACAATTCAGATACAATCACCGTCAAGAAATCAAATCAGAATTCCCGAAAACACAAATTCAAAAGCAGCAAAGAAGCAACCTGATACCCCGCACCAGCAATCCCTCCATTTCCATCATATTGTCAACGACTCAATGCATAAGGAAACTCGAGGATTGTCTGTGAAAACTGGGGCTGAAGAGGAAAAGAAGGGTCAGACTAATGCCTTGAAACACATAGATTCCCCCCGGCCTTTGCGGTCACACAAATCTGTCAATGCAGGAGTTACAGTTGCCAATGAACCTTTACATTCTCTTGCCAAGTCCAAGAAAAAACCTTGGGACTCCCCACGGCTCTCTTATGATGAAACATTCAAATCTGCCGCAAAGCATAAGGAACTTCCAAGACTTTCTTTGGATAGCAGAGAAGGGTCCAATGGAGGTTTCAATGAAGGAAGCAAGTCTCACAACCAGTTGAAGGGTTCACCGCGAGGGTACGGGAGAAACTCCAACACAATGATTAACCAGTTGCAAGAACCAGAAACTTCCAAAAGGTCTTCCAGTGTTGTAGCTAAATTGATGGGACTTGAAACCCTCCCTGAGTGTACACAAACTTGTGGGAGTCCAAAGGGAACTTCTAGTTGTTCTACCAAAAAGAATGAGCTCTTGTCAAAATCTAGTACAAGTGATGAAGACAAGCAACGCCAAAGATTCACCTTGCCACACTCCAAAAAGGCTGATTCAATCACAAATGTGATGCCATATTCACGATTTGCACTAGAATCAACTCCATGGAGGCAACCTGATACGAGTCGAAGTTCTCAATTACAAGCTTCCAAGGGAAGTGAATCTGATATAAAAGCCTCAAAGTCCTCTCTCACTGTGTATGGGGAAATTGAGAAAAGGGTAGCAGAACTTGAGTTCAAAAAGTCTGGAAAGGATCTCAGAGCCCTTAAACAGATTCTTGAAGCAATGCAGAGACATAAGGATTCAGTAGACATTGCTAGAGATCAGGCTTCAAATTCTCCATCTGACAATAGGAATAGTTCTAATCTCAACGAAAGCTCAAAATTACAAAGCCCACGAGTAAGAAAAAAAGACACAGCATCTGTCACGGCTGAGATGTCAAATTCAACCCAGGGTAGTAAATTGCCAATTGTCATCATGA
The DNA here is from genome assembly GCA_007407185.1 of Glycine tomentella. NCBI lineage: Eukaryota > Viridiplantae > Streptophyta > Magnoliopsida > Fabales > Fabaceae > Glycine > Glycine tomentella. The sequence goes on from PYAF01003543.1 coordinate 1,500,523, forward strand.
AACCAGCAAAAGTTACTAGGAAACCCAATAATCTGTTGTCTACAGAATTGTCAATTCATGGTAAATCTGGTCTCAGCAAGTGTTCCCCTAGTAATCCCACAAATGGAAGATTGGTTGACAGGCAAACTGCTAGAGGTATCAGTTCAACAACAAAAAATATCAAGGATTCTTTTGGACAACAAGTTCGTTCATCCAATAAAAACATGAGAACTTCAAAGTTGATGCAATCCATGAAAGTTTCTCAAGACAGCAATGGAGAATGCACCACCAACTATGGTTATATAACTGTGACTGAGAGCCCCAGACTACAAAAGAAGTTTGGTTTGGAGAGGTGTTCGCGACCAACTAGTCCATCATCAGATTCCAGAATTAACCGAAGAGAGCACAATAAGCAACCAGTGGAATTGTCTTCTCCAAGTTCAACACCAAGACATAAGTTCTCCACTTTGCAGCAAAGAAATGAACGTTTCAGTGAGATCAGATGTCATTGGAAGGATTTTAAGCATCATGTGAACATCATTTCGGATTTTGATGACAAAAGCAGCTCGGCCAGTCATAGTGACATTGAAGTCATTCGCATTGATCAATCTGGAAAGATCATTAGTTCCTCCATCCAGCTGAGTGGCATGAGTCAAAATGTAAGTATTTTTTTCCTTGCATAGCAAGATTCTGCATCTATATCAATTGGTTAAACATTCTTGTTGATCAGAATGCATGTAACATTCTTTTGTTGATCAGAATGCATTTGAAGAGTTGAGGAAGGCTGAGACCATGATTACTGCAGAACAACCAAGCCCTGTGTCTGTTCTTGATGCTGCATTCTATAGGGATGACCCACCATCTCCAGTGAAAAATAAATCAGACATCTCAAAAAATTTAGGTAAGCAACAAAGATTGAATCCAAGATAATCTAAAATAATTTATCAAATTCAAGTTGCTGCAGCCTATATACATTCATTTTAGTGGCATTATAAAATAATAGGGAAAGGATTGGAGTTATATTTTTTATTTTCTTCAAATTTTCTGCTGCAGGTGAAGCTCTAAGCACTGATGAGGATAGTGAAGAGAGCTCAGTGGATCTTCTTCAAGAAATTGACTGGTTTGATGAGAAACTCTTCAATTTCAACAACAATAGGGATCCTGACCATAAGTATATAGCGGAAATACTGTTAGCATCAGGTCTGCTCAGTGGCCATAGCTATAGCCAGATATTTCATTCGCCGGGTCATTTGATTAATCCAAATTTGTTCTTTGCACTTGAAAAAATGAAGACAGAGAGGCATTTTAACATTGAAGACAGTGCCAAGAAGATTCCCAGGAATATTAACCCTGAGCAAATGCAAAGAAAACTCATATTTGATGTTGTTAATGACATTTTAGTTCAAAAGCTGATATTGGATAGTTCTGCATTGTGGTGCCAACCAAATAGGTTAGCAGGCACAACATTAAAAGGGAAGCAGCTTTTGGATGAGCTATGCACAGAAATTGATCAGTTGCAACCTCAAAATAGAAATGTCAGTTTAGTTCATGAGGAGGAGAATTTGAAGCATCATCAAGCAATTTCGACTAACTGCTGCAATGAGATGCCAAATATTGTGTTGGATGTTGAACGTTTGATCTTTAAAGATTTGATAACTGAGGTTGTGAGAGGTGAAGTAGCAAACCATCCTGGTACACATTGCAGGCAACTGGTGTTTTACAAGTAGGAATTTTAGCTAAGCAGATTGAGGAGAAAAAAAGTATATTCTAGTTCTGGGCTTTCATATTTCACCCTTCTAATCTAGCTACACATGATGTAGTTTGATGGGTAATAAGCTGCTTAATTGGCAGTTTCACATGTTTTGTATAAATTGTTGCACATTTATGTTTATCTTTGTTGTCTTTCTTCATGTATTTATAGTCAGTGTTTATAAATACATGAATAAATACACAGATAAACGTATATAAGTATCGACTTTCACAGGGTGTTGAAAATATTGCAACGAGTTTTACATATTGCACGAACATAACACGATCTCCATAGGTAGAATCCAACTTCCTCTGTATATTCTGTTTAATTTATGGACCGAATCACTTTGTCCTTTTTACTTTTTTAAATTCAAATTGAATCCTAACAAACCATAGTAATATATACAAAAAATAATCATAGTGATATAAAATCTTCATTTATTGATTTATGGTCTATGCCACCTTTCTCGGTTAGAAGAGACAATCTTAATCAAGTAAAATATATTATGGGTGATAAACTTTTCTCTCAAGTATTTAATACAGTGAAGTAACGTCATCAATACCATATACTACTAATTTAATCAATAATTTATAATTCCCTAATGTCATTTTTTTTTTTGTAGATAATCCATGTCAGAAAGATGCTTGGTGTGTTTAGGGATTAGTTAAGTTAATGCAATAGGATGAAACTGTTTGTAGTTTGGGATCTGTGCAGTAATCTTCTAGATGCATCTTTGTCGTCCTACCCAATAATATTGAAAATGTCTTCTCGTTTTATCAATTTTTTTCAGGAAAAAAAATATTTATAAATTGTTTTGAGTTATTTTCTTTTAAAATTCTCTAAAAAGTTAATGCAAAAATCATGTAAAATAAACAAATAAATCTACATGAGATGTAGATTTATCAAACACTCACTCATTCTCCATGAAAGAATCTATTAACAATATAAGTCCGATTGGGGTAAAAGAACCAATTTGGGGTTGTTTGAAACTTATTTACGAAAATGGTGTAGTCAAACACGCCTAATCTGGGCGTGACTCAAATCGGTTGCTAATTCCGTCTCTAACACTTTTTGCGACGGAATATTCAGTCGCAAAAAGTGTTAGAGACGGAATTAGCGACCGATTTGAGTCAAGACCAGATTAGGCTTGTTTGACGGAAATATCATGGTGGTCGCTAATTTCGTCGCTAACACTTTTTGCGACGGAATATTCCGTCGCAAAAAGTGTTAGCGACGGAAGTAGCGACCGATTTGAGTCACGCCCAGATTAGGCGTGTTTGACTACACCATTTTCGTAAATAAGTTTCAAACAGCCCCGAATTGGTAAATAATTTGTGGAAAAACACCATTTAGGTTCTTTTGCCATCCGATTGGTAACAAAAATTCTTTTTGAATTACGAAAAGTTTTATTAAATATAATTATCATTTAAACCATTTAATTTTAGGGGATAGATTATTATTTATTAACTTTTTCACGAGCTTTATTATAACATTATTATTTTTTATCCAACTTAAAGAATTTTATACAAGGATGTGATTCTAAAACTTCATTAAATGAACTTCTCAAATTATCTCAATTTTCATTTTTAGTTTAATTAAAAATTTCATTCCCCTTTCCAGAACGCTGTCCTCCCTCATCTCTCAATTTATTTTTTTAATTTGCTACATCTTCTCTCTTATGATTTTTATTCTTATGTCTTAAATAAAATGGCCTCATTTTAAGTTTTTAACCCACTAAAACCATCCTGATAATATAAAAGTTCGGATCATTTATATCAAATCTCAATTTCAAATCTTATGATCAATATTGTATAAAAGAAAATGGTCTCGTTTTTTCAATAAACAGCCATAGCTTCAAGATGCACCGGTTCTTTTATTGTCACTTCATTTTCTTCATGAGCATTTAATACAATCATCATTACCATGCATGTGCATTAAATTTTTTTTTTTAAAAAAGTACTGTAAAAATATAATAAAAAAGCTCATAAATTTGGTAAGATGAATGACGTTGGGTTAAGTCACGTAGGTCATCTGAAAAAAATTTGCAAAGCAACCCAGTCCAAAAGTGGTTGTGCATTAGTTTGAGTTTTGAACAATACTTATCCAGACCAGAAGGGAAAATGGAAAATCATATACCTACAACCATTTTCATATCATTGCACTTAAGACTGATAATTATTGAACCCACTCATTGATTTAAAATTCAACTTGTTAATTAACTTGATGAGTTTGACTTAGGAACTAAACAAGTTACGCCTGAATTAACTATAAGCAATTAATTTAATTAATGAATTTGATACACAAGTGAACATGAATGTGTGCACACACTGTATCAATATTTATACTAAATATATTAAAAGAGCGAGTTATGTAAATTATTGAATAAAACTCCATTTTATTTCTTAAGTTTGTAACCATCAATTACTACCAAATATTCATGATCTTACAAAAAAATCTTTCATTCTAATCCTTTTATGTTTTGTTTTCCACTATTATTTTTTACACAAAAAAAATGGTAGAGTAAATGAGATTTTTTAAATTCAAAGACTTCAAAAACTTGTGAACTGGGCCAGATACTTTGTAAGCTTAAATTAAGTCAAACTTTGAGCTGAAAAAAAAAATTGTATAAAATTTGAGTCGGATTGAACAGACTCAGCTCATTTTTCAGCCCTAAATTTGCATTCCATACGAAGATGTCATTCCATAAATTTGAGAGCAAAATGTACAGAACTACTTCAATCACTTGTCCACGCAAACAAATCTTTTATTCTGCAGGATAACGTTGATTCCAGGAAGCCCCACCATTAAAAAGAATATAAATCCTTCTACAAATCTGCTTACTACTTTATAAAAAAAAAGTATTAATTGAAAAAATATATAATATGTTGCAAATACAAAAAAAAAAAAAAAAAGAAATCCAATACTTATCATGCAAGTACGAAGATTAGTAAAAAGATACGGTTAAAAAGATTAACAATGATTTTAGAACAACGGGAAGAGGTGGGAAAGAACGGGGGAGGGGTAGTTCATGTCTAACCTTAATTCCACAATGCAGAACGAACAATCGAACATATCAGATCCTACATATAGACAATTCACACTGTTCCAAATGATATACGGGGAAACAGACGAGGCTTAGTATAAACAAAAGTTTCAATTGGATTTGTGTTACTAGCACGTTACTTTTCAAAAACAAATCGCTCAAATTCAGAATTTGTCATCAAGCTGCATTTACATGTTGGTCAAATAACTGGAGCTCAACATGCATTTCATGTCAATTAGTTATCCAAAGAAAATATTTTAATCAATAACTTTGCAAGAAAAGGCCATATAAGGTCAGGGAAAGGGAACACAAATGAAGTTTCTTAAGAATAAACAAAAATCTTTGCAAGCTAAAGCAGCAGTTGAATACACCACTCAAAATTGCAACAAACCAAAAATTGAGAAGTCAAGCTCACACATATCTACGAGAACAATAAGATAAACAGAAAATCACAACAGTATTGACAACCACGCCTTAGCTACGAGAACTTAATAAAACATTAGATGAAGTTAGCAATGAAGTAAAATTGTCATTGTACTCTAGCAAAAACCACATTTAAATAAACATTGATAAAGATCATTTTTAATGATTTCTTTTACCAAGTTTTTATTTGGTCTTACTGTACCATTTTAGTTGAACTAACTTCCATCTGATTCGTTTTTTCTCACTAGAAAGTCTTTCTTGACCTTCTCACATGATCAAAACCAAGCTACCTTAGGCAATTTCATAAACTTCGTCATATATTGTCATTATATTCATTAAATATTTCACACGGCACTAAAAAATCATGAGGTCACTTGCACATGAAAACTAAGGCATAAATCATGAGGTCACGTGTCCAAAATAATCATACCTCCTCTAAAATTTTCTTGCATGCCCAAAATATTCATACCTCATCTAAAATTTTCTTGCATACACAAATATTCATCTCAACATTATAATCTGCTTTACACTTTTTTTTGCTCTTGTCAGTGCTTAACTGAGCAAAGAGTATAGCTGGTTTTATAGATGATCAGTATTAAAAGCAAACTAACATACCCAAGCCACAAGGCTCCTCACCATGCGAAGGTACAAGGGAGGGTTACCCTTATGCACAGAGACTGTTTCTGAATTCAAATCTATGACCAATTGATCATCGAGGTGTAACTTGATCGCTGCACCAGGCTTGCCCTCACCAGAATTAAAATCAAATCCAAAAAAAATGAAAAATGAAGATAAAATGGTAGCACAAACCTCAATTTCTTCGTACCAGCAAAAATGTGGACAATCCAAGATAACAAACAATTAATGCTAATAAGAAAGAAATAATGGAAATACAAAAGTTATCACTAAAGTTCTCTCTGGACATTTTTGGCACGGCTCAGAAACTACTCATTTATACATGAGCGCAAGGGATTAATATCTGTTACTATTAACTAATCTTATGCAACATCCTCTCAACTGTTATTTAATATAACATGTGATTTGAAAAGCGGGTATTATTTATACACAAGAATACTGCAAAATGAAAATGCCCAGAGAATCTGCCACTATTAACTGAATAATAAAACCTCTCAACTGTTAGTTAATATAACATGTGATCTGAAATGGTGGGAGTTAATTTAGTGTTATTGACAGGATGTTTACACACAAGTGACCAGAAAGGAAAGTGATTTTTCTGTGGGAATTTAGTTGTAGATGTAGCATTAACTACAAAATAAAAGGGTTCAATACACAATTCAGAGTAACTGCCACAAGTCAGAAGTTGAGATGTTTTTATATGCTATATTTAGCATAAGATCATACAGATTGCCAAAAGACTTCAATAGAAAGAATCATAAATTGATCTACCAAACAATTGACATGCACATACCTGAAAGATTGTTAAAGTGAGAAAATGTCAGCAAAATAGTAATATCCATCCTACAATGCCCATAAACAGACAGTTACCTAAATTTGAATATCCCAGAACTAGCTATCCTGACATTCTCCTGATCAAGTATACGGATTCTAATTAAAGCAATGTAATTTACAACTGAACAAGCTGATCTGGGTTTTCCAAAGATTCCCTTAGAATTTTCTCAGCCCTTCTTTTTCTGTCATCCTTCTCATCTTCCATTGCAAACCATGGCAAAGTCTTTTCATGCTCCTCGTTTTGTGGGATCAAACCAATGGATTTGCCTAATAATTTGTTTTTAATCCCAATCTTAAAACGCACCGTAGGCTTCTCATTCGCACGAAATTTTGTCTGATCTTCCTTGGAATCACAGCATGTGCTTTTCATCGCTTCAATTGCTGGAGCAAATGTCTCCAATGCTGAAACTGGTTCATTTTCAACAAGATTTTCCACAATGGGATTATCAAGAGCTTCATCATTAAAAAGCTTAGCCGGAGGGGGAACAGAAGCAACTTCCTTGTCCTCAATTTTCAAAGGTGCAGCAAGGAACGGGTTACCTTCTGCTGCTACTCTTTTTGCCTTAGCATCTACAGGGTCAATCGAGGCAGACTTTTCAAACATATTTGAGACCATCTGCTGCTGCAAATTCAAAGCAAGCCACTCCCCCTTGCCATTTGCTCTTTCTTGGTCAAATTTGACCACACGAGGTTCTGTCCCTCTTCCATTCACTGCCGGTGACTGTGAATAAGTTTGTGGATCGGGGAACGCAGGCAACCAAGCAGGAATGTGCTCCCCAGGAGGCTCTTCTCCTTTTTGCAAAAAGCTTGGATTAGGCACCCGTTCTTTAACAACTGGAAACCGAGGAATGGGGTGTGCAAACATAACCGGCTCAGCATCGTTTACAAAATGAACAATTTCCCGAATAACACCTGAACTTTCAAGGCAGTGGTCAACATCTGAAGCGCCCGCAAACCCCTGCACTGATCCCATATCTTCCAACCCTTGAATGACATCAAAAGCATTGCACTCAGTTCTACCGGAAAGATTAGCATGGCAATGTGCAGACTTCCCAACGTTCAAAATATACCGAGCCACAACGTCAGACAACGCCTCGAGAGCCGACTGCTGAAATGCCTGAAATCCCTCCCCTTCGCACACCTGTGCTACCGCAATCTTAGCTATCGCCCGAGCATAGTCATCACCACCACAAAATTTCCTCCTCCTCCATGTGTCAGGCTGTTCAAGCTGTCTTCCAGTCTTCCCACCGCCATTGCTCATATTCAGCACTTCATATCACTTGAAAACCCAACAGCACACATTCCCCAAATCACTATCATTCATCATCTCAAAACCCCACCAAGAACCACACCTCAACAACGTCACTCACTTCTGAGAAAATTGTAACAAAAAAACGAGCT
>PYAF01003543.1:1508688-1527575 GCA_007407185.1 Glycine tomentella
CCCACCGCCATTGCTCATATTCAGCACTTCATATCACTTGAAAACCCAACAGCACACATTCCCCAAATCACTATCATTCATCATCTCAAAACCCCACCAAGAACCACACCTCAACAACGTCACTCACTTCTGAGAAAATTGTAACAAAAAAACGAGCTTCAGAATACAAAGAACTTGAGTTCAATGCCAAGATCAAATTGTTCGCGTTTCCCACCAACAATATTTGTTAATTAAGCAAAAACCCTAACTTGTCCTTTAAAAAGGGAGGCGGAATCGGGAATAAAGATTCATAATGGAAATTAAAACTTTCAAAAAAAAAAAAAAACACTTACCAGTGATAAAAGAGTGCGGATTTGATCTGAGTGTATGAGGTGAGAAAATATGGATTCGAAATTTATGAGATGGAAAGAGATAGAGTAGAAGATCGATAAAAGAGATTGGGAAATTTAGGGTTTAGGGTTTGGTTGAGCTTAAACCCTTGCAAACCCTTCGATCGAACGATATGATACCATTAGAAGAGGCAGAGGGAAGTTGGAAATTTGGAAGAAGGATTACGGACACGGCCACGATGCGGTTTCGAGATTTGAACCCTCTAATAAATCCAAGATTAATTGGGGGAGGAGTATGAAAGGGAGGAAAGAATAATGTTGAATTTCCCTTGCAACGGCGTCGTTTCCAACGAGAGAAAGCAACGGTGCAAAATATAGTATCGCTCGCGAACCTAAACCATAACATTGGAATGCAAATCTGTTTTTGATCATGATAAATTTTTCTTTTATAATAAAATAGTTTTTTTTAAGAAAAAAGAAAATCAATTTTGTTAAAACATAATTGAAAAAATGAAAATTGTTTAATTAATATCTTCTTTTCTTTTCCCTTTTTATTTATACCAAAGATATCCTTAACTAATAATTGAAAATGAATTTCTTTTAAAACGTAAATATAAATTTTATTTCTTCTAATAAAAGTCTATTTTATCTTTTAAAGGATAGATTCAAACTTTTTAACTAATCTTAACTCTAACACTGATTAAATAGGCAATTAACAAATTATATTTACTAGTCATTTTGGACTAATCATCATTAATGTCTTAGTCGTCTTTTTTTCTCTTCAAAATTCAATTCAATCAATTCTTTAAATATAAGTCAATTAATAACAATAACCCTATAAAACCACATTAGATAATTGAAAAAGGTAAAACATAATCGATTCATATTATTATCATATTTTAAAATACACTCTAGTCTAATCTTTATTAACAATCAGATCTCCTACTTGATGTGCCAAGGTCTCCAAGCTCAAATCAATATCATAAACATGTGTAATTGGAAGATCCATTACTTACAATGTACTCACGTATTTATAATAATAGAGTTTATCAATTATTGAAATGAAAAGTTATCTGATTGTGAGTAAGTGGGATGGGTGATTATTATTCACCATACGGTCAATACAATTCCGACTATAGTCGAGCATTTGGATGTATATTTTTTTAAAGGAACACTTCTCCTTATTTCTCTTTAATCAATCATACTGTTATTAAATTATTATTCACATGAGATCAATATTGTCAAGAGCATCGTTTGAAGATTGAAAGAGGGAGTAAGAGGTCGTAACTCAAGAATCATAAAAAGATTGACATGGATTGTAAAATCCTTCTTAAAATGAAAAATTATGTTTATATACATGTAAATACATTAAAAAAACCCAACGTTAGTTTTTTCATTATCCAAACTTTAATGCAGTATGTTTACACTTTCAATTACTTTTTTTTCTTATTTTATTTTTGTTCCCTGACACAACCATTAATTTCTAATTTTATATATACAATAAAATGTATGACTAAATTTTAAATTGGCTTAAATATATTTTTCATACCTGAAAAATAGATCATTTTTATTTTACTATCTAAAATTCCTTTTTTCATCTAACTATGCGACTTTTTTTATGTTTCACTTTAATACATGTTGTTAGTCTTATTATGTAAAGTGATAATGTAATAGACAAAATGTCACATCATCAGTGTCTAATCATTAACACATCAATCACCCTCATGTGCACCTTAACTTGCACAACACCACAATCCTCATGCGCCAAGTTCACAATCTCCTCCATTAACTTGTTGTTCCCCGTTGTTGGGCTCGGGCCTATTGCAAATCCTTTCGACCAAAGCCAACAAGGAGTCAAACTTGGTCAACAAGTCCGCGTTGGCGATACTTGACACCTTGTCTTAACTATCAATCGAGGTTCCGAGGAAGAATCCCAAGATCTTGGAAGTGCATAGGAGCTACTCAATATGTTGTGTGAACCATCGAACCTAGGACGAGAGTTCCCAAGGTGTGGGGTTGGTGTTGTGTCGAAAGTTGGAGAGGTTGAGGTAGTTTTTGCCACTTAAGGAGCGGTACACAAAGAGCTGGTCCTAGAGGATGAAGCTGTAGTGGTGGACAACGATCAGGCACTTTAGGGCCATAGCGGCGTTGTTGGTCCCCTAAAAGCAATCCATCAGGACCTCCACAGCGGTCGAGGTGTTGGTGTATGAGCCGTCGCCAAAGGAGAAGGGCGTGGCTAGGTACTTGCATGTGGGGGGCGTGGAGGACTTGTGGCCCATGACATCGGTTGGCCCTCGACGGCGAACTTGGAGGCCGACGGGGTGCCGTAGTAGTTAGAAGAAGGGGAAGAAGGAGAATTGGATTTTTAAATAGTTAAAATAATAAAAATGATATAACATTGATGTGTTAGTGATTAGGTATTGATGAGGTAAGACTCTGTCTGTCATGTCATCACTTCACAAAATGAGACAAATGAAAGGTATTAAAGTGAAACATAAAAAAATGTTGAATACTTAGATGAAAAAAATGAATTTTAGGTAGTAAAATAAAAATGACCTATTTTTCAGGTATGAAAAACATATTTAAGACTTTTAAATTTCTCTAAGTTGCTGCAACAAAGCATCTCTTAGAGTTGTTCAAGATAAAGAACTAATATCAATTATATATTTTTTTCACTTTAATTATTTCACTATTGTACATTTTTTCCTTTATGTGGAATTTTTAATGGTCTTAGTGTTTTGCTTGAGTTTTTTTTTTTCATTTTTTTAACATTATGTAAAAATACTTTATAAAACACATAATAATATTCAAAAAGTACTTTCCAAAACACAAAATAATATTTTGGAAAAGTAGTTTTCTGAATGTTAGAAAAAAATAGAGTTATGTTGTAGAGAGTACTTTCTGGAATAAAAGTTTTGTATTAATGTATGTGTATAAGGGTATATTGGACAAATGGAAGTGTACTTGGCAAAAAAGAGAGAAAATGGCTATTGCAAAAACCTAACTCATAAAAACAAGACCCAACAAATCCAAGGAAATTACTTTCAGCACGAAATAGTTACTTCATGCACCTCCATAAATATTCCCAAATTGCCATTTTCTTATAATAACTCCATTTCTTATTTATTTCTCCTTTCTCCTCCATTGATACATTCTTAAGTGAAAAAAATGTCATTTGTGGCGTAATGTAAAAAAAATACCCTTCTAAAAATGCATTTTCAGAATGCAACATGCATTTTGAAAATGTATTTAGGGAATTATGCTTGCATATGACCAGAAATGCAATTACATAATTATGCTAACATAATTCCAGAAAATACATTTCTAGAAGGGATTTTTTTATTACCTTACAAATTCAACTATCCAAAAAATATATGCAAATTGGAAAAAAGATACTCACTTTGCCGCAAGAGTGCATCGACAAGGAGAGAAGAGAAAGAAAAAAGAAAGGGATGAGGAAGGTCTCCAGACACAAAGGGAAAGGAAAGAGGTGTAGGAGGAGGTATAAGAGATTCTCAAGGACATTTTTGTCCATTCAACTTGTTTTAAAATTCTCCTGGAATGCAGAAAGTAAATTAGGAGGTGTAGAAAACAATTCCCCAAACACACCAAGAATATAGGATAGTAGGCCCAAACGCCCAAAGAAACCAACACACACCAAACACTTTAACACCAACACACACAACGAAACAAAGGACGACGCATTCATCAACGACGACAATTGGTGACGTTTGGGGACGTCCAACGATGCAACGGTGACGTTCGGCGATGATGATGCCAATGCACGAAAACAACATGGAAGTGTCAAGAACATACCACAGAGAGGAAGAGAATCCCCCCAAAACTCAAAATCATTCTAATATTTCCTTTATTTATTTTTTAGTCCGGTATTCATTTTCCTCAAACTCAAACAAATAAAAAATTTGAAAAGAATTGCAAGGTAAAGTTTTGACATTCAGTATTATTCTTTTACTTTTTTCTTAGTACAATGTATAACGTTTCTTTTGAAAATTTAATGTAATTAACAAGTATTTCATTTATGAATATTATAAAATTATGAAAAATTTATTTTAAAAATTACTGTACTAAGCAAAAATTATTTTATTTGATAATTTTTTATTTAAATAAAATATATAAATTAATTTATTTTTAAGGAGGAAAAATTGCTAATTTGGTATTTTGACTCTTTTTATTTGATCTTATAACCTTTTCATTTTATTTTCGTTTTTTTTATCAATTTTGTAATTTTAATTTGGTTGATTTTGTTATTTTTTTTAGTGTTAATGAGGCAAAAAGTAAACATACTTGACAAACAAAAATCACAACTGCTCATAAATGATATATATATATATATTATTAATTTTATATACCAGAAATCCTAATTCACACCATTTTTTTTAATTTAAAGCTAATCCCAACTATTCTCAATTAATTTCACATGTTTATAATTATATCTTATAATCATTTTATTTAATTATAATAGTTTATACTACCACTACTAAAAGGTGTTTTGAAAGAAGAATTAATTATTTTTATAATAATTAAGAGAAAATAAGCTAGCTATACAATAATAGTGTAAAATAGTTTTACTCAATAATTTAATCACAAATCACTTTGTATATATATATGTAAGTTGATTCTTGAAAAAAATGTAAATTTATATAAACTTTTATAATGAATACTTTAAAATTCATAACAATAATACTTTTTTTTAACAAGCCATTGAACTCAATAATTAAAGTGTTCAATACCAATCCTCATAGATGGAATATTCAAGCGAAATATTTTCCTCTTTGCCCTATTGTGATGTTTCTTAATTATGTGAAATGGAGTGACAAGTGTCAATCTGAGTTAATCGTAACAGAATTGCTACTTCACAAAATCAGTTATGAACCTGTGCTTACCCTATTTGTTGGGAAAACTCATTGACTTACATATTTTATCAAATTGGGCTCGAACTCTTCGTCCAGAACATAAAGTATTAAGTGTACAATATAAAGGAGCATTTACGTGAACACATCTATCTATTTATATATAAGCTAATTGAAACTCCTAATTACCGATTTTGAAATAACCAGAGCAAATGTTTGTTGTATTCTGCAAAACTATCCCCATCATACGTTAAAATAAAGTAGTGCTTAGCCATAACACTCGTCCTTGTATTCTGTTTTATCCTTCGATTGAGATTATTTAATTATCGTCTTTTCTTAATACTTTATCCTTTCATTTCCAAAGTTGACTTTTTTTGAAAGGCATCCCTAAGCTTTATTCTGAGACAAAAGTATACTGAAGGTGTGTAAGTACTCTGAACTTCTGTTTTCTTGTTCAGTTTTCTTTAAAGTACATAGTACGACCATAAAAAATGTGATTAGTTTCAAAATATTCCCTAATCATGCAGACCAATGTCCTCTTTGAATTCCCTTGCTTTGTGTAGCAATTTTAGAGATATGTTATTTTCATGTGTCACCTTTTAGTGACTGGCGGTGAAAGTCAAAATCACGGTTTAATTTGAGACAATAACCTGTGGTTGATCAATGTTCTGGCGACCGCGCATTAACAAGAAATTAGGTATTGTATTTCGTTTTATGTCATCTCATGGAATAACAACACAAACAAATTAAAGGTTTAATATATAATAAGACAACAAGACATAACAGATGGCACTTGATTAAAGGTTTGCATGTGTTTTGTAAGGGAGATTTTGGATGACAAGAGAAGCGAGGATAAGGTTTTTTATTTTTAAATTAAGAGATTTATGTAATTTTATAAAAATGAATAAAAGATTAAGACATTAAATTTATGTTAATATGTTATTTATGTCTTTAAGTTTTAAAAAGACAAGCATATTTATGATAAATGAAAAATTTGTCTTCCCACTTCTGTTTCCCTCTAAAATCCAACTCCTTTAACATAACCCAAGTAGAACAATTCTCACCCTATATATGAGTAAAAGATATGCACGATATATGCAGTTTTGCACATTCCCTTAGAGTTCTTAAGCTATTCATTGTCACTTAAAGGAGAGATCTTACATTATACCCTTAGAAAGCTATTCATGTTAGATCGATTCAGGGAATACATATATAAACTCAAAAAACTGAAGGGAAAATTTAAGGGTTACCTATATAATTGAAAGAAATAAAAGGAAATCAAAATATGCATTCACAAACAAAATGATTATTCAAACCCGTGGTAACGTGGAATATCTTGTAACTGAAGAATCTTTCTCACAGTCTTCATGATCCATACAAATTGCGAGAGGAGGAGAATTGAGACAAACTTTGTATTTTGTGCATCACTTGGAAGGGAAATCTTGGTCTTTGTGGGAGGGGCTTTTGCTGCTGTTGGGTGAATGAAGAGGTTTATGAGTCATCATAGCCAAGCTGAAAGAATGATTGAGATAATTCGCCAATGGATTTTGAGAACCTGAACTCAACATCTGATAGTGGTTGATTTGCCTCTGATCCATGTCCATTGTAACATGTGAAGGGAAATATGGTTGTGCTGTTCCTGGAGGACATAGCAGAATTTGAGAATTACCAGTTGATAATGACAATGTTGATGTTGGGAAAGGTACAACGTTAATGCTGTGCATATCTGTTTGGTTTGCAAATCCATTGTTTCCCAACTGATGAGAAACATCACCAGCAGAAGGTTCCCATTGGTAACCGCCATGTGGTGTAGTATTCAGCAAGCCCAAGAATGAAGGATGATTAAGATTTGCTCTTGGTAAGAGATTAATATTTGGTATAACATGTGTGCTAGGACCTTCATTATTGCTTCCTTGCTTATCCTCTTCACTTCTACTTATCCAATTTGGTTTATCAGTGCTAACCATTTCTCGTGAAACTTCTTTAGGCTTTAAGTTCCATGTAGAATTCTGGTTTGAACCTTCCCACTGAATGCTTCTGTTGATATTAAGAAGTTGCTCATTAGGCTGAGAATTTGAGGTGGTAGCTTCATTAGAGGTAACAGCAGATGGATAACCAAGGGTGAAGTTATTCAATGAAGGAACAATAGGAAGTGGTGGAAGTTCATCAATGTCATGCTTAGCTGCATTGAGCAACCAATCAACAACCTTGCTAGGCTGACTGAGCCCTAGCCTATCTTGAAGATCATAGAGTTGGATGGCAGTTGGTACTGATAGCCTCACCCGTCTGTCTCTTAACCCTCTTATTGTGCAAACCTTGCTGTGCCTGTCTTTTCCTCCAAAGGCTCTAGATACTCGCACAATCCTTGGATCTTTCAATCTTGGCCATTGTGCTACTGAGCTTGATGAAGCCTTTGCCTTTTCAGGATCAGTAATTGATTGAGAATGACCCTCCTGTTTTAATGGAAAATCTGCTTCTTTTGGGCTCTTAATCATGATCTTATGTCTCTCATTGTTGGTTGCTAGGTGCTGAGTTTTGTCCTTCCACTTTGTGATTGTCAAAATTCTGTTCCACGGTACCATCAACAAGGAAACTGCTAAATTTTAAGTCCATCGTTTGGATTTACTGGTTGTCTCTCGATCCTAGGAATCTGCATCGAAACACATTAAATAAAAATAATAGGAAATAGGATGAAGCTGTTTCTTCATGAAATTTAATCAAATTTAAAGGTGAATAAATTCAATTAATATTTAAAATTCATATTGTTTCCCTCTGGAAGTGGATGTATGAAGAACAGATGAGATGACTTCATGAGACAGATCACTGACTTGCAGCAACTATAATGGATATTATTATTAAATAATATCATATAGTTCAATTGTGATTTTGATCAGGGGATTTAAGAATATTAATATATAAAGTACTGAAAAGAATCAAAATCTAATGCAGTTATATATTAAAAAAAAACTCAAAAATCATTTAGAATTTAGAAGCATAGGTATCTATCATATATATACATAAGGAAAACTGCGGCAAAAGGCTGCACATAGTCAGGAAAGGATGTAACTAAACTTGCAGGGACAATAATGCAACTATTTAGCAATAATATGCAATATTCAATTAAGTTCACATGAGAAACATGTCATAAAACTTGAATATCCAAATTTAATACAAACCCTAGCTAGTTATAGTTAATAACATTTGGCAAACTGACATGACCACCTACCACTTTTGATACTAAACACCCCAAGGTAGAAGGAGGAAGTTTGCACTGTGCTTTTGCATACCAAGATAGAACAAAATTTGAAGTTTCCCACTGAGCTTGACTTGGCTTTGATTGCACCTAATAAAGTTAGTGTAGAAGTTGGAGTTCGCAGCTTGGAAAAGGAAGATGCCAGAATTGAACTAACCACGCCTCACTGAAAGATAAAGCAATGGCGCATAGTTTGCCATGTGGCACACATCCCAATTGGTCAAATTAATATGGTAGTCTATGCCTTATCATTTTATGGTCAAGCATAATGGGCAATCATTCGCTTTATTAGAAGTAGTTATGTATGGATTATATATCCTGATATTTTGTTCTCACAAACCTTGGGGAAATTAAACAACTTTGTCAAACATTAATTAATTACATATAGTTACAAATTACTTTAATACTTTTTGGTAGGTAAAATGTCCAAGGTAGGGTTTGTTATAAAAAGAAAGAGGCTTGACTTCTGTACAAAAGATTCTTCATGTGTGGGTCTTAATTTAAAAAATTTTACTTGTATTATTAGTACAGAAGGCTTAACCGAATTAATAAAAAAAAAATTAGAGAGCCAAATTAATACAGTTAATAACCTCAAAAGGGGACCATTTCTACACGCTTCGAAAAACGGCTGGTTAAACTTTATCGACAATTACAAAAGGTTTTGTGACTGAGCGCATCACATGGGGATCCACGGAAACAGCAACCCTAAAAACCACCAAGGAAAATGTTGTTCTTATTAAGGCTATGTTTGGGAGAGGGAGTTAGGAGGGGAGGGAAGGGAAAGGAAGGGTTTAACTGGAGTAATCTCCTTGTTTGTGAGTTATAATTTTTGAGGAAAAGGATTTGGGGATTTTTAAAACTCCTCCAAAACCCTCCAATGCTTAGAAATTATAATCCCTCTATTTGGGGGGTTTTTAGAAGGAAAATTAATTAAAATTACTATTCTACCCATCAATGTTTTGTGATGAATAATTATTGGTGAGTTTGATGCTAATTAAAATTTATTTATCATACACTTTAAAATTAATATTAAAATTAATTATGTAAAAATATCTCATTAACTCTCGATTTTCCCCTCTTCATAAATTTTTAACTCCCAAACAAGGAAGAAGGAACTTCCCTCATTTTCCTCCCTTTCCTTCCCCTTCCTTCCCTTTGAATCTCTTTCCTT
Source organism: Glycine tomentella (assembly GCA_007407185.1). Classification (NCBI taxonomy): domain Eukaryota; kingdom Viridiplantae; phylum Streptophyta; class Magnoliopsida; order Fabales; family Fabaceae; genus Glycine; species Glycine tomentella. The sequence goes on from PYAF01003543.1 coordinate 1,518,313, forward strand.
CCCCTCCCCTCCTAACTCCCAAACATAGCCTAAGAGTCTTGTTAACTAATATCTGCATTTCTTAATTTATTAATATTAATATATAAGAAGCTTTCAACAAACTTATTGTTAGACTCTTCAACAAACTTGTTGTTAGACTCTTCAATCAAATTTTGGACAGACAATTGCATAACAATCAAGCTTTATTTTACTGAGAGTAGTAAGTTATGCATGAATGAATAAGGGTTAGGTTAATCTCTTAAATTGATTCCAATATTTGGAAGAATAAGTGTGTTTGGTTTTCAATTAAACAGTTCAATGAAAAAGCTATAATTATTGGTTTCTATTTTTTATGCTTTGAAAAGTAGGGATTTTTATTTGCTATGATGCGAACACGAATTTTCAATCATTAGTCATTATTTTTAGATCGAAATTCACTGAAAAGAAATAGCAACATAATGATTTTGTATAAGACTAATTAATCATTGACATGTAATCCTTAATGATTTCACTTGATCGATCAGTTTTCTTGGGCTGAGTTTACTGGTTTCTTTTTTCAGTTATTATATTTTGGAGTATGGGCTTTTAATTCTTCCTGGTTCAAAAATAGACAGAAAAGGTAAAGAAGAAAAAAAAATGAGATAAAACAGAAACAATAAGGCATCATATGAAGAGGATTTAGAAGACAAACAGAGAAATCCACTTTGGATAACTAATTTAAAAGTTGTGGTGCCTTGTCCTAGAGCATTGTCATGTCTATGTGTATGATAGCTACTTCGGAGAAGGGAAAGGTACTGGTAGGTGAGGGACCAATTGTGTTATGATATTTTTGAAAACCTACACCCACTGAGCACAAACAGGACCACACAACTTTTGCAGAGAGATATGCATGGGAGGCAAGTTGAGGCTTTTCATTGAGATGACACTGACACGGTTATTAGCCCCATGGCGCATGCTTTCTTCAAAAGAAAGTCAATTAATCATGTGTGAGATGCAGAAACGTAAGCCAAGTTTCTTCTCTTCTTCATTTGAAAAAGTGTTCAAATATATTCTTTCACCTTTCGATTTGGTTTAGCCATCAATTCAAAATCCAAAAATTGCCCCCCACGATAACATTTCTGTTCCAGTGGTAAAACATGATAATCATTCATCAGAATTTTCCTTGTCATTATTTAACGTGGATAAATTAATACGAACAAACAAGGAGAAACGCTGGAGAATGCTTCAAACTAACCTGATTTCTCTTTAATGAATAGAAATATTTTAATCAAGCTCAATGGTTGATAAAACTATGGTTATGGAGAAGTTCTTAAATACCCTAAGGCCTAAACAAATATCTTCAAGTTTGCATAACTTTGAAAATGAAAAAGCATGAAAAAATAAAAAGAAGACTAATATTCCAAAAGATACAATGTTCTTTAATTTCCAAGAAAAAAAGTTGGCCTTCTTATAATTCTAGAAAAATAACAAAGGCAAGTGCTCTATGGCTCCCATTCCTTTTCATCACATTATTCATTAAAAAAAAACCCCGAAGACATCATGGTTTGAGTGATTTATCTGAAAGAGATGGATAACCTTGTGCAAACCTGAAATTCTGAAGAACTATATCAGTCGTTGAAGGTTGAAGTCCTTCCATAGATACTAAGCTTAAACATTTCAAAACAGTAGTAAAATTGCTTCGTCAATGGCTTAAAGCTACTTAAATCATTTAAGAGGTGAGGAGTATAAAAGACTATCGATACAGTTTTGCAGCCAGAAGAAAGTTCATTTTGCACACCATTCATACCTTCTATTAATTTGAAAACACAAAATATAACAACGAAAAAGGATAAGTCAAGAAGAAAACGGGAGAATATGAACAAAAGGATGAAGGCAAAGATAAAAACTACTTGTTTCTGAAAGGAGAAAGGAAAAGGATTATACATACATTCTTTAAACTGCAATAGATGGTTCCTCTCTGTTATCATCAAGCTGCCGGAGGCTGTATGAGACTCTAGCGTGTTTTATCTGAAAAAATGATAGAGACTAATAACTGGTTTGTTGGTAAGGGTAAAATTATGGTCCAAACAATGGTCCCCAGATTTGTAACAGAAACCCTAGGTCAGACTCAGATCGTGATTAATCACTCTCACTATTGTGAATAGCCAGAATGCATCAGAACAGCAGGAACAGTAGTGTCGGTAAGCTGTAACATTATCCTTTTGTCTTTGTCAAGTTTTAGCTTCATTTTTGTATGCCAGTTGAAGCTCACAAAAATTAAATTATTTTTATAAAAGAATAGTTTGTGAGTCGTGACCAATTTGCAATATAATAGTTGCTATAACCACAAAAATTGTTCATGCACACATGCATATGTCAATCAATAGTGTAAAAAAAAACTTTATACTGAAAAAAAGAGATAACTATCATGTAGAGAAAAATATGGATGTATATCGATGATATCATGTAATAAGAAAGATAAGAAATGATGAGAGTCAATTAGATGTATATATTACGTGAGTATCCATATCAAGGTTTTTAAAAAGGTCTATGATTGCAATTTTTCCTGCAACTTCTAGGTTTTTGGGAGTGTTTCCAACCACAATGCAACCATAATTACATTAATTGGTTGTAATTATCCGTAATTTTCTGCAGTATCAAAGAACACAATAAATCAGTGACAGCAGTTGTAATTTAAAACCCTGATCCATGTATGATTCCTTTAGATTAACCAGCAGAAGGTGAACTGAATTGTAATAATTTAATGCAAAACCTAAAGAAAGGTGTAGTTTGGCTAGGTTTTCATTTTCTCTGAGAGTCTAAAAGAAGCAACTAACTATGATGTTAATGACCCATTTAGGTGCTATTGTTGGGTGAGAGGGACTGGCCCGCAGAATTGATCCAACTCGGGACAGTAACCTCCATGCAGTGGCGGAGCCACCTTAGGGCCAGCAAGCGCCTTGGTACCAGCTAAAATTTTAAATTTATAGTTATATCAAGGGATGGATTTTTTTTTTAATAATTATATATACTTATATAATTAATTATGATTAAAAATAAAATTTGACACTACCTAAAAACTAAAATTTGGCATTACTTAAAATTTGGCACTACCTAAAATTACAAGTCGGCTCCGCCACTGCCTCCATGAAACAGTTTCCAAACCACATGGACCAAGGCACCGCCACAGCCACTTCAATCACATACAGTGTTTTCAAATGGCAATCGCTATATCATATCTCTAAAGAATCACGCGTCCTAATCACGGTGACTAGAAGGATATTTATATTATATAGCTAGGGAAATGCCAAAAACACAATTAAGTCAAATTCATTATAAAGAAAACTAATCAGGGTGACTAATAACATAAGAACATTTAAAACATTGGTTAAGGAATTAAAATAAAAAATTATTTATTAAAAAAATCATAAAAAAACACACAAAAAATATTATTCGTATGAAAAGATATGATATGTTCCATTTCCAATCGATAAGGACAAAAGCAGTATTAATTTACTCTTGATTCGAGAGATTAGACAAATGTTAACTATTATTCTTAAGATATTAATTAAGAAATTAAAAGAAAAATATTTTAATTGAATATGTAAAATTATATTGTTATATTTTTTTCATTTTCTTATGAGTTTTTCAATTAAATAATTTTTTATTTTAGTCCTTAATCAATGTCCTATAATTTTTTTATTTCCTTAACCAATTTCTTTAATGTCCTAAATACATCAGTTAACAAAATCCTTAAAAGATGTACTTCCCCTATTGTGCAATAATTATCAGTTTAACAAAAAGGATTCTAAATTATTTATCATTTTACAGTATCAAGAAAAATCTTCGTTGTTTAATTTTTTTAAAAAAAATTAATATCCTTCTTTTGTCCACTTTCTCTAAAGCATTATAAAATTAGGTTATTTTCTTTTTAAGAGATTATTAAAATACTTAATTAGTTCCAAGAGAAAAGTAATTTAGCTTCATAGTTAATTTTCTATCTAAATTTTAAGAGAAATAATAAAATTTTAAATTCTTGTACAAAACATTAATTAAAATGACAAAATTTTAAGAGGAGCACATTAAAACAAATGGGTATAGAAGATTAACAGTTTGGAAATTTAAAATATACTCTCCATATTAAACCACAATTTGACACCACAACAACATGGTACAAGCAATATTTCTGCAGAATGCGATTAGACACACAGCTTCAAGTTCAACTTCATAGATTACTATTTTGTTTAACTTCAATTCGTCTATTACCTTTCATTGACGTTTTAACAAGTTTTATTTCTTTCATTTTGATTATCATTTCATATTATTAATGAATACTTATTTTTAAATTCTATATCCTTAACAATAAATTCATCTATTTTTTTTAAAAAAATAATTAATAAAAGAAATCCATCACAAAGTTTAATTAAATTTTTTCATAAAAGTTATAATACTAACTATATTTTAATTTTTATACCACAACTTTTAATGACAAATAGGAAAATTAAAAGACTTCCAAAGTGTAATTAGTCAACATAAAAATTTTCATCAGGAGCTTCTTACTGAAATTTGCAATAGGAAAGACTAGCTACATGCACTAGAGCTAGGAGACAAGTATCTAAATGAACAAATTAGTAATTTAATTGTACCAAAAAATACTACTGCATGTAATTAAACTTCAACAGTTGTATGTGCCATACTGCCATGCAAACACTGCTACAAAATTTTACGCAGAATGCAGAGATAATCCAAAAGAAAATTTATCCAACGAAGAGGGAAGAAAAAAAGAAAAAGCGGCAGGTCTTGTCTCTTGAGTTGAGATTGAATAATGAGTAGAACACTGAAGACGTAACTAATGCTTTGTTGGGATATGTGTCACTGCATGCATGTCTTTGGCTCTTTGCAATGTTTTGTCTTCGATAAATTACTTTGTCGGAGCATACGCATGCCCTTTGCTTTGTCCACTCACTTTTATCAATGTTTACGGAGAAGTTTTCTTTGTATTTGTTTATTAATTAATTAACTCAATATACTAGTTTAATGTAATTCTAATTACAATTTAGAGTAATTCTTTTTAGCTGTATAAAAACTGTTTTTTGAAGTTAGTTGGTATTTGTTTTATTTGTTTATTCTATCCTCCCGTTAAGAAATTTCTATTAAATAGGAATTAGCTAGGGTGGTTAGGTTGACAATGTCACAGGACTGTTTTTCGACTTTTGGGTTTGTTTTTCGTATTGTATCTAACTGACATTCTGTGTGGTGGCGGGTACGTGATATAAACTATAAAGTCAGTTATCTTTTAATTGAATACTTTTATTCTGTTAAAATATACTACTTTTTTATTATTATTGTCGTGGTCTAGATTATAATTAAATACCTAAGACAATTTTATTTAAGTTAAATATGATTATTATGGGTGAACTTAATATATATAAAGAACTTGAACTCAATTTCTAATTAAGCTAGAAAAATCCACACCAGTTCATCTATACATTTTGTGGTCTTTATTACCTAGTTTCAAACAATTGGCATTAGAGATTTGAAAAGGCCTGATTATCTGAAGCATCAATCTCTGGGAATCTTGGCAATGGTATCTGAAGGAAACAATTGTGGGTTTGTGTAACCGACAATTCCTATCTTATTGGCCATTGATCAATGGAATCTTGGGACCGATTAAGAAGGAATTACAAAAATAAAGGATGAAACAACCTTGACTTTGGAAGAGTTAAAGGAAAGATTAGACTTGAAACGAAAGGATATGAAAGCAAAGAAATAAAGTAATTGGAATAATACACTAAACTTATTGATTAGAAAAATCGGGTTGAGGAAAAAATGATAAAAAAAAATGTAAAATATGTATAAAAATAAAGTAGAAAAGAATTAAAAGTAATTAGAACAATACACTAAATTTATAGATTATCATGTGGTTTTTTCCCAAAAATGTAAGAGCCTATATTAGACGGCCCATAGTTCATAAAGAAAAAGAGAGTTGGGTTCATAAAGAAAAAGAGAGTTGGGCTAATAGAAATTGCTATTGGCACCTCAAGTTACTATTTAAACTCCATACATTTCATTTTTTTTTTTACAAAAATATTTCAACAAAAACAAATTTTCATTGTGTTTCTAAACAAATACTTCATCCACAATCATTTTGAAGCAACAAAGAAAAATTTAAACATGCTATCTAATTTTAGGTTGTATGAGTGGAAGAGAAAAGAAAGAACTGGATAAAAAGAGAGATAAAAGAGAGACAAATAAATGACTAAAAAAATGGATATACAAAAATATTGATGCATAAACAAAACATTTGAGATAATCCACGGCAGCACATGACTAATAGTGCGTTTAAATTGGCATTAAGTTTTGTCTAGCGCCAATTCTTGTTATTCAAGGTGCATCGAAAGGTAAGATCAAGATAAAACAAGTACACAACATGAGGGTGAAATGACTATAGGTGTGTTTGAGTTACACTTCTGCTGAATGTAACTCACATTTTCCCCAATTCATCAATGTTGTTACATCTCCATTTTTTTTATTTGCAAAGTGCAAACTAATACTTGTAGGGCCAGCATTTTCTATTGACCAAAGTCACCAAACAAAATGTTCATACGGAATATTTCTGCTGCAGAACAGTAGCTTCCATACGGCACTGCCATGCTGCATAGGTGGTAGATTGATGTCTTAGAATCATTGGAATCGGTTCACATTTTATTATTGATGAATAAAGGTTTTGTGATTTGCATGTTAGGTATCCATAGGCATTAGTTAGTTACATTACTAATGGTGTTTCTCAAACCACAACCCAAACACACATAATATTATTACAGACGAACAGAGCATGTCAAACCACAACTAGTCCTTCTTCCCCAACAACTCTCTCGTTTCAGCAATTGGAAGTCTGAATCCAACACAGTTCCCAAAATATGTTGAAGGAAGAGATGGCTCCAAACGACCCCCGCAATCAACAGTTAGAGCCAACGCAACACTTTTGTTTGTCATTTCCTCTGCTCTCACCCTGCAAACCCATGCATAGGCAAGAGATAACACAAACGTTGACAAGTGAAGGTTGGTGCTCCCTTTCTTCTTGGACACCACACTTTGCTTCAGCTTTTCAACATCTGAACGAGACAATTGAAATGAGCCTCTGGTTGCATCTTATGGGGGTTTCAGATCCCAAACCATGAGGCTTCTGTTGTTGGTTCTTCTTCCTTTAACCAATCGTTGACGAATTTCGCCCTTACTTGATTGGGGTCTTTGACTAATTTCCTTTCATAGAAAGGACACAGTTCAGGTGGCAAAAAAAAGGGAGTGATTGTGGTTGTGATTCTCTACAAAGATAAGCCCAGGAAATTAGTCAAGAACTATCTTACATAACATTTTCCTAAGATCTAACAAATTCTAAGAAGCACAAAGAAATATTCAGCACTTTGAAGTTCAAAGAGTATAAAAAAACATTTCCTACTCTGACAAACTTGCTTTGACACAAAAGAAGTAGTTTTCTGCTGAAGGGTTCTACATGAAAGCTGACAAGAGTGGTTTTCTATTATGAAAAAATACATGCATTTAATGCAAACATTAAAATGCTCAAATGGTCACAATTTTCAGTCGTGAGCTCAAGTGAGGAAAATTGTTAACTTAGAGATAACTAACACTTGTTGAAGAAGGTCTCTATATATGCCAGAAGTTTTGAAGAACAAATACACAATCTATGAGTTATCATTGATTTTTCTGTTAAAAACTTTTTGTATATATTCTTAAAGTTCAAAAGCTATCAAAACATTTTGAGTATCTTGAGAAAAAGATTAAGTGCTTAGCTTGTAAATCCCTCTATAAGACAATTAAGAACTAGTCAGTATTCACATAAGCAACAAATCTTTTAATTTGTGTTAGAGTCAAATGTGGTTTCATAGAATAAAAAATGTTGAATTGTGTGTAAACTTGGTGTAAAGTTTGCTATAGAGTCAAAGGTGACCGTCATTAATATCTATAACTTTGAAAAGTTAGTAAAACTTGATGGTTTATAAAAATTTGGACGTAGTCTTTGTAATTAAGACGAATCAGTGTACATCTTTGTGTCTGTTAGTTCTTTTACTCTCTTTGTGTTTAAAATGACTTAGGGTTTGAATTTGATTTTGTTTGGAAACACGTCATATTTTATAAAATCTATTTTTATTGTATGAGTATGTGTTTGCAAAAATTTGTTATCCTTTTTCAAAGTTATTTATCAAATAACTTTGTGTTTTATAAAAAGATTTAGAAAAATTCTTAAAATCACAATTCAAGTCTTTTTATTGTGATATTTGTCTTTACATTAACAATTAACAACTAAAATTTATCGATAACAAAAATATAATTTATTAGATAATTAAATTAATAATATTTTAAAATTAACCTATATGTAGTATAATCTTTTGGTAATATTTAATTTTTGGGTGATATTATAAAATTAAATTTTATTTTTTTTATACATGCATATACCTTTCTTTTATAAACAAATATACCCATATTTTAGTTTTGAACAAATGATTTTTAGTTATAAGGGATTGGTACTCTTTCATGTAAATTTTTTAATAATATTTTTTTGATACATTAATTATGCAACCAGATTCGGGATTGCGTATAACAGAATTCGGCACTACATGTTCATTAACAACCTCCTAAGCCACTTACTGAAAAGAAAAACATCGATCATTAAAGAAAAGATATAGACAAGTTCCCACAAGTTGAGTAAAATGTAAAAAAGGTAAAGTGATTTGTAAAGAAAGGTGATACAAAAATGTAAAATGTGTAAGTGCTGAGTGCTCATATCTGACTAAAATAATAAAACATGTTGAACTTACGTAATATATAATGAGAAAGAAATAAGTCATAAAAAATGTAATATATGCGTAAAAGATAAAGTGTAAAAAAAAAGTTAAAGTCATTTGAAGTTTGAAAAATCCACTAAAATCAAAATAGATTATTATGATGTCATTTTAAAATTAAAAATTATGTGCCTCAATCAAATCGTTTGACCGGTAGTTCGAAATAAAAATAAGTTAAGTTTATAAGTTAGGTTTTGTTACGCATATTTCTTTTAATTACTATTTTAAGGTAATTTTCAAATTAATTATTAAAAGAAGGTAAGATGTAATAGATGTTATGGTTTTCTGTCATCATTTTTAATTTTATAATTTTTTAATTAAAGTCATAAAAAATTTTACGATTTCAGTGTGATTTTTTTTAATTTACAATTTTAAATTATAAAAAATTTATTTTTTTACAATTTTACTTTGAAGACATAAATATATTTACGATTTCCTAATTTT
>PYAF01003543.1:1527675-1541626 GCA_007407185.1 Glycine tomentella
AATAAATATTATTTTAATTTTTCAATGTAATACTACTAATTATATTTTATTTATTTATAATTTTAATATTAATGATAGGCAGTAAAAATTAAATATAAATTAAGCATGATAAGATTTATTTTATTAAATTATTATTGTTTACATTTATTTATTGTTTTGTATAAAAAAAAATTATACGTAGACATTCAAATGATTCAATGTGTCAATTGACATGAGAGAGAAAAAATGAAAAAAATATAAATATTATAGATATTATGAGTTGACACGAAGAGAGATAGATAAAAAAAAATCTACTTGATGTTATCACTCCAAAAAAATAAATTAATAGGATGGTTATTATGAAAGAGAGAGTAACAAATTTTACTAACTGCAATAAATAGTGCATTTAAAAGGTGTTAAAAGGACTTTCTGAAGCATAATAAAAAAATGTTATTATAGAGCAGAGCCTTGTGTTGGAGTGTTGGTATAATTTCTGGAATTTGGTTATTAATAAGTAATTATAGGCAGGGCAGCGTTATAAGGTCAAACAAAGCAGAGGCCTCTGCATATCAAGCAGAACAACAAAAGAAGCCATGGTAGTCGGACAAGTCTTCAACGTTGTACCAGCTTCCGAATCAGAAGAGTTTCAGTTACCTTCTCAAGCATCTCTTTCCCTCACATTTTTCGACATCCTATGGTTAAGGTTACCACCTGTTCAACGCATCTTTTTCTATGAATTCCCTCACCCAACGCCACTCTTCTTCGACACCCTTCTCCCCAAACTCAAAAGCTCTCTTTCTCTCTCACTTGCCCACTTTTTCCCTCTTGCGGGCCACCTCACTTGGCCACTTCACTCCCAAAAACCCATCATCAATTACAAAACTGGTGACACTGTTCCCCTCACTGTAGCTCAATCTGAAGCTGATTTCAACCACCTAGCAGGCACAGATCTTTATGAAGCCAAAGAAATTCACCATCTTTTACCCCACTTGACCATATCTCACGAAAAAGCCACGCTTTTGGCCCTGCAAGTTACCCTCTTTCCAAACTCTGGATTTTCCATTGGAATAACCTCACACCATGCTGTTCTAGATGGCAAGACTTCAACATCGTTTATCAAATCCTGGGCTTATCTTTGTAGAGAATCACACTCACAATCACAATCAACCACTTCTCTGCCACCTGAACTGAGTCCTTTTTATGACAGGGAAGTAATCAAAGACCCTAATCATTTAGGGGTAAAATATGTCAGTGATTGGTTAGAGCAGAATGGACCCCACAACCGAAGCCTCATGGTTTTGGATCTGCAAGCTCCAGAAGATGCAACTAGAGGTATATTTCAATTGTCTCGTTCGGATATTGAAAAGCTGAAGCAAATTGTGGTGTCCAAGAAGAAATGGAACAATACCAACCTTCGCTTGTCAACCTATGTGTTGTCTATTGCCTATGCTTGTGTTTGCAGGGTGAGAGCAGAGGAAACAAAGAACAAGAGAGTTATGTTGGCTTTGAATGTTGATTGCAGGGCACGTTTGGAGCCACCTATTCCACCAACATATTTTGGAAACTGTATTGGAGCGAGACTTGCGATTGCTGAAACAAGAGAGATATTGGGGGAAGATGGCCTAATTGTGGCTGTGGATGCACTGAATGATGCATTGGGGAGTCTCAAGGATGGAGCACTGAGTGGAGCAGAAAATTGGTCAAGGTGGTTGCTTGAAGGTTTTAGTGATGATGTGAGAATAATTGGTGTTGCTGGGTCACCTAGGTTTGAGGCTTATAGTTATGACTTCGGTTGGGGAAGACCAAAGAAGGTGGAGATGGCTTCTATAGACAGAACTGGGGCATTTTGTTTATCAGATAGCAAATATGGTGATGGGGTTGAGGTAAGTTTTGTGTCCAACAAAAGAGCAATGGAGACCTTTGCTTCTCTCTTTGTCAATGGCCTTCGATCTTGAGTCCCTCTTGGTACATTCTTGTGGCTTTTCATGAATAAAAAGTTGAGGCAAAATAAAGTTAGTGTACCTTAGTATTTCAGGTGTTCTTATGAAAACTCTTTTTTAACAATTAATTGTCTGAAATGTTCTGGTGATGTGTAATGCTTCAATTATTTGACAATTTTATGTATATTAATCATGTATTCCTGTTGATTATCCGAAATTTGCTTCTCAGACTTCACAAATAATAGTTAGTAGCTACAAATCGGAATACATACGCCCTGCACCCATAACCACTTCACATCCACAAAACATTTCGTATAATCAAAAGCATGTTTTTAAATATTGGTGTGCAACGACAATCGACTGCAACGTAAGTTATTTTGACTGACTCCAGCCGCATCACGATTGTAATTGTGATTGCATCAATTGTAGTTTTCATAATTATCCATAATGTAAAAGTTTTTTGACTTTCCACAATTACGATGATAATCACAATTTAAAATCATGATCAACAACAATACTAATACATGATTACGATTGTCAAATGATTTATTTCATTATTACCCACAGCTGCTAAATGATGGAGTAAAAGAGAGATATAACAAAATATTGCCTCCTGAAAAGTGAAAATCCACAAGATCTAACCAAGCTGGAAGAACAGGGGCTCAAGATTGAATGCCATTGACAAAGAGAGAAGCAAAGGTCTCATTGTTGTTTTCTTGGACACAAAATCAATCTCAATTCCATCCCCATTTTTGCTATCTGAAAGACTAAACGCTGCAGTTCGGTCAATAGGCACCATCTCCACTTTCTTTGGTCTTCCCCAACCAAAGTCACTACTATAAACCTCAAACCTCGGTGATCCAGCAGTGCCAATTATCTTGTCATCAGTGGCGAGACCATCAAGCAGCATTGAAGACCAATCTTCTTGGACATTCATAAATCCCATGTCTGCCATGGATAACTGCAAAGCTTGCAAAGAAAGCTAAAGAGAAAAACTGAAATAGAGAGGAATGAAGAGCATGAATTGGTTAGCACTGAAGTTGGTTATTACAACTGATTATATAGTTAGTTGTTAGAGTAACTAATTAATTGTAACTAACTGAACTAACTCTAGTTACATAGAGACTAACCATCTAAGCCAACTCTAGTTACACAATGCTTCATGCTAAGAGCCCCCCTCAAGCTAGGAATGGATATTAGACATTCCTAGCTTGGAATACAAGAATTGAAAAGCACCAGGGATGAGAGCCTTGGTGTAAATGTTTGCCAGTTGATTTGCAAAAGACACGAGCAGAAGTTTCGCAAGGTCATTCATCATCTTCTCACGAACTATGTGACAATTAATTTCGATGTGTTTTGTCCTTTCATGAAACACAGGATTAACAACAATATGAAGAGCTTATTTACTATCACAATACAATATAGCAAGATGTTGGAAATCAATTTTAAACTCTTCCAGCAAATAAGTAAGCCATTGTAGCTCACAAGTGGCACTTGCTAAGGCCCGATATTCAGCTTCAGAAGAACTTCTGGACGTAGTAGCCTGCATTTGCTAGAAACCAATGAATCACCAAGGTACATAGCACAACCAGTAATAGATCTTCTAGTATCAAGACAACCAACCCAATTTGAATTACTAAAACCTTTTAAATGAGTGTTACTAGCAGCAAACAGAAAAATTCCTGCCAGTCCCTTTGAGATATCTGAGAATTCAAAAAGCAATTTGTTTGTGGTCTGATGTAGGATCAACAACAAATTGACTCAGTTGTTGTTGCACAACAAAGGTAATGTATGACCTTTTGTTTGTCAGATAAATCAATCTCCCTATTAACCTTCTATAGGAGGAAGCATCTTCTATTGAAAGAGGTGACCCTGAGTGTTGATGCAACTTAGTGGTGTAATCACAAGGTGTAGAAACCAGTTTAGAACCAAGCATACCAGCATCATTGAGGATGTCCAATGCATACTTTCTTTGACAGAGATTTATACCAATAGAGCTTCTAGCTACTTTAAATCCCAGAAAGTACATTAAATCTCCTAAGTCCTTGATTTTGAAAGTAGTGTCAAGTAGATTTGTAATCCTTTGAATTGCAGGCAAATCATTGTCTAACAAGACAATGTCATCAACATAAACCAGTAAAACAACAATTGTGTTGTAACCATGCTTAATGAACAAAAAATGGTCAGAGGTACATTGCTTGCATTCGTGGAAAATAAGAAAATATGATAATCTGGTATACCATTGTCTACTAGCATGTTTCAGGCCATATAGACACCTCTGAAGCTTGCAAACTTGCCCTGGTGTAGTTACCTGCATACCTTGAGGGATGACCATGTACACTTCTTCATTTAAATCACCATGTAAGAAGACATTATTCACATCTAGCTGCTTGAGATACCACTGATTAATAGCAGCCAAAGCCACTAAGAGTCTCACTGTGGTTAGTTTAGCTACTGGAGAGAAAGTGTCTAGGTAATCCTATCTTTCCACCTGAGTATATCCTTTTGCCACTAACCTGGCTTTATACCTCTCTATGGAATCATCAGACCTATGCTTGATCTTATAAACCCATTTACAACCAATGACAGTTTTGTGCTGAGGAAGATCAGTGAGAACCCATGTATCATTAAGCTCTAGTGCTTTTATTTCAACATTCATGGCTTGAATCCAATTAGGATCCTTAGATGCTTCACTGTATGACTGAGGTTCAACACTTTGTGTGATAGATAAAACAACATGGTGATAAGAAGGAGACAATTTAGTATATATGAAAGGATAGAGCTAAGAGGATAAAGACTAGTACCTGTAGAGTGATTGGCAGTAGTTCATGATGGATATGTGACATGAAAGTATTGGAATTAGACATGACAGGATCAATTGGAGGATCCAATGATGAATCATTAGATTGATCAATGACATTGGATGGAGTAGGCATAGGTAGGACAGTGATAGGGTCAGGTTTGCTTCGATCAGTAAATGGAAAACAATCTTCATAGAAAATGACATTTCTATAGACAAAAATAGACCTGGTCTTGAGATCAAAAGTGATATATCCTTTTGTGTGTGGTTTGAAACCTAAAAAAACAGAAGTGACAGCTCTTAGGTCAAGCTTCTTTCTATTAGTTGTCAAAGTACTAGAAAAACACAAACAACCAAAAACCCTTAAAGATTCAATAGGCAAAAAATTATAAAAAATACAAATTAATTAATTAATTAGGCATTTGATGTAGGGGGAAACAAATTGGGAAAATGGTGCACCCAAACACACCCAAGCTAAGCGTGTTTAAACACGCCCAAGCTAGGCTTGTTTGGGTCCCATTTTCCCTATAAATAACCCCAAAGTTCACTTTTTACCATTTCACCTTCTCTCTAAAAGTTGGTCTGCCTTCTCTCTAGGGCTTAGGAGTGGATTTCCTCTTAAGCGACGCCCTGCCAACAAGTAAGTGGATTTAACAATTTTGCATATTATTTAATCTGTTATATTTTTTAATTAGAAAATTGTTAGGGCCATATGAACTTGTTAGCGACATAGATGTTAGGTTTAATGTGGTTTAGGGCTTGGGTTGAGATTTAGGGTTTATGGATTCCGGTTTAGTTTTAGGGTTTATGTTGTGTTTAGGGTTTAGGGCTTGGGGTAAAGATTTAGGGTTTATGGATTCTGATTTAGTTTTAGGGTTTATGTTGTGTATAGGGTTTAGGGCTTGGGGCTTGGGGTAAAGATTTAGGGTTTATGGATTCCGGTTTAGTTTTAGGGTTTATGTTGTGTTTAGGGTTTAGGACTTGGGGTAAAGATTTAGGGTTTATGGATCCCGATTTAGTTTTAGGGTTTATGTTGTGTTTAGGATTTAGGGATTGGGTTAAAGATTTAGGGTTTATGGATTTCGGTTTAGTTTTAGGGTTTATGTTGTGATTAGGGTTTAAGGCTTGGGTTTAGATTTAAGGTTTATGGATTTCGGTTTAGTTTTAGGGTTTGTGTTGTGTTTAGGGTTTAGGGGTTGGGGTAAAGATTTAGGGTTTATGGATTCTAGTTTATTTTTAGGGTTTATGTTGTGTTTAGGGTTTAGGGCTTGGGGTAAAGATTTAGGGTTTATGGATTCCGGTTAGTTTTAGGGTTTAGTGTGTTAGTGTTTAGTGGTTAGGGTTTGGGGGGTTGAGGTTAATGATTTAGTGTTTAATGGTTAGGGTTTGAGGGGGTTGAGGTTAATGATTTAGTGTTTAGGGTGTGTGGATTTATGGGTTAGGTGTACGTTGGTTTAAATGCTTAGGGTTTGTGTTAAATGGTATGGATTTAAGGTATAGGGTTGCAGGGGGTATGGGTACAAGGTGTTAGGGTTTATGGTTAATGATTTACTGTTGATGTTGGTTAGGTTGATGGGGCAGGCATAGTAGTCCTTGCCATAGCGTGATTTGATTCCGCAACAGCCATGGCCACAAGGGCACTGTATGTTCCAGTTGGAGGGAATAGTGGAATCTTTTGTAGGTGAGAAAGGTTTGATTTTGGGGGATTTGGAAGGACAGCACTAAGACCAATGTCCTCACTGATCACAGTTGTAACAAGTGCTTTGCTGCATTCATTTGCCAAGTTGTTGAGAGCAGTTTGCGAGGATTAAAGGGTTACTCTAAGGACTATGAGCATGAGCTGATGAAGAAGGTGAATGGGAGAAAGACATGATCACACGTTTTCTTTCTTGTTCTATTTTACTTTGAAGAGAGTGATTGGTGCTGTGTATATGATGATGGACTTGGCACAAGTGGAAACAACTAATGAAAAATTCGTTTTAACTTCTCCATAAACTTATTTCATTTTTTCTTTTTATTTTTTTTAATGCTTATAGAGAATCTTAGAACATCACCAATTAAAAATTCAATTTTTTTTATAAAAAAACTCTCGTACCAGTAAAATACTCTAATCTAAATACTTTATTACATAATTTCTTATATTTAAAAATGATACCTTTACATCCCAAAAGAGACCTATGTTTTTGTCCTTGTCTAGTTCACGAAGTTGTCAAAAATGGCACTAGACATACCATAGCTCTAAACACATGGCCAAACAATAACCCATGACTTTATTCCACTCCCGAGGTCAGTCAAGTCACCAATTCGTCAATAACAGGGTCAGCGTGATTTTTTCTTTTTGTGTTTTGCTTCTTATCTATGTATATGATGATGGACTTGGCACAAGTGGAAATAATGTACTTTGAGGTTCATGCTTTTAGGGTTTGGGGGGTTGAGGTTAATGGTTTAGTGTTTAGGGTGTGTGGGTTTATGGGTTAGGTGTATGTTGGTTTAAATGGTTAAGGTTTGTGTTAAATGGTTTGGATTTAGGGTATATGGTTTAGGATTGGCGGTCCAGGGTTGTAGGGGGTAGGGTTTAGGGTTTAGGATTTAAGTTTTGGTGGGCATGGGTACAGGGTGTTTGTGTTAGGGTTTATGGTTTAATGTTTATGATATATAAGAAAATTTTGTTTGAATGATTTGTGAATCATACATATTTTGTTTAACATGGTTATAAATTTTTGTATATTAAGATACTGATTAGATGGCTGACTCATCTTCCACTGATTAATCTCGATATGCATCCAATCATGAGGGTGAGCCCATGGATCCAACAACCTATGTTGTCCCTACCCTATACAAGTGAGGCGCTTTGCTTAGGCGTACTCAGCGCACCCACGTTTCACAAGTTGTGTGGAATGAGGGCACAACTCGAGTATTGAAGACTCGCGTGGTAAGGTGACGGGGGGGACCAGGTCCCGATGATATACCTGATGTCGTTTGTGATATGTTGCGCGATGCTGGGTTTCTTCATGTCACACGCATTTCGACAAATTCAGATATACAACTATGAAATGAGTAAAGACTTGTTAATTTCATAAATGCACTTGTTAATTAATTAATAATTTTTTTTAGATGGATGTTGGGCTTATTAGTGTTCTGGTTGAACGATGGAGGCCAGAGACTCACACCTTCCACATGCCATAGGGAGAGATGACCATCACGTTGGAAGACGTGACTAGTATTTTAGGATTGCCCACGGAGGGCAATGTCGTTACTGGAGTGACGGTAGCCGGTTGGGCGACCGTCGTTGAGGACATTTTTGGTCACGAACCTGAGGAGGACACCGAGTTGAGAGGTGGATATTTGCGCTTGTCTTTCTTTGATAGACATTTTGCGCATTTTGGTGAGGTGGTTCCCGAATTGGTTCACGTGACGCGGTTTACGAAGGCCCACATTGCATGGCTTATTGGAGCATGGCTGCCGAGCGACCGATCTGGAGGTAGCATGATTGCAGCACGATATATCCTGTTGCTTGCTAGCGATTTCGTGGGCATCGGTGGATACAGCTGGGGCTCAGTTGTCCTTGCACCTTTGTTTAAACAAATGTGCGAGTGTACAGTCCAGGCAGGAGTGACATTGGTGGATGTCATATGCTGCTTCAGGTGTTGGCGTGGTTGAGATTCCCACCCATTGCTCCAACTATTCCACTGCCTACTCAGGCAGAGTGGCATTTCGGACACCGGTATGTGTGACTATATTTTATTTTTGTTAACAATTTTTACAATTAAGTCCTATAGTATACTAATATTAGTTATTTTGAAATTAGGTTTAACGCTTTAGGCCGGTTTAAACCGCACGAGCTGGTCTTGTATAGGATGGCATTGGATTCCCTCACTCGACACAAGGTACATATAGTAGTTTTTCAGTAATTGTACGTTTGCATTTGTGGAACATGTTGTTACATAATGATGTGTTATTTTGTTCTGTGCAGGTCGTATGGCAACCATATGGAGACTACGACTTTCTTGGTGCATCTGAGCATCAGCGACTCTTGTGGATGACAACTACTCCTATTATATGCTTCCAATTGCGGAGGGATCAGCCAATCCCACGTGCTCCAAGGAAGCTGAAGGGTGTGCATGACCTTTCGCTGCGCGGTAAACGAGAAGACAACTGGGTTCGTAAGCTCAGACTGTTTATTATGCGCTGGGAGGTTAAGGACCAACACATTGACCTTCCTCCCTTGCTTCAGGGGTTGTTGTCACCACACCATGAGTACATGGTTTGGTACAGAGAAAACGGGAAGCGGTTCATCACGAAGTAGGGTGCGAAGACGGGTCGTGGTGTAAGTTTTGTTCACATCATTATTTGTCTATTTAAATTAATTATGATAGATGACATACTTGACACTTATGTTTATATATTTTAAATTGTAGGTTGATGGGGTAGAGGCGTTGTACTTCGCGACAACTAGCCCCAATATGGAGGCCTTCGACTTTGATTGGGCGAATGAGGAAGTGGGTCGCTTAATGTCTGTCTTCGTCGAGAGTTGTCACGTGGAGGAGGTAGGACCACATGCTCCCAAATCCCAGCTTCAGCAGGACCCACAACTGTCTGTTGCAGTTGGCCGTCGAAGAAAAGAGGGTTGTGGACTAGCGTTGACGGAGACTGATGCAGCAAGTTCCTAAGCCTATTGTTCGTCCCAGGCCGCACACTGAGGGTTACTATAGGCCTCCTATTATTGCATCGACATATGGGACACAGCCCGTATATTACGAGGCTACTGAGCAGGGGGACAGGTGGCATGGACTATGCCGAATTTAGTACTGAAGCCCAAATGCCTCCACCGGCCCACTCCCAGACCCATGCTGCATATGTTACTACATGTGTAGATGTTGGGTTCGGTGCTGAACTCGATGTTGATGCCAACTGGACTAATTCAAACATCGACGACATGATCTCGGAGATAAATTGTACTTCATCAGGCTGTGGGGTTTGGCCACCACATTTACCATTTGTCACCGAAGCTAGTGAGCATCCTATGCCAGTATATGCAGACCAGGGCACTCCATGTCCATCTCCTTATGTCCATCCGTATGAGGCAGGCCCTTCTGATGCAAGCCCGTCTCAATCGGACCCTTATCAGCCAGGCCCTTCTCAGCCAGCCCCGTCCGAGCCAGGCAGTTCTCAGCGACCCTGAAGACGAAGGCAACCTGATCGGCAGGCGCGTCATTTGCCGTGGCCACCACCGTCTTAGTTTTAGTCGTTATCAGTGTTTTTTTTTATGTTGTTTTGTAATCAAATGTATTTCGTAACTTACACTTGTTTGTAACATTTATGTTAACAATGCTCGCTCTAACTATTATTTAACGACGTTAACTCCGCAAACACTAACAATTACATACGCCGTCAACAACACGAATTCATAACAGACACAACTTAAATAAAAAAACGAAGGGGACAACACATTTTTAATTAGAAGGATATTTAAAAACAACATCTTCGGCGTACATGTCTTATTCCATATGGATTTCTGGTTTGTTAAAAATAGCTAAAATCTCAATTGGACAAAGACGTTTCCAGTAGTTGGATTCCGCTAGCATCTTGAACACGTCTTCATCGCTTATCAACTCTTTTATGTCATACTCGATTGTGGTGTCTGAATATTGTGCATGTGTTAGATGACGAAAAAATAATTTTCTTACCACCTATGATATGTGAATTCCATTACGGGGAACCCCAACAGGTGCAACTTGCTTGATGACGACCTTTAGTGTTTCAATGGTGCATCCAGAAGGAATTTCAAGTTGTATTGGGTTTGTTCCAATAAAGGAATAACCCACAAAACTGGCTCTTCGTGGTATATTCCACCTTCCGTTGTAATATAACATTACATCATGTGTGGGGACGATGGTGGACTGAAGTAGGTTGATTATACCATCAGGTATTCTGTTTATGGTGCATAATATTTCTATAGGGCCAGCACTCGACATTTGGTCGTTGCACCTTAACATTCTACAAACATCATCATCATTTGTGAGTGCGATAGAATGAAAAAATAGTGTTGACCTGCGTGTAGGAATGGTTGTCGATAGTAGATGTTATCAACAAAATGGTCATTGGTTAGTGATCGAGGTCGTACTCAGCCAAATTAATACAGTTTAAATGTAGTACTAAGAAGTGACTCCTAGGTCGTCTCTTAAGGATCAATTGTTTGCGTTAGGGATTAAAAACGTGTAAAGGGGGGTTTTTAACAGAATGCAAGAAATTCTAATTAATTGCAGGGATTTAAAACAAGTCAGACCTTAGAACAAATTGCGCATCTAATATCCTTGGTTCACGAAAGATAATCTGTCCTACTTAATCCTTATCAGTCCAGATTTTAATCTACTAAGCGAAGATTAAAATAAAACTTCATTACACGAATTAAGCAAACGTGAACCTCGTCAGGGCAAGCTCTCAGGATTAAGCAACCTGAGATTACTGAATCAATCAATATCAGAATCATTAAGCATGACTCTAATTCGAAAAATACATAACAGAAATCCAACAAGGAAGAACTAAGCAGAAAATGAATTGCAAATACAGAGAACCTCCATTAAAGGGTTTGCAATCTGTCCTAGGGTCCAACCCTAAGATTTAGCCTTCCATTAGATTGAAATTAGCAACAGAAACGTGAATTGAAACGAAACTGAACATTAAACGAAACTAGAAGAGAAACGAAATTCAAATGCAAAAATTGAAATTAAACAGAAACGAAAACGAAAATGAAAACCTAAACCTAAATACTGAAAGCAGAAAACGAAAACGAGATTAGGACTTGAAACAGAAACGAAATAGCACTGAAATTGAAACGCAACTGTATTCTGAAAACGAAAATCACCAACAGAAATGAAAAACCCTAAAAACAGAGAAAACAGCAGAAAACGAAAATACTAAAACCCTAAAAGAAAACTGAACATGAATAGTGTTGTTTTTCTGCATGGGCACAGTATTCGAAATATATAGTGACTGCATCTCACAAAAGAATGGGCCTTTCCTAACAATTTTAGCCCAATAATTCACTAAAATAAAATAAAATGAAAATAAAATGCTGATATGGAAAATGATGCTGGCGTGGCACTCCAATCTTCAAGTCCATGAATTAATTCCAAGTCCATTTAATTATTAAACTGCCCTGAAAATAAAAATTGGAATAATTAAACTTAAAATAATCCAAATTAATTAAAATCTGAATTATCGGTCTAATTAAATCCTAAATGAGAAACAATGCAAAATATAAATGATTAAACACAAATCAGGGATTAAAATGAGTACAGAAAGATGAGAAAATAAAGGTAAATAGTGACTCATCAGTTAGTAGAAGGGTGTGGTGCATCCTACTCTTCAGCGTTTGAAACGAACAGTCATTAAGAACTCGCATTAGTATTAGAGTAGCACATTGAAAACAAACACCTGTTTCATTGTGCTTCGTTGATCCATTTGGAAAAATAAATGCTAATTTGGAGATACCAATGTTTTGACTGCTGGTTTCTCCTAAGATTGTCATCGTATGCAAAATCAATTTTGCGAGGTGATGTATGTTGTGTCCGAGCGTCTACCTTATATAGGGGTTAATCGTGCCAAAGTTTGGCGTGTCCAGTCACGCCTAAAGAATTCTTAGGCGTGTTCAGTGACACCCTAGTTAGGCGTGTTCAACGACGCCCTAGTTAGGTGTGTTCAATCACGCCCTTGTTATGTGTCTTCAGTCACAACCAATTTGTTAGCCGTGTTCAGTCACAACCAATATGTTACGCGTGTTGAATCACACCCTAGTTAAAGGGTTATCAAGTATTGTTTTCATTTCTGATATAAATTTTAAAAAAAAATTCAATTAACGTTGTACATGTAACATAAATCATGATAAATAAAAAATAAGTAACAAAGGGAAATTGATGTGTACCACAACCAAAACATTATCGTCATACCTGTAACACAACATATTTATAAATCAAATACATTTAACATACCACTTATCAAGCAAACATAATAACAAAATCATGAAACACCACCCCGAGTAGGACAAGCTCTATGATTATGTCCAACTTGCTTGCACTGACCGCATTTAGGAAGTCTCTGAGATGTTTCGACTTAATCCATCTCGTTATGTATTCTAGTGGACCTTGGACGACCCTTTGCACGCAACATTGAGCTGTCAGGTATGATAACTGTAATGTCTTGAATTTTAAAACATGTAATTAAGCCTAGATTAAGCCCTTGATTAAGGATAATAATTAGGCTTAGTATAATTCGAGAAAAGGCTTGAGAAAGAGATGAAATAGGCAGTTCCGGGCATCTCACGCGACCCGCGTGAGATTTCGCGCTATCCGCGCGGGATACATAAAACATGCCAATGCTTTCTGCCATCTCGCGCTAGTAACGTGGGTACGGCGCTAATGGCGTGGGAGCCCCGAGCCTGTGGCGCGACCAGCGTGGAGTTGGCGCGAATAGCGTGGCTTGGCTGAGTTCATGGCGCGATTAGCGTGGGAACGGCGCGATCAGCGCGGGACCGACGTATTTGCTTTTATATAAAGCCCTTTGGGCTGAAAGAGGAAAGGAAAAGAGAAAAGAAAGGGAAGAGAGAGAAACCTCCATTGACGCACTTTGAGAGCTTCATATCTTCTCCATCTCTCATCTAAACACCTTGGACCCAACTGAGAAAGTGTTCAGAGCTTCGAGATAAGCTAGTGACTTAGCTTGATTCTCGAGAAAAGTCGGTCTACGCCGAGATCGAGATTCCAAAGGGAGCTTTCGAAATCGGAGAACCAGGACTAGAGAAGGCTTTGGCTTAGCGATCCGTCTTAGGGAAAGTGGTTCCCTAGTGTGTCTGAGCTACACAGAGGTAAGAAACTCGAGCTCTAGCCGTTGGTTCTGTGTTTGGGTCTTTGGTTAGATTTGAACATCTTGAGGGGTGTTTTTGGAAGTGTTAGAGCCGTTATTAGGCTCGGACTCTGTAGAGTCTTATGCTCAGAGGACTGTTCTAAGGAGTTTAGAGCCTTGAATCATCCTTATTGATGAAGTTTGATTTTGGCTCTAAGTCTGCATGGGCAGAGATAAAAGGTTGACTATTTGACTAGTCTGGACCTTAGAGCAGTTGACAAAGTTGCTCATGAGATGATATAGATGAGATTGACCGGTTGAAACTGGTGATAATGAGAAGTTGAGTTTGAGCTGTAATGCTCAGTGTGGATGACTGGTGTTGAGTCTAGAG
>PYAF01003543.1:1541726-1633616 GCA_007407185.1 Glycine tomentella
AAAATATGTAGGTGATTTTTAATAAATATTCAAATTTATATTTATTTTATAATAAAACAAGATTTTTATTTTTAATATTTTTTTTCGTATTAAATAAATTAACAAATTTTAAGTTTATTTTTTTTTATAAATTTTTGTAGTTTGTTATTAGTCTTTTTAAAAAGACTAATAACAAATAAAAAATAAATATAAAATTTATTAATTTATTGAAGATTAAAATTAGTACTAAGAATAAAAAATCAATTATTATTTTATTAAGAATTTAAAAAAAAATAAAAAAATTAAAAATTTATTTGAGATAAAAACATATTTAAACTTATATATTTATTGTTTAGGTCTGAACTAAGGATACGTTTGGACAATTTTTCAAAAATCTCTCTTCAATGCAAATCACTCTTTTACCTTCCAAAAAGAATAATCTTTAAACTGTTGAAAAAGTGAACAAAATTTCGTCACAGGAGATTAGATAAGTTTCCCATTCGAAAATGAAATTGAAACTATCAATTCACGATCATTATTATAGTATTTATTAACAGATTTAATTATCCGCAGCGTATTTTTTGAAGCGTACGTCAAATGTTCTTTCCTGTTAACAAACAAAAACAACAAAGTCTCCTTTCCTCTGTTTTGCTGCCAACTACACCTCAACTCACTGAAACTTCCTCAACCGAACCCCACGCCACGCTACGACGCGTCGTTTCGTTTCGCTTTTTTTCTTTTCCCTCTTTTATTATTATTATTATTGTTATTATTATTCTTCATAGTCTTCTTTTGCATGCGCCACCATCATCAATTGATTCAATTCAATTCCAATGGGTAATATCTGCGCTCGTTTGAAGTCGAAGTCGAAGCCGGCGCCGCAATCCTCAGCGACGAAGCGTTCCTCTTCCCGCCGAGAGAGGAGGCTCGACGACGCCGCGATTCGCGACCAGGCCATCGCCGCCGCGATTCTCTTCAAGCAGCACCAGCAACAGCAGCAATTCGATCGCTCCACTTCGCTTCGGTATCCGAATGGAGTATCCAAGAAGAATAACAGCAACACCTTGCCAAGGAGTTCGAGTTCCAGGGCGAGGTCCCTCACCGACCCTCTCCTTCAACCTCACCAGCTTCTCAATCAGGTAAACGAAAAAAAACTGTTTGCATTTTTTTTTATATAGTAACTCGATCGTCACGGTCTTGATTTGAAGCCAAGGTTTCAAATTGCGGCTGCAGATCCTTTCCATCGGAGCCGAAATTGACAGTTTTGTTAAAACCTTCGAAGAAAAAAAGAGAGTCATCGTGTGGTTATTTTTATAAAGTAATTGTTTTTCTGTTGATTTGGTTTGTTGCTGTACTCGTGTCGGGTGATGTAGAATTTTTTTGACGATTTAGTTAATATTTTTGTGGATTTGGTTTGTTGTACTCGTGTTGGGTTATTTTTGGAAATTTTGGACTTTGGAGTAATGAGATTATTGCTTTCTTTTTTGGTCACAACGTGATCATTGTTTTCTGGTTTTTTTTTTTTTTAGTGTCTAAAATCTAATTTGATTTCATGGGCGTTGCTACGAAGTGAAAGGAAGCCTATGCTTCTTGTCGGGTTTGATGTTTATGACATTATATTATTAAATCCAATTCAGAGTTTTGGTTGATGACATGGTCTTGATAATTACTGGATGGAGTTTCTATGATGATGATGATGGAGTTTTCTTAGAGATGAAGTAGAAAAAAGATGTGAGAAATAGAATGAGATGTTGTAGACAGTGTTAGGATTCTGGAATGTATCATCCACACCCCATACTATTATTAGTTCAAGAGGCAATTGTGCTGACGTGTTAAAGCATTATTGGGGTCATGTGGTATAGGTACTTAAAATAGAATTTTGGACAAGAATAATATGCTTTAGACTTGAATAATGGAAGGATGTGTGAAGGAGGTGAGGTTTGTCCTTTTGAAGTGTTTTTTTACTGAAAGTTTGGTATAGCTTTGAAGGGAACGTTATTTTGCTTCTTTCTTGTCACAACAGAGATGTCAGGGTTTCTGGAGTGACATTGAAATTCAGATGGGTCTAGTACCATTCTTTCTGAATTGAGATTGTAAATGTTGCATCATTTTCTTAATCAAACATTTATGTTAAAAAATTCCCATCTTTTGACCTTGATACGGTGATATATAAAACAGGACTTCATCCTTATTTATTTTTGTAACTATAGCAAAAAATTGGTATGCTGTTAATACTTTCATGTTATCTTTGCCAGTTATGTGGTGAAAATGTAAGCGCAATATTTGTTTTTAGTTCAGATACTAAGAGTTCTTCACATCATCCCATCTTTGTTGGTGTGTCTCCTTTAGCTTACACATACAGCTTTTCAAATTGACAGGGTGTGAATGTTGATGATCTTGAGACAAATCATATTGTCCTTGTTCACGGAGGTGGCTTTGGGGCCTGGTGTTGGTACAAATCCATAGCACTTCTAGAAGAAAGTGGTTACAAAGTAGCTGCCATAGATTTAACTGGTTCGGGTGTGAGTTCATTTGATACAAACATCATTACAAGCATGTCACAATATGTGAAGCCACTTACTGACTTCCTTGAAAAACTTCCAGAAGGCAAAAAGGTATGTGTATAGCTTTCTGATTTTGTAACTAATGGATTGGTTTATTCTATCCTTATTATATATCTCTATTGGCTGTGTTCTAGTATTTAAATGAAAGTAGGATGCTTGGCTTTCAGCATATATGATATTACGCTCACACAAAAACACATGTAATAGTTTGTAGTGTAGTTATGAATTTGCACGCAGATTAATGGCCAAGAAGACAAGTTAAGGAATGGATATTCCCATGGATACAGATATCCTATGTCATTTTGTAGTTTAAAATCATAGAAATTTGATTAATTGTGGAAAAAAATTAGGACAATAAAAAGGTGCTGAAAAGCAAAGAAAATGGATTTATAGAAAAAGATGTAAATGGATTGGATGGATTGCAGTGTGTAATTGCAAAAATCATATAACTAACACATTATTACCTTATTGTTAAATAGCGAAGGAAAATTATGTGCTTATCATAGTTACTTGTGTATATATCTGAATACAGGCAATTGGAGTAATGGTTTACTTGTAATTTTCTATTCTGAAAAAACTTAGTACAACTTTCCTAAAATTGCTTAGGATATGTGGTGACTAGTGAATTCTTAATAGTGTTGCAATATTTAGTTTTTTTCTCTCTATATTTTTACAACGTTTAAAAGATTCAATTTAGCTTGGTACTGATTGAACTAATTGTATTTGGAAACAGACTGTAGTTTTTATCTATTCCATTTAAATCATATTGATGAAAATATGTGTGAAATGTAAATGTTTCACCCTCAGTTCACTCTGTGGAGGACACTGATGGCTTACTATTGGGCCATTTGGCATTGTTGTTTAATAGGATATGATATTTGGTATTACAAAATCTACATCTGAGAACAAGTTCTTTGGGAGTTTTCTTTCCATATATTTCTTACTTTTATTTTTTGGATTCTTGTGAAGGTGATCTTGGTTGGACATGATTTTGGAGGGGCATGTATATCATATGCAATGGAGATGTTTCCTCTTAAGATTTCCAAGGCTGTCTTTATTGCTGCAGCAATGTTGACTAGTGGACAAAGTACTCTTGATATTATTTCTCAACAGGTTTTTTCATCTCCTGCTGCATCTTCATTTTCACTTGTTTTGTGATCTGAAATCTGAAAATCTCTAGGTCTGGTGCATAATAATATGCATTAACATTTTGCTAAATTGATAATCTTACTATCATTTCTAGTAAAATTATGATATCACACTCCTTTGGAGTAGAATGTTTATAATTTTGAAGGAACTAGAGATTGGAAACAGAGACAAAGGGCATCATAATTATTATATAATTTTTGCTGGTTGTATGCAATGCAGCTACATTGGGTATAAATGAAGAATTCTCATATCCTTTTAGTAATGTTTTGATTGTGGCTATTTGTTGCAGGCAGGTTCAAATGATCTTATGCAACAAGCCCAGACTTTTATATATGCTAATGGGAATGATCACCCCCCAACTTCTTTTGATCTGGACAAGTCATTATTGAGGGATTTGTTATTCAACCAAAGTCCCACCAAAGTAAGTTTGGGTGGTGCCAAATTTCCCCTTCCTCTTCCCTGTCAAAGGGAACAAACAGAAACCTTCTATTGCTACATGGACTTTTTTTTTAAAAGTAAAATGGCAATACCTAAAAGTGACTAATAAATTCTTCATATCCAGTCTCTTATTCAGTCTGAGTTGATACAGATATGCAAACTATTTTTTGGCATTTGATGACTTGATTTTTGTGTAAACCATTTAATTAGTTGATCATAGATTTATTGGGGACTCAACTGCTAATTAGAGAGAATTTTTACGTTTTCTGTTTTAATTTGATCTCATAAGTTTAAAATTTTTCACTTTGGTCCCTTAAAGAGTCTTATAGACCCAAATTGGTCTTTTTGTCCGTTTTTTGCACGGTTAAGTTTGGCTGACATGCCAAACATCCATCTGACCTGACATTTCTCAGTTTGCCATATGTTACCAAGTTGACCAAGTTAGTGTGATAAATTAATGGAAGGACTAATTTGGTCTTAACACAGACTCTTTAATTCACCTAAGTGAAACTTTTTAAATTTAATGGACCAAACTGAAAACAAAAATTTTAGATAAGGGGCCAAAATTCTATTTTAGCCTAAAATATATGTTGGATGATAAGTGAAATTGTGCAATTAGTTGAATTGCTGGCAACATCAGTGCTTCATAATTTTTAAAATGGATAGTTTTTAATGTTGTATATTGAAATCATAACATATATTACAAATTAAACACAATATTTCCAAGAACTATTTTGCTTAGTCTTTTACCTCTTACTTCAGAAAGATGGTTTACACGTGCAATATGCTGCTGGAGGAAGCTGATATCCCTTGTGTACTATAACACTGAAATAATGTATTGTGTAACAGAGTCTTTTTGTGAAATCTTTGCTATAAGTATCTCTCCCTAGCCAACCAAATATGGTAGCCAGCATTAGGGGATGCATTTGTAAATATATTGACCACTACATAAATATACATTTGTATATCTAAACTTTGTTTCTATCCTTTTTCATAGTCTTGTGAGCTTATATCTATTACCCTGACCCTGCATGTTTGTTGTTTGCTTTTGAAATGCAGGATATTGCACTAGCATCTGTCTCAATGAGGTCTGTACCATTTGCACCAGTTTTAGAGAAGGTTTCCCTTTCAGACCTGAAATATGGATCTGTAAGGCGGTTTTATATAGAAACTCTTGAAGACAATGCCATACCCATTTCACTCCAGGAGAATATGATAAATGCAAGCCCCCCAGAAAAGGTTTTCCGTCTGAAGGGGGCTGATCATTCTCCTTTTTTTTCAAAGCCTCAAGCTCTGCATAAGTTATTGGTAGAAATCTCAAAGATCCTCTAAGAACATTCATTGGCTAAATTGTTTGTGCAGCCTACCCACGTTAAAGCTTCAGTAACATGAAATAAGAATGTGCACTTGCCTTATTATTTAAGTCTTTTATTGTGTGCCAGTTACAGGATTCATTCTTCTTCTTTTTCCTTTATGGAGTTAAAATTTTGAAATCTAGCTTGTATATCCTGTAACTTGTAACAGGTATTACTTGCAACATAAAACTCACGTTATATATTGCAAGTATTACTAGTCAAAAAAGGTTCAGTATTGATTAGTTACCCCTAGACATTTAGAAAAGAAAATCTGTAACTTGTTGAGCCAGCAATGCACGTTCACGTTTGTAAGATATCATAATGCAGAGGCACATTGCAAGGAAGAAAGAGTTTTGAGCATCAAACGTGTTCACATTCTTTTGATGTTCTATTAATATTACTGGTTGCTGGAGCATTTTGAGAATCCTGAAGACTCCCTAGAGCTACTACTTTCTCCACACCCCTCCTTTTTGTTTTAGGCACTTTTTTCCAGTATTTTTAATTGCTACTCTAATAATAAGTGTTTTATACCTTTAGCAACATGAGTAAATAAACTCTGTGCTTTGCAAAGTTGCAAGAAAGCTGATATGCTGTAGTGTTTTGCTTGATCTCTTGCCAGATTTTGGTGACCATAGTGATTGGTGATTCTATTTCTATCCCGCAGGGAGGAGTTAATGATAAAATGTAGTAAGAATAATCATTAAATCATGCTCGAGAGTTATGGTTTTTTTGCCCGTATATGAAAGCATTACATCTCTATCAAACACTTATTTTCTGGAATGTAAGTTTGGGAATGCAGTATTCCTATGTTTAGTACAAGATATAAAAACATATTCTCAGACATCGTGTATTTCCAGGAATCTAAACCACATGTTCTATCGTCTTCCTTCTACCATTTGAAAGGGTGGTAATAATATATTCTCGTGGGAATGTAAAATAACTTTTCACTATCACCTTATTTTTATCTCATTTTTTAAAATTATTTTTATTTTTTAATTATTTTTTTGAAAACAATTCCAATGGTCGAGTGTTTACCAAAACATCTTGCGATAGGAAAGTATTCCCAAAAATGATATAATTTAATCACGAAATAATTGCATTGTGTGCGTGTGCATGTGCGTGTGAAGGAAGGTAGGGATTAGTAGAGAGAGAGAGAATAAGGAATTTGTTAACGAGTAGTGGGTGGAGAAACTTATCACTAAGAGTCCTAGAACATTAGTAATAGAACATCATAAGCATGATTGTGAAAATATCGAGAAATATCTCAAAATCTCACGATCTTGTGATTTTTGACATGAAATCCGTCTAGTATCGCATCGACTCACGACCTTCCACATTAAACATCTTTATAGGAAAATCCTTGATAATGATATGGTATGCCCTCGAAGAGTATTTACGCTGGAGATTATAAAAAATTGAAAAATGGAATAATATAATGCAGCTACGTATGAATGAAATCACAAAGAAAAGTAGGACGCATCCCTTGTTTCTGAACTAATATATATAAGAGAATTAATGGAGGCGGTAATTGTACAAATCTATATGTATATAAGTAATGCTTACCATCTTACAATGCATTCCAAACATAGTAGCACAGTGAAAGATGGTATGAATCTAATGTAGCCCATGCACTGCTCCTTCGAAGATCTTTTAGCCCATGCACCCACAATAGTGACTCCATTTTCGTATCATTACAATTTAGGGAATTATGGAGAGATCCATTAATTGGCAGTGTATTTATACACAAGTAACAACAATCTTCATGATTTCCCATTCATCTTCTCTACTGTGACTGAACAATGAGTTTCACTATCATTGAGGACCGAAAAAAAAACTCTTATAGTTGAAACAACCTTGGTAGTTCCATCATCCATCAGTTTTGTTTTCAGCTAAAGATGGTGCCGTGCCTATTCTGGTTGAGGACTAGTTAATAATGGTCATAGATAATAAGGTATAATCATCACAAGTATTTCTGATATCTGCTTCTTCCTGCAGTGAGAGAGCAAGCTCAAGTTGAACCTCCACTTCACCCATTGCTGGTCGCTCATTTGGATCAAACTTCAAGCATCTTTCTGTGATATCCATAAATACTTCCCAACACTCAGGTGCAATCTTTCCTTTGAGACAAGGATCGATATTCTCCTCAACAGCGTGCTTCTGCCTCTTCTCAACATTTTTTAGCTTGTCTTTGCATACCACTTCTAGTAGCACTACACCAAAGGAGTAAACATCGCATTTTTCTGTTACTGTATTGTTTTCTAAAATCTCAGGAGCCACGTAACCGTATGTACCTATAAGTGAAAGTATCAGTTGAACTATTCAGTAAAATTCTTTTCAGTAAACCAAGAACAAAACAAAAATAAATACCTACAAGGTCTTCAGTTGATATTGTCTTTGGTTTTGGCTTTGACGCATAATGCGGTCCTTTTCGGGAAAGCCGAAAGTCGACGAGTTTGGCCACCATGTTGCTATCCAAAATAAATTTATAAGGTGTTACGCCACAATGAAAGATGGTTCGCTTGGTTCCTGTGTGAAGGTAGTGTAGACCACATGCTGCTTCTATGCAGATCTTTAGTCTCTGCTTCCATGTTAGTGGTTCCTTTTTCACATCACTAGAGTATAGGTGATTATGGAGAGATCCATTGGGCATGTACTCATATACAATAATCTTCTCGTCTATATCGTCACAAAATCCTAATAGAGTAACCAAATTAGGATGTCGAAGCTGGCAGAGCAACTCAATTTCGTTCTGAACTCCTTAAGTGCTTTGTTGGCACTACCATGTATTCGGGTTACTGCAACTGGATACTCGGTAACACCGCTGTGTTGGAGAGACCCTTTATATATAGTACCAAGGCGTGTAGTTCTAATTATTTGGTTTTCATGAAAGTTGTTAGTTGATTTCCTAAGATCGGCCAGCGAAAATTGATGGCATAGCTCTTCTATCACAGTTGGATACTGTCTCTGAGACGAACTTGTATGCTTCATACAGAAGAAGCTCAAATATTTGATAACATTATTCCAATTCCTGATACCTGCTATATTGCAAGTTAATGAAAAAAATAGAAAGCAAATTACTTGTGTAAGAGTTTACAGTATCAAGTGAATATATAAATTGTTGCGGCATAGCCCTACTTGTGTAAGACTGTCCATAGTGTTGGAAGAAGATGTATGCCATCCTAATTTTTTAATCCACCAAAATTTAGAAAAAGAAAATATGTATTAGCTTATAGAGATTCAAGAAATATCTTTTCCTTTATATATTGCTTAATCTTGTCAAGAACATACTTATTCATTGACGATTCATTTCCTTATTAAAGCATCCAGACTTTTCCCTTTTCTTTTGTTTGGGAGGAGGGGGGATGAAGCAACTGAAATATTTTTTTTTTCATTTTTTCTTTATAAAATTGGGTAAACATGAATGAACTTAAATTAGTGCATAATGTAAACTAGCTCTTGCATAGTCTTATACAATTTACATTTTCTGTTAATAATCATCAACCATCAAGCTTTTGATTTGTATGGACGAGATACTTACTAGCCAGTAAACGTTGCATTGCATGTTCTGAAATATTGATTGTCCAGGAACTGCTAAAGATAAAGAATAGGAAATTAGTAATAAAAGAACAAGGCTAAATCACTAGTTCTCATCAAATTCTTTTATAGCGATTATTTCTATATGGATTAACACAGACGCAAACTTTATACAAGAGATTAAATTTGAAGTAGATACCTGATTACTGGGCCAGTTTCTAAGCTGTAAGTGATGTATAATTAACAAGAAAACAGTGTAGATACCTCAAAAAAATAGAATAAAATCAGTTGAATGGGAGTTTGCATGCTTTTAGAAATAGAGAATACAGAGATATTGAATATCACACAAAATTTCGTAGGTTGGAGAGCCTGGCGATTCGATGAAGACAAGGAAGAAAGAAAGCTTCAAAAGATTTCGTTCAGCACAGGGCAGTGACCCTGTTGCTTATGTATCTCGAAGCATGTCGAAGAGTCAACCTCAATTATAGTCAAATTTGCCTCAGACAAATTAATTTTTAAAAGATGAAATATATAAATTTAACTTATGAATGTACAAAATATGCTATATATTAATATTACAAACAATTTAATAATATTATTTTATCATATTTTTTTGGACTTGAATTTTTTATTTTCAGAAATTAATTTTTCAGGGCCTCATATTTTTAATGACGAAATTCACTATTTACCATAATTTAATCTTGCCACGTTATGACTGGACAGAACTCTAATACTAGTGGAAAAAATTCACCAGCCTCTTAAGAATTCTTGTGTGGGGGGTCCCGCCAACATCTACTGTGCACCATGCACGCTTGTGGAAAATTTTCACTAGCCTCTTTAGAATTGTAGCTTGCGGTGCAGATAATTCTGAAAGCTTTGAGAACGTTTTTGTTTTTCTTTGTGGCAAATTGAACAACTGTTCATACTATTCTTATCTCTTCTATAAATAGAAGAAATGGAAGGTGAAGGAAGCCACAGAAATGCTGCAACCGGTGAAGCATCGGCGATCCTCTACACTACTGCTGCTGCCTACTCAGGTAGGTACCGTCTTTCTTCCTATTTCCTCTGCTTCACTTGCTATGCTCTGTTATGCTCCGTCACACGATTCTAGCTGCCATTGTTATTGTTGAAGGGGGATGGAGAGTTATTTAAATGAGAATTTTGGAGTGAAGTCCAAAAATTCCGTTGAAGAAGCTTTTCAACAATTGAGGAATATGTGAAATTTCTTGATATTATAAATTGACAAATAATTAAAGATTGAAAAAGATTCTAAGATTGACACATGAGAAAAGAGGGAACAGCTTATATGACGCCTTTCTTTCCTTCCTTGAAAAGATATAAATGTCTCCTTTAGAAGGGTTATGCACAGTAAATTATGGATTCATTTGCTGATAACAAATTGCTATGGGGATGGTGGGGCATGAAAAGAAACACAACAAATTGCTGATATTGGTATGTTGCATTAATCAACCAATGAACTTATAGATAGGAGAGGGTGAAGATCTATACGAGAAATTATTAGGTTGAATCAGTTGGTCAAATTCTTTATCACAAACTTACAAAATAAAAAATTTACCTGCAGATTCAGATTGGTTTTGGTAATGTCTCGGACTCAAGAATCAGTATCTGTTAGAAAAGGCAAAAATCTGAGTTCTGGCACCACATTGTTATCCAAAACCATTATGGATCCTCTCCTGTCTCTCCATCAAAATTTCCTCTATAGCTAAATAAGAATCATTCATTATATTTTTCTCTTCCTTGATTTCTGTGCAATGACTAATGAAGGCCTAAGATGTTGCAGGATATTGGCTGCATTCTGGTTGAGGCGTAGGACTAACTAATAATGGTCATAGATAATAGGGTATAATCATCACAAGTATTTCTCATATATGCTTCTTACTGCAATGACAGAGCAAGCTCAAGTTGCACCTCCACTTCACCCATTGCAGCCGCTCATCTGGATCAAACTTCAAGCATCTTTCTGTGATATCAATAAATACTTCCCAACACTCTGGTGCAATCTTGCCTTTGAGATTCGAATCAATGTTCTCCACAACAGGGTGCTTCTGCTTCTTCTCAACATCTTTTAGCTTGTCTTTGCATACCACTTATAGTAGAACTACACCAAAGGTGTAAACCTCGCATTTTTCTGTTAATGTTTTGTTTTGTGAAATCTCAGGAGCTACGTAACCATATGTACCTATAAGTGAAAATATTATTTGAATTATTCAGTAAAATTCTTTTCAATAAACTAGCAACAAAACAAAAATAAATACCTATGAAGCCGTCTTTTGATACTGTCTTTGGTTTTGGCTTTGACACATAATGCAGTCCTTTTAAGGAAAGCCGGAAGTCTGAGAGTTTGGCCACTATGTTTCTATCCAAAATAATTTTATAATGTGTTATGTCACGATTAAAGATGGTTCGCTTGGCACCTGTGTGAAGGTAGTGTAATCCATTATCCATGTGCTGCTCCTATGCAGATCTTTAGCCTTTGCTTCCATGTTAGTGGTTCCTTTTTCACATCACTACGGTATAGGCGATCATGGAGAGATCCATTGGGCATGTACTCATATAACATAATCTTCTCGTCTTTGTGATCACAAAATCCTAGCAGAGCGACCAGATTTGGATGACGAAGCTGGCAGAGCAACTCAATTTCATTCTTGAACCTTCTTTTGTACAAAGTGTCGACACATTTTCGCTTGACAAATATAATTTGTTACTTTCTCTATTCTTTATAATAAAGAATTTATTCTTATTAATTCTTTGGTTTGAGAATTTATATAAAATTTAAGTGACAAAATAATTTTTTTTCTATTTTTTTATTATCTGATTTATATATAGGATTTCATTCAATGATATTGACATATCCTGACACTTGTTTGATACTTCTCATTAGGTATTTGATTTAAAAATGACTTTTTGTTGACTTGTAGATTTAAACCATTACCTTTATGTAACTAATACACTTATAAAAAACATAAAATAGTTAAGTTTAAAAAATGAATATATCATCAATTATATAATTTATTATACATTATTCATAGTGGTGGATCTATATTGAGGGTGTGCACATGTATTCCCTCACTTTAAAAAATTACATATGATTATCTAATATTTTTATATTTTGTCCCCTCTAATTTTATATATTTGAACTCACTTCTTTCATATTTTTATATTTTTATATTTTACACTCTTTAATTTTATATATTTGAATTCACTATTCTCATTTACTCCCATTGACCCAGGGTTCTAGATCCGCCACTCATTATTCATATTTTATTTAATTAAAATCTTTCTGTTTATGTGTGTATACGATATCACCCGTCTTATATTTTAAACATTAGCTATATGTTGAAATATTTGTGGTGTCCAGTGTCTTTGTCAGTGCTTCATAGGTCACGTAACAGTTTTGGTGAAATGCAACTACTGCTTCTTGTGCTTATTTTCTTTGCTGGTACATTAAACGTAGCTACAAAATTAATTGTAAAAAAAAAATATACACTTTAGGAGTGAGTAGGTTATGATCAACTAAAATTCTGATCTATTTAAATGCAGATTTATTTGACTCTAATAGTTTAACCAGCGAGTTATTTGCAGGTTACCAAACCAGACCCAGGCCAATTACCTTTTTAATATTAATTGTTATTTTAAGACTACTTATTTTATAGTTGAGATTATTAAATATTTGCATAGTTATTAGTTGATGATTGATTAATGGTAAATAGTCTATTTAGTTCCTGAACTATGCATTTACTTATGATTTAGTTTTTATATTTTTGAAATGATTAATTTAGTCCATAAATATAATAAATGTTATCATAAATTAATCTAATCGTTTAGTATAAATTGTGTCATGTACTAATTTATTGGTATGAAACAGTATAGTTGATGATGACTT
The DNA here is from genome assembly GCA_007407185.1 of Glycine tomentella. NCBI lineage: Eukaryota > Viridiplantae > Streptophyta > Magnoliopsida > Fabales > Fabaceae > Glycine > Glycine tomentella. Next base: position 1,554,650 of record PYAF01003543.1, read on the forward strand.
AAATGAATTAATTTAATTGATATTACCTATACTAAAAATATGTCTATACTTTTTAGTAGTCTATCACTTAAGAACTGCACAGTTAAATATGCTTAACTTGGGATAATTATGGGATGAGTGACAATCAATTATCTTGAGAATAGTCAAGCGGTATTAAAACTGGTTGTCGAGATATCAGAAATAACTACTACAAAGGGTTTTGACAAGTAAAGGATTCTGACCAACAAAAAGAAGTTGAGTGAAGTATCATTGTATGAAGCATCGAAGTGTGAGAGCCACCAAGAAGTCGATAATCAGGGAAATTATAGTTCAGGCACCAAATTGATTTCCAAAATCAGTATGGATCCTCTCTTGCATCTCCATCAAAATTTTCTCTATAGCTAAAATCTGAATTCAGAACTATTCATTAAATTTTCTCTTTTGATTTCTGCTCAACGACTAATGAATGGCTAAGATGTTGCAGGATATTGGTGGCTTGCTCCTGTGTGAATGTAATGTATTGCACTGCTCTTTTGAAGATCTTTTAGCCTATGTACCCACAAAAAAGTGATTATATTTTCATATCATGACAATTTAGGCAGTTATGGAGAGATCCATTGGCAATGCCAGTGTTTTCCTTCACAAGTCACAACAATCTTCTTGTCTTTGGGGTCATAAAATCTTACTAGAGAAACAAAATGCATTGGTCAAACTGGCAAATAACTCAATTTCATTCTTGAACTAAAAATTAATCTTTTCCCATGATTTCCCATTCATCTGCTCTACGGTGATTGAACAATTTGTTGAACTGTTATCAATTATCATTGAGACAACGTTGGAAGTTCCATAATCCATCAGTTCCGTTTCCAGCTAAAGATGGTACCTATTCTGGTTGAGGATTAATTAATAATGGTCATAGATAATAGGTTATAATCATCACAAGTATTTCTTATATCTGCTTCTTCCTGCAGTGACAGAGCAAGCTCAAGTTGCACCTCCACTTCACCCATTGCTGGTCGCTCATTTGGATCAAACTTCAAGCATCTTTCTGTGATATCCATAAATACTTCCCAACACTCCGGTGCAATCTTTCCTTTGAGATTCGGATCAATATTCTCCTCAACTGGATATTCCTGCCTCTTCTCAACATCTTTTAGCTTGTCTTTGCATATCACTTCTAATAGAACTACACCAAAGGAGTAAACATCGCATTTTTCTGTTAATGTATTGTTTTCTGAAATCTCAGGAGCTACATAATCATATGTACCTATAAGTGAAAGTATCAGTCGAACTATTCAGTAAAATTCTTTTCGGTAAACTAACAGCAAAACAAAAATAAATACCTACAAAGCCATCTTTTGATATTTTCTTTGGTTTCTGCTTTGATGAATAATATGGTCCTGTTAACGAAAGCCGGAAGTCTGTGAGTTTGGCCACCATGTTGCTATCCAAAAGAATTTTATAAGGTGTTACGTCACGATGAAAGATGGTTCGCTTGGTTCCTGTGTGAAGGTAGTGTAGTCCATGTGCTGTTCCTATGCAGATCTTTAGCCTATGGTTCCATGTTAGTGGTTCCATTTTCACATCACTACAGTATAGGCAATCATGGAGAGATCCATTAGCCATGTACTCATATACAATAAGCTTCTCGTCTTTGTGGTCACAAAATCCTAATAGAGTGATCAAATTTGGATGACGAAGCTGGCAGAGCAACTCAATTTCGTTCTTGAACTGCTTAAGCTCTTTCGCAGAGCTCCCATACATTCGCTTGATTACAACTGTATCCTCAGTAACACCATTGTGTTGGAGAGAACCTTTATATACAGTACTAAAGCTTGAATTTCCAATTATTTGGTTTTCATTAAACTTGTCTGTTGATTTCCTACGATCGGCCAGTGAAAATTGATGGCAAAGCTCTTCTATCACAGTTGGATACTGTCGCCGCTGAGATAAACTTGTATGCTTCGAACAGCAGAAGCTCAAATATTTGATAAACATTGTCCCAATTTTAGATACCTGTTTTGTTTTTAATCACAATTAGATTCAACTTTCATTCTTGCCAAATAAAAAATTTATTTTCTTCATAGCTGATCTTTGTCTGAACTTAAATACATCATGAACATGAATATTCATCTTTTGGGACCAAAACTAAAAACAATAGAACGTACCTCCTTTGGGGGATAATTTATGGGTATCTAATTTAGACTTTAATGTATGAGGATTATAATTATGAATTTGCAAATTAAGAGCAAGTCATAGAGTACCATTCATATGTACAAACTTCATTACTGCCAATATGAATTTGCAAAATAGTGGTTTGAACTTTGAACTTTGAAGCAAGAAGTGTAAATGTATGGTTTATTGTACATAAAGATACACTGCACTCAAGTTCCTCTCCCACTTTCTTGTTTTACGCCCGCCTCTATACCACAGTGTTAAAAAACTTAATCTTGCGCTTTAGTTTTGTGTTTCTTTTCCCATGCACAAAAAAAAGCATCCGGACTTTTTTCCCCCTATTTTGTTCTGAAATATTGATTGTTCAGGAGCTGCTATAGATACAGAATAGGACTATAGTAACCAAAGTGTTAGGAAAATGCTTCAGGAGTGGAACATGCCCACGTTTTGATTATATTACTTTTATTTTTTATTTGTTGTTGCTTTCCTAGTCTTAAGGAGTCAGTTAGGAAGTTTTAGATGCTTTGTTATCTCTGTTTACTTTCATGGCATATTTCTAGGAACATGTTGTTAGTAGGTAGTTATTCTTTAAGCTCTATAAATTGTAATGTTTCTGGTTTTAAAAAATATCAGTTCTTCGTCTTCTTCTCCTTTAATATATTTTTGTTCTCTGTCAAGCAAATATTGTTTTTATTTTTTCTTGAAAATTTCCAACAATTGGTATCAAGAGCCCTTTTCTTACGGGACCTATAGAATGGATTCTGAAATAAGTTTTTCCCAAGCAGCTCTTCCAGTTTTTAATGGGAAAAAATATGATCTTTGGTCCGTCAAAATGGAGGCTTACCTAGAGGCTTTGAATCTTTGGGAACCTGTAGAAGAGGATTATGAGGTCCTTCCACTACCGGACAATCCCACCATGGCCTAGATCAAGAATCATAAGGAGAAAAAAAAACCGAAAAACAAAGGCAAAATCATGTCTTTTTGCTGGTATCTCTACAACCATCTTTACTAAGGTCATGACTCTCAAATCGGCAAAAACAATTTGGGACTATCTAAAGGTTGAATATGCTGGAGATGAAAGAATTCGAAGCATGCAGGTGCTTAACTTAATGAAGGAATTTGAGCTTCAAAGGATGAAAGAGTCTGACACAATCAAGGAATACTTAGTCAAATTGTTGGGCATTGCCAACAAGATAAAGTCACTGGGTGGTAATTTTGTAGATTCCAGAATTGTTGAGAAAATTCTGGTAACAGTGCCAGAGAGGTACAAAGCATCTATTGCTTCGTTGAAGAACACAAAAGATCTGTTTAAAATTACTTTTGCAAAAGTGCTACATGCCCTCCAAGTCCAAGAGCAGCAAAGATTGATGAGGGAAGATCATGCTGTTGAAGGTACTCTTCTAGCCAAGAGTCAACAAGCTAAAAACTACAAGACAAATCATCCAGGCAACAGTCAGAGCAGTACAACTAATTACAACAAAGGAAATGATGAAAAGAAAAATTACCCACCTTGTCATCGTTATGGCAAAATGGGTCACCCTCCATTCAGATGTTGGCAGAGACTTAATGCTAAATGCATCAAGTACAACTAAATGGGGCATGAAACAATCATATGCAAGAGCAAAAATCAGCAGCAAGAGGAAGAAGCTAAGGTTGCTGATCAAGAGGAGGAGGAGGATCAACTCTTTGTGGCCACGTGTTTTGCAAGTAGCGAAGAGAGTGAGAGTTGGCTGATTGACAAAGGTTGCACAAATCATATGACCAATGACATGGAACTTTTCAAAGATTTAAAGCCAACCAACATCACTAAAGTCAGAATAGACAATGGTGATTATATTTCAGTCAAAGGAACGGGGACTGATATGCACCTAGCATATAGTATTTCCAAGATTAAATCATAGTTTTAAATAGCGGGTAGCGGCTGGTAGCGGCTGACCCTCAAAACGCTATAGCGGTATAGCGGGTAGCGGTAAAGCCGCTACTGTGAAGTCCATAGGATACTCATATAATAAATTATACCACACATATATAAATGCTATAAGATAAGAAATCACCCAAAATAGAAGGAAATGAGGAATGAAAAGTATAATATTACACATTCAAAACAAGGGTTCAAGGTACATAAAGGAAGCAACATACTAATTCATTGAAAGTAACTACATAATAACATTCTAGGAGCACAAATGATCCAAGTAGAGTCAAATAGAAATTTCCAATGGCTCTTTCAAAGTCAAGAAAGAAAATAACTAATCAAGATCATCATCAAACATTTCTTGAAAGTCTTCTTCTTGTGATGCCACCCGTTGTGACTTTCCCACAAAAATTGCATGTTACATATCTCTTGTTGTTGATATCTTTTAAACTATTCCACTGCCATGCCATGTCAAGATTCTCACCAGTGGGCTTTACCAATCCACAAGAACCCACTGGATCAGGATTGTTCTGCGCTGCCATGAAACCACTGGAGGTTGTTGCTGCTGCTGTAAAGGTTAAAAGAAGGAGGAGGAGGCAGAAACAAAGCTAATATCAAGAAGGAGAACATTATGAAGGCTAAAAGAAGAAGTAGAAAGAAACGAACCAGTGGAAGAATGAATAAACAGCAGACAGCGAAGAAGAGGACAGCTGAGTGCTTCGTTGGGAGAGAAAGAGGGTGAGAAAGCACTGCAGACGGAGAGAGAGATGCTGCAGCGGCGTCGGGAGGGAGCAGCTTTGTCGGAGAGAAAGAGGGTGAGAAAGCAGCAGAGTAGCAGACAGAGGGAAAAGATGAGCAGCTTCGTCGGGAGAGAAAGAGGCCGAGAAAGCAGCAGACGGAGGGAGAAGCTGCTGCAGCGGCGTCGGGAGGGAAAGAGAGAGCGGAACTGCGGAAGTGAATGAACGAAGGGAAAGAGGGATTTTTGCCCAGTCCACAGCCTCTTTTAAGAAAAAGATAAATAAATAAAGGGTAAAAGTCCAAACTGCCCTCACTTATTGTTGGACTTTTACCCTTTTGCCCTTAAATTTCATCAAATTCCCATTTGTTTGCCCCCGATACCTCAGCTGTTTGCAACTGCTTTCTCTTCACCAAAGTAGCGGCGCTATTGCGCCTCATCTGCTGCCCGCCGCACCGCCGCCACCTGCCGCCACCGGCCGCTACCGGAAACCGTCGCGTTGCGGCACGGATGTAGCGGCTGGGTGCCGCAAACCGCACCTGGTGCGAGATTGCGCGGTAAAGCGGCGCTATTTAAATCCTAGGATTAAATAAGTCACCAATTGCATTAGAATGAATGGTAATTGCTTCCAATTGATAAAATTGTTGACAAATCTTCCTCAATGATGTTTTCACTTAGTTCATGTGTTTAGCAGTTGAAAAGGGCCAAAAGGAATAAAGAAGAAAAGAAAGCAATCCAAGTAAAGATCCTGGCGCCAATCGCGCCAGAGTTGGCGCCATTCGTGCTAATCATGCTCAGCAAAGGCTTTCTTCCCTGCTACCCAGCGCGAACAATGCGAGACTGGCGCTAGTTGCGCCAGTAAGGCGCTACTTGAAACGAACGGTATATTTGCCAAAATCGCAAAGGGACTGTTGCAATAACAAGTAGCTCAGGTATAAAGTTTATTCCTGATGTCCTTTTTGTACCCAAAATTCAACAAAATCTGTCGAGTGTTGGCCAATTGATTGAAAGAGGCTTCAAAGTTGCTTTTGAAGACAATTTTTTCCTGATTAGAGATGCAGCTAGTCAAGATATCTTTAAAGTAAAAATGAAAGGGAAAAGTTTTGCTCTAAATCCGTTGGAGGAAGAGCAAGTTGCTTTTTCAATCAAAGAAAACATCACAGAAGTTTGGCACAAAAGGCTCGGGCATTATCACCACCAAGGGTTGCTGCAAATGAAGTTCAAGAGAATGACAGCTGATTTTCCAGAACTTGATGATCACATACCAACATGCAAGGCTTGTCTATTTGGAAAGCAAAAAAGGAAACCATTTCCAAGGACAGCAAAAAGAGTCACTCTTAAGCTGCAGTTAGTCCACACAGATATATCTGGACCTCAACAAATTCCTTCATTAGCAGGTAATCGATATTATGATGCCTTTATTGATGATTTCACAAGAATGTGTTGGATTTTTTTTTTTTCTTAAAATTCAAGTCAGAAGTGGTTGGAGCGTTTTGGAAGTTCAAAAAATTAGTAGAAAATCAAAGTGGCAAGCAAATTCAGATTCTAAGATCTGATAATGGCAAAGAGTACACCTCAGAAAAATTCAACCACTTTTGTTAGGAAGCTGACATTGAGCATCAGTTAACTACTTCCTATACTCCACAACAGAATGAGGTGTGAAAGGAGAAACAAATACATCCTAGAAATGACTAGATGCATGTTGTATGAAAAAAAATCTACCCAAGAAGTTTTGAGCAGAAGCAGCTTATACGACTGTTTTCTTACAAAATAGACTCCTCTCAAAAGCAGTCAAGGATCAGACACCATATGAGGCTTGGTATGGTTATAAACCATCTCTAAATTTTTTCAAAATACTTGGATCTAGTGTTTTCTCATGGAGCTCAAAGAAGCAAGAGATCGTGGTTCAATCCACTGCTGAAGCAGAATTTATTGCAGCAACAGCTGCTGTCAATCAAGCTTTGTGGCTGAGGAAGATTTTAATGGATCTGAATCTGGAGCAGAAAGAAAGCACCAAGATTTTTGTTGACAACCAAGCTGCTATTGCTATCTCCCATAATCCTGTGTTTCATGGGAAAACCAAGCATTTCAACATAAAGTTGTTTTTCCTAAGAGAAGTACAGAAAGGGGGACTTGTGACTTTGGTTTATTGGAAGTCTGGAAATCAGTTGGCAGATCTGCTTACAAAGCCACTTTCAGTCAATAGGTTCGAGTTTCTAAGGGGAAAAATTGGAGTTTGCAGCTCCTAAAGCAAGGAGGAGTGTTAGGAAAATGCTTCAGGAGTGAAACATGCTCACGTTCTGATTGTATTATTTTTATTTTTTATTTGTTGTTGCTTTAGGAAGTTTTAGGTGCTTTGTTATCTCTGTTTACTTTCATGGCATATTTCTAGAAACATGTTGTTAGTGGGTAATTATTCTTTAAGCTCTATAAATTGTAATGTTTCTGGTTTTAAAAAATATCAGTTCTTTGTCTTCTCCTTTAATATATATTTTTGTTCTCTGTCAAGCAAGTATTGTTTTTATTTTTTCTTGAAAATTTCCAACACAAAGGACAAGGCCAAAGCTAATTCACTAGTTCACACCAAATTCTTTTATGGGGATTATTCATCAAAGGAGATCTAAAACTCAACAATATTTTTAAAATTTTGATTTTTAACTGTGTCAAATGACATGTAGTGAGATAAGGCGTTGTTGTTTGTTGTTTTTTCTATAAGGATTTACACAGACGCAAACTTTATGCCACAAGACTAAAAGCAGATACTAGGTCAGCTTCTAAGCTGTAAGTGATGTAAAGCTAACGGAAAAAGCAATAGATACCTAAAAAAATAGAATAAAATCAGTTGAATGGGAATTTTGATGTTTTTAGAGATAGGGAAATAAAGATCTCGAATATAACATAAGATTTCAAAGGTTGGGAACCTGGAGATGAAGGCAAGGCAGAAACAAAGCTTAAAAAAAATTGTGTTCAGCGCGGGACCTTGTTGTTTCTGTATCTCGTCCTCCGCTTCTCAATAAGCTGGTAAAAGAGTTGAGCTCATATAATTCAATCTTGCCACGGTTTGATCAGACAGAGCCTTTTAAGGTTAGGCGTCCTGAAATTGCATCTTTTATTCGGAAAATAAAAATAGTTGAACTACTAACATGCCATGTAACAGTTTTTGGTATAGTTGTCAAATTGGCAATGGTGAAAACGAGCTGATCAAGCCTGGCCAAGACCAAATTGGCATACTCATTTGTTTGCTTAAATTTAGACCAAATAGGCCTATCAGTGTTGAGAATTCATGGACCCAGCCTAATCTGTTTGGCAAATTGGACTTGATTCTTTTTAGGCCAATTTTTATATAGTCCGGTTTCGTCTGGCAGCCCATCGAGCTGAACCAATTTTTACAGTTATAGTTTTTGGTGAAATACTACTGATTCTTGTGCTTATTTTCATTGAAGGTAAATTAGACGTCCCTACTTTAAAAAAAATTCTTACACTTTAAGAGGTATGTGTATATAACTAGGTATATGGGTTTGGGTTTGCATACGGTGTCCAGGGATAAAGTGAGTTAAGACTAACTAAAATGCTAAATTATTTAAAGACGACTTTATTTGGCTTGGGTTGATCATAATGGAACTCAGAGATTAGAGTATTAGGGCTAATTCTAAAGGGGTTTTAACGAAAAGATTGAGCTTTGTGTGAAATATGAACTTTAATGCTGTTGGAGTGTTGGAATTGGGGAACTTGTATTGGGTTTGGATGAGATCATAGAAGAAAGAACATTAGGGGATTCGAATCCCCAACAATCTTCCCCATTGTCATCATATAAAACAGAAAAATGATAAACAAACATTTGATTTAATTTTTGCTCTCATATTTTGTTTTACATTTATCGTCAATAATGCCTTGTTCTTCCTGAGTAGTAATTAGTTTTGGGAATTGTGATGCTTCAATCTTGTGGGAACAGTATCTGACTTATTGATTTTTTGCTTGTTCCACCATTATATTTGTTGCACTTAAACCCCTTATTTATAACATTTTTAGATAAAGCAAAAGATAATTACATATATGTTTCATGGTGCCTATTGTGGTCGAGGATTACTTAATAATGGTCATATATAATAAAGTATTATCATCACAAGTATTTCTAATACTGCTTCTTTCTGCAGTGAGAGAGCAAGATCAAGTTGAACCTCCACTTCACCCATTGCTTGTCGCTCATTTAGATCAAACTTCAAGCATCTTTCTGTCATATCCATAAATGCTTCCCAACACTGGTGCAATCTTGCCTATGAGATTAGGATCAATATTCTCCTCAACAGGGTGTTTCTGCCTGTTTTCAACATTTATTAGCTTGTCTTTGCACACCACTTCTAGTAGAACTACACCAAAAGAGTAGACATCGCATTTTTCTGTTAATGTATTGTTTTGTGGAATCTCTGGAGCAGCATAGCCATATGTACCTGTAAGTGAAAGTATTAGTTTAACCTTTCAGCATACTTCTTTTCAGTAAACTAAGAATAAAACAAAAATAAATTAAATACCTACAAAGCCTTCTCATGATATTGTTTTTGGTTTTGGCTTTGATGCATAATGAGGTCCTTTTAAGGAAAGCTGGAAGTCTGAGAGTTTGGCCACCATGTTGCTATCCAAAAGAATTTTATAAGGTGTTATGTCATGATATAAGATGGTTCACTTGGGACCTGTGTGAAGGTAGTGTAGTCCATGTGCTGCTTCTGTGCGATCTTTAGCCTCCGTTTCCATGTTAGTGGTTCCTTTTTCTTATCACTAGAGTATAGGTGATCATAAGAGAGATCCATTGGACATGTACTCATATACAATAAGCTTCTCGTCTTTGTGGTCACAAAATCCTAATAGAGTGACCAAATTCGGATGATGAAACTGGCATAGCAACTCAATTTCATTCTTGAACTACTTGAGTTTTTTTCGATGCTTCCATACATTCGCTTGATTGCAACCTTAGACTCGGTGACACCATTGTATTGGACAGAACATTTATATACAATACGAAGGTCTCCACTTCCCAACTATTTGGTTTTCATCAAAGTGATTGGTTGATTTCCTAAGATCAGCCAGTGAAAATTGATGGCACAGCTCTTCTATTACTGTTATATACCGTTGCTGAGATGAACTTGTATGCTTTGAACAGCAGAAGCTCAAACATTTGATATGCATTATCTCAATTTTAGATGCCTGTTTTGTTTTCAATCACAATAGGATTCAAGTTTCATTTCTTGATAGCTAGCTTTATCTGAACTTAATTAAATTGATCATGAACACGAATACTCATCTTTTGGAATCAAAATTAAATACAATAGAACGCACTTTCCTTTAGGAGATGCCTTATGGCTATCTAATTTAGACTCAAGCTAATTTATGAGGATTATAATGATGAACTTACAAATTAGGAGTAATTTATAGACTATCCGTTCATGTGTACAAACTTCATCACTACATTTTGTAGTTCAAGTAATGTTGTTTGACGGAATAGGTGTCAATTAGATTTAACTCCTTTATGCTTATATTATACTTTAACTTGTCTTTATTTACTACTTGTGGAACTTTATTGTCGTTCAACATGAAGCAACCAAATTGAATTTGTTTTTTTATCATTTTTTTCTTTACGACAACAATTAAAATTTGGTTAACATAAATGAACCTAAATTAGTGCATAAAATCAACTAGCTGTTGTATAGTCTTTTGCAATTTAATTTTACATGCTTTTTTAATCAGCATCCAGTTTTTAATTTACATGAACTAGATTATTACCAGCTAGTAATTAAACATTGTATGTTCTGAAATGTTGATTGTTCCTGAACTGCTATAGATCCAGTATAAAATAGGACTATAGTAAGCAGAGGACGAGGCTAAAAATAAAACACTAATTCATACCAAATTTTTGTTTGGGATTTACGGACTTAACACTGTTACAGAGACGCAAACTTTATACAACTAGCATATGTGATGTAAAACTAACATAAAAACAAAGAAAAATAGATACCCAAAATAATAAAATACAATCAGATTTCTTAGGTTGAGAATCGGGAGATGAGGGCAAGGCAGACAATGATTCAAAAGTCTGTATCTTGTCTTGTCCGGTTCTTCTCAATTATCCTGTCCAAGTGTTGAGTTCAGATAATTTTATTTTTGCCACGGCCTATATATATATATATATATATATATGACAGGCCATAAACCTTTTAAAGACAAGTGTCCTGAAATTACATCTTTTATTCGAAAAAAAAAGAGTTGAGCTATTAACAATTTAACATGCCACGTAACAGTTTTCGGTGAAATGATGCTGTTTCTTGTTCTTATTTTCTTTGAACGTATTTTTTTTTTCTGATGAAATACTCTGCATTTTATTCAATCAGAGATAAAATCTGTACATCAGATAATAAAGAAGCAGTGATAATTTGGCTAGCTATGCTCAACTTTGAAGGTAAATTAAGATTTTTTTTTTTTTTGGAAGTATGTGTGCACAGTGCATATGATCCAAGTATCTAAAGGTGACTTACAGGATCTCCGTGTCCTCGTTTAGCTCTTGATACCAATTTGTAGAATAAAAAAAGAAATTTATGCTTTGAGAGTTGTCAAGAAAACAATTTTTATATAAAACAAACTTTATTCAACTTCTTTTTCTTTTTTTTTTTATTTTTTTTCTCTCTTCTCTTTTTCTCTTTTTTCTTATTTTGTCAAATAATCTATTTGTAAACTATAATATACATTTTAAGAATTTTAACGGCTTAAAACCCACAACAAAAATTCATTATAATCATTTATAATCATAAATTACAATCAAAATTCATTATAGTCATTCATCATTTACTATCATCATTGTTAACTCTTTACCTTTCATTCTCCTAAAACAAAATTACTAATTAAACCCATTATACTTATATTTCAAGTTTATTCAACACTATTTACATACTTTGTTAACGAGTATTCAGCATTTGATTTGTTTGGACGAGATTCTTACATACTATAGCAAACAGATGACAAGGCTAATGCTAATTCACTAGTTCACACCAAATTCTTTTATGGGGATTGTTTGAAGGATACAGTACACAGACACAAACTTTATACCACAGACTGAAAAAGCAGATACTGGGCCAGCTTCTAGGCTATTAGTGATATAAAGATAACGAAAAAGCAATATAGACACCTCAAAAAATAGAAAAAATATAGTTGAATGGGGTGTTTGCATATTTTTAGAAATAGAGAATATTGAACATTGCATAAGATTTCATAGTTTGGGAACCTGGAGACATAGGGAAGGCAGAAACAAATCTTAAAAAATATTCTATTCAGCGCAGGGAGCCTGTTGCTTCTGTTACTGTATCTCGTCCGCTTCTTATTAAGCTCGTCAAATAGTTGACCGCAGATAATTCAATCTTGCCACGGTATTCTGGACAGAATCTTTTAAGGTTGTCCAAAAATTTAATATTTTATACAAAAAAAAAAAAAACAAAGAGTTGGACTCACAATTAGGGCTATGTAAAAATTAGTTTGATAAAAAAATTAAATCGAATTGGTTTCAAACTATTTTAATCAATTCAATTTTATATCTAAATAGTCAATTTTGTTTGAAAATCAGTTCAAAATCAATATGATTTTAAAAAATTGATTCTGAACTAAACTTATTTTTAACTAATTTTAAATTAGTTCTAAAAATCAAACCAATTTTGAACTAGTTTTTAAACTATTTATTTTTAAATTAAAATATTCAAGTGAAAATAAATTCGGTCAACCAAATCATTTTTGTAGGAACAATTCGATTAATTTAATTGATTTTATAAAACAATGTACTCTTTTTTTTAACCAGTTAAATAAAAAATCAATCCGATTTAATCAAAACCGGTTCAAAACCAGATTTTTTTTTTTTTCACACCATAACCGTGACTCCATTTTCATATCACGACAATTTAGGCAATTATGGAGAGATCCATTAGCTGTATATCCATACACAAGTCATAACAATCTTCTCATCTCTGCGGTCACAAAATCCTACTAGAGGGGAAAAAAATGCATCGAGTGACAAAGCTGGCAAATAACTGATTTCCATTCTTAAACTTAAAATGTTTTCCCATGATATCCCATTCATCTGTTCTACTGTTATCATTGAGACAACCTGGGTAGTTCCATCACCCATCAGTGTTGTTTTCAGCCAAAGATGGTGCCTATTCTGGTTGGGGAGTAGGACTAATTAATAATGGTCATAGATAATAGGGTATAATCATCACAAGTGTTTCTCATATCTGCTTCTTCCTGCAATGACAGAGCAAGCTCAAGTTGCACCTGCACTTCACCCATTGCCGGCCGCTCATCTGGATCAAACTTCAAGCATCTTTCTGTGATATCAATAAATACTTCCCAACACACTGGTGCAATCTTGCCTTTGAGATGCGGATCAATATTCTCCTCAACAGGGTGCTTCTGCCTCTTCTCAACATTTTTAAGCTTGTCTTTGCATACTACTTCTAGTAGCACTACACCAAAGGAGTAAACATCGCATTTTTCTGTTAATGTATTGTTTTCTGTAATCTCAGGAGCCACATAACCATATGTACCTATAAGTGAAAGTATCAGTTAAACTATTTAGTAATTTTTTTTTCCAGTAAACTAATAACAAAACAAAAATAAATACCTATAAAGCCGTCTTTTGATATTGTCTTGGGTTTTGGCCTTCATGCATAATGCGGTCCTTTTAAGGAAAGCCGAAAATCAGCGATTTTGGCCACCATGTTTCTATCCAAAAGAATTTTATAAGGTGTTATGTCACGATGAAAGATTGTTCGCTTGGCACCTGTGTGAAGGTAGTGTAGTCCATGTGCTGCTCCTATGCAGATCTTTAGTCTCTGCTTCCATGTAAGTGGTTCCTTTTTCACATCACTACAGTATAGGCGATCATGGAGACATCCATTGACCATGTACTCATATACAATAAGCTTCTCGTCTTTGTGTTCACAAAATCCTAATAGAGTGATCAAATTTGGATGACGAAGCTGGCAGAGCAACTCAATTTCGTTCTTGAACAGCTTAAGCTCTTTCTCAGAGCTCCCATACATTCGCTTGATTACAACTGTATCCTCAGTAACACCATTGTGTTGGAGAGAACCTTTATATACAATACAAATATCTCCAGTTCCAATTATTTGGTCTTCATCAAATTTTTTGGTTGATTCCTTAATATCGGACAATGAAAATTGATGGCACAGCTCTTCTATCACCGTTGGATATTGTCTCTGAGATGAACTTGCATGCTTCGACCAGCAGAACACCAAATATTTAATAAACATTATCCCAATTTTAGATATCTGTTTTATTTGCAATCAGAACAAGATTTAACTTTTATTCATGACCTTGAATACTGAACTTAAATGCATCATGAACATGAATATTCATCTTTTAGAACCAAAACTAAAAACAATAGAACATACTTCTAACTTACTCTTATTACTCCCTCCTGTCTTTATTATTCTCTATTATAAGCGACAAAACTCACTTATTTTTTTGTCTCAAATATAAATAAAAATAGCCGTAAATGTGAAGCACTTATAATTTACAAACAATAGAATTTTTAAATATGAATTTACAAAGTTTTAGAGTAAGTAACATTCATAAGTAATTTTTCTTTAGTGCAATTTATGGTTTCAGGGAAGTGCTTTGAAGGAATAGGCGTAAATATGTTGTTTATTGTACACAAACATACACTGCACTAAAGATCCTCTCTCACTTTCTTGTTTTCTTAGTTCTAACACTTCCCTTTTCAATCCGAGGCCACCTCTGTACCACAAGTATTAAAAATCAAGTTTAGATTTCGTATTTCCTTGTGTTTCATTTCAAAATGGAAAATAAAGAAAAGATAAGGGAAGTGTTTCTTTCATTCTCATATTTTGCGTATTACAATCAAGATCATTTGTTATGCTAAAAGTGATGATAATTTCATAGATACAACTTCATATTCCTTATATCAGTAAAAATGGTATGACAATATGCCATCCATCCATTTAATGAAAAAAAGAAATAGAAAGAAAATTTCATATGTACGAGTGTACAGTTGCGATCAAGCGAATATATGAATTGTAGACGTAGCAATTAATATAGATACCTCAAAAATAGAAGAAAAAAAATAGTTGAATGGGAGATTGCATGTTTATAGAAGTAGAGAATATAGAGATCTTGAATATCACATAAGATTTCAAACGTTGGGATTTGGGAACCTGGAGATGAAGGCAAGGCAGAAACAAAGCTTCAAAAATATTCTGTTGCTTCTTTATCTCGTTCGGCTCTCAATAATCTTGTCATAGAGTTAGTTGAGTTGAGTTCAGATAATTCAATATTGCCAGCGCCCACTGGTATGACCAGACAGAACAGAACCTTTTAAGGGTACATGTCCTGAAATTGCATCTTTTAGTTGGGATAAAAAAATTAACCTATTAACATGCCATATAATCAATGATCAGGGATTATAAATAACTTATTAACTCATTATATATTAAAAAATAAAAAAATAACTAATGGATTAATCCATATTTCTTACTTATAATTTTTTTAACAATATAGTATTAATATTATTTACCTAATAATATACACTGGTCTAGTGGCAAGTTAACATTTTAGTAACTTAAGGGGCCTTTCTAGAGAAAAATCTCACTTTTATTTTGAAAATTTTCCAAGTTGCAACGTGGTGCACCCTGTCTGTCAAACTTGTTCGGGGCATTGGGTTTATGCAAAACCGATTGGATTTCACAACTTTGATGTTGTTGAATGCATATCCAATCCAATCCAATAGCTAATCCGGATCAACAACATGTAAGAGTCATGGAATACTTTAAGAAAAAAAATTGTAAAAAAATCCATACACTTAATGAGGTATGGGCATGGTTATTAAAATCAGATCGGACCTGTCGCTCCGACCAATTGGACTAGAAATCGATAACATAAGTGCATAACCGGTCTGATTTTGTTATTGAATCGGTCATGCAGTTGATCCGGTCAAAATCGACGGGTGAAACCTTTTTTTTTTGGATTTTTTTAAATTTTGGATTATTATCAATATTTATTTTGGATTTTGGAGTATGAATGAGCTTTTCTTACTAAAATAATGTTAGTTATATACTTATATATAATAGATACATATATAATTTTAAAATTTTAATATATACCAAGTCAAACTGGTCTAATTACTAATCCACCGATTGAACCATTGACTCACTGACCCACTATCTCGATCGGGTCAATGACCGAACCGATTTCAATAACACTAGGTGTGAGGAATTTAACAAGTAGGTTAGGAGTTAGGACTAATTAAAATTATTTAAAGCATATTTGTTTGATTTAATTTGTTTAACCAGTCCTTTACACAGGTTGGGGTTTGCAAGTTATCAAACTAGATGATGGACCAAGTTTTTTTTAAAAGGAACCAAATAATTTTTTAATATCAATTATTATTTTATGATTACTTGGTGTCTGGTTGAGAATATTAAGTACTTGAATAATTAGTATTATGTGTTTGATAATATATGTTGATTTTTTTGTTAACTTGATTAGGCTAAATTAGTAGCTCAAATTCATTGATACAAACTTACAACATTAAAAACTACTTATAGATTCATCATTTGATATAGGTTTTGGTATTGGCTTGACTCAAGAAAACATACATGTAAGGAAAACCAAAATCTGAGGGTTCATGTAACAATGAATCACACCGAAATGATAGGGATTTAGAAGTTGTATAGATATGTGATTGTACAATTGATAATGACTAATTTAATTGATATTACCTATACTAATAAGATGTATATACTTTTTAGTAATCTATCACTTAAGAATTTCATAATTAAGCATACTTAACTTGGGATAGTTATGAGATAACAGACCTTTTGAAAAAAATTTAGAAAGCTTGAGTGAGGAGAAAGTATGTTGAGAAGTCTCATGTTTTTATCCAAAATCAATAAAGATCCTCTCTTGCATCTCCATCAAAATTTTCTCTATAGCTAAAATCAGAATTCAGAACTATTCATTACATTTTCTCTTCCTTGATTTCTGCGCAACGACTAATGAATGGCTAGGATGTTGCAGGATATTGGTGGCTTGCTCCTGTGTGAATGTAATGTAGTCCACTGCTCTTTTGAAGATCTTTTAGCCTATGTACCCACAACAGTGATTACATTTTCATATCATGACAATTTAGGCAGTTATGGAGAGATCCATTGGTAGTGCCAGTGTTTTCATTCACAAGTCACAAAAATCTTCTTGTCTTTGGGATCATAAAATCTTACTAGAGAAACAAAAAAGATGCATTGGTCAAACTGGCAAATAACTCAATTTCATTCTTGAACTAAAACTTAATCTTTTCCCATGATTTCCCATTCATCTGCTTTACTGTGTTTGAACAATTTGTTGAACTATTATCAATTATCATTGCGACAACCTTGGAAGTTCCATAATCCATCAGTTCCATTTTGTTGGTTTTAATTATGGCAGAGAATGAATAAAACTGAATAAAACAGAGAGTGTGATGGAAGAGAATATCTTTATTGAATTCAAAACCTACATAAATAGGCTGAAAAAATAACTAACTACTGAAAATATAACTTACCACTAAGATTTTGCCCTTTAATCAAGGCACTATCCATAACAATTGAACAACCTCCTAAAACTATGCAAAACAGACTTTGACTTATTTAAAATAAAATAAATGGATAAGTTCAACGTAACAACAATTCTAAAAACAACTGTTAATACTCCTTCTTGCTTTAGATACTGCAAACTCCAATCTTCTGCCTTAAAAACTCAAACTTGCTAACAGGAAGTGGTTTTGTAAACAAATATGCTAGTTGATCTTCTGACTTGCAATAGACTAAAGTCACTTCTCCATTTTGTTGTGGAGTATTGGGAGTAGTTAACTGATGCTCAATGCCAGCTTCCTCACAAAATTGGTTGAATTTTTCTGAGGTGTACTCCTTGCCATTATCAGATCTTAGAATCTGAATTTGCTTGCCACTTTGATTTTCTACTAATTTTTTGAACTTCCAAAACACTCCAGCCACTTCTAACTTGAATTTTAAGAAAAAAATCCAACATATTCTTGTGAAATCATCAATAAAGGCAGCATAATATCGATTACCTACTGATGAAGGAGTTTTTTGAGGTCCAGATATATCTGTGTGGACTAACTGCAACTTAAGAGTGACTCTTTTTGCTGTCCTCAGAAATGACTTCTTTTTTTGCTTTCTGAATAGACAAGCCTTGCATGTTGGTATGTGATCATCAAGTTCTGGAAAATCAGCTGCCATTCTCTTGGACTTCATTTGCAGCAACCCTTGGTGGTGATAATGCCCGAGCCTTTTGTGCCAAACTTCTGTGATGTTTTCTTGATTGGAAAAACAACTTTCTCTTCCTCCAACAGATTTAGAGCAAAATTTTTCCCTTTCATTTTTACTTTAAAGATATCCTGATTAGCTGCATTTCTAATCAGGTAAAAATTGTCTTCAAAAATAACTTTGAAGCCTCTTTCAATAATTGGCCAACACTCAACAGATTTTGTTGAATTTCGGGTACAAAAAGGACATCAGGAATAAACTTTGTACCTGAGCTACTTGTTATTACAATAGTCCCCTTTGCTTTGACTGAAATATAATCACCATCGCCTATTTTGACTTTGGTGATGTTGGTTGGCTTTAAATCTTTGAAAAGCTCCATGTCATTGGTCATATGATTTGTGCAACCACTGTCAAGCAGCCAACTCTCACTCTCTTCGCTGCTTGCAAAACACCTGGCCACAAAGAGTTGATCCTCCTCCTCCTCTTGATCAACGACCTTAGCTTCTTCCTCTTGATGCTGATTTTTGCTCTTGCATATGATTGCTTCATGCCCCATTTGATTGCACTTGATGCATTTAGCATCAGGTCTCTACCAACATCTGAATGGAGGGTGACCCATTTTGCCACAATGCTGACAAGGTGGGTGACTTTTCTTTTCACTCTTTCCTTTGTTGTAATTAGTTGCACTGCTTTGACTGTTGCCTGGATGATTCTTCTTATAGTTTTTAGCTTGTTGGCTCTTGGCTAGAAGAACACCTTCAACAGCATGATCTTCCCTCATCAATCTTCTATGCTCTTGGGCTTGGAGAGCATGTAACACTTCTGCAAAAGTAATTTTAGACAGATCTTTTGTGTTCTCCAACGAAGCAATAGATGTTTCGTACCTCTCTGGCACTGTTACCAGAATTTTCTCAACAATTCTGGAATCTGCAATTACCGTCCAGTAACTTTATCTTGTTGGCAATGCACAACAATTTGTCTGAGTATTCCTTGATTGTGTCAGACTCTTTCATCCTTTGAAGCTCAAATTCCCCCATTAAGTTAAGCACCTGCATGCTTCTAATTCTTTCATCTCCAGCATATTCCGCCTTTAGATAGTCCCAAATCGTTTTTGCCGATTTGAGAGTCATGACCCTAGTAAAGATGGTTGTAGAAATACCAACAAAAAGGCATGATTTTGCCTTTGCTTTTCGACCTTTTTTCTCCCTATGATTCTTGATCCGGGCCATGATGAGATTGTCCGGTAGTGGAAGGACTTCATAATCCTCTTCTACAGCTTCCCAAAAATCCAAAGCCTCTAGGTAAGCCTCCATTTTGACGGCCCAAAGATCATAGTTTTCCCCATTGAAAACTGGAAGAGTTACTTGGGAAAAACTTGTTTTAGAATCCATTCTATAGGTCCCGTAAGAAAAGGGCTCTGATACCAATTTGTTGGTTTTAATTATGATGGAGAATGAATAAAACAGAGAGTGTGATGGAAGAGAATATATTTATTGAATTCAAAACCTACATAAATAGGTTGAAAAAATAACTAAAAAATATAACTTACCAATAAGATTTTGCCCTTTAATCAAGACACCATCCATAACAAACTAAACAACCTCCTAAAATTATGCAAAACAGACTTTGACTTATTTAAAATAAAATAAATGGATAATTTCAATGTAACAGTCATTCTAAAAGCAACTACTAACACGTTTCCAGCTAAAGATGGTACCTATTCTGGTTGAGGATTAATTAATAATGGTCATAGATAATAGGTTATAACCATCACAAGTATTTCTTATATTTGCTTCTTCCTGCAGTGACAGAGCAAGCTCAAGTTGCACCTCCACTTCACCCATTGCTGGTCGCTCATTTGGATCAAACTTCAAGCATCTTTCTGTGATATCCATAAATACTTCCCAACACTCTGCTGCAATCTTTCCTTTGAGATTCGGATCAATATTCTCCTCAACTGGATGTTTCTGCCTCTTCTCAACATCTTTTAGCTTGTCTTTGCATATCACTTCTAATAGAACTACACCAAAGGAGTAAACATCGCATTTTTCTGTTAATGTATTGTTTTCTGAAATCTCAGGAGCTACATAACCATATGTACCTATAAGTGAAAGTATCAGTCGAACTATTCAGTAAAATTCTTTTCAGTAAACTAACAGCAAAACAAAAATAAATACCTACAAAGCCATCTTTTGATATTTTCTTTGGTTTCTGCTTTGATGAATGATGTGGTCCTGTTAACGAAAGCCGGAAGTCTGCGAGTTTGGCCACCATGTTGCTATCCAAAAGAATTTTATAAGGTGTTACGTCACGATGAAAGATGGTTCGCTTGGTTCCTGTGTGAAGGTAGTGTAGTCCACGTGCTGCTCCTATGCATATCTTTAGCCTATGCTTCCACGTTAGTGGTTCCTTTTTTACATCACTATCGTATAGGCGATCATGGAGACGTCCATTGGCCATGTACTCATATACAGTAATCTTTTTTTCTTTGTCATTACAAAATCCTAATAGAGGGACCAAATTAGGATGTCGAAGCTGGCAGAGCAACTCAATTTCGTTCTTGAACTCCTTAAGTGCTTTGTTGGTGTTCTCATACATTTGGCTTATTGCAACTGTATACTCAGTAACGCCGTTGTGTTGGAGAGAACCTTTATATACAGTACTAAAGCTTGAATTTCCAATTATTTGGCTTTCATTAAACTTATTTGTTGATTTCCTAAGATCGGCCAGTGAAAATTGATGGCAAAGCTCTTCTATCACAGTTGGATACTGTCGCTGAGATGAACTTTTATGATTCGAACAGGAGAAGCTCAAATATTTGATAAACATTGTCCCAATTTTAGATACCTGTTTTGTTTTTAATCACAATTAGATTCAACTTTCATTCTTACCGAATAGAAAATTTAATTTCTTCATAGCTGATCTTTGTCTGAACTTAAATACATCATGAACATGAATATTCATCTTTTGGGACCAAAACTAAAAACAATAGAACGTACCTCCTTTGGGGGATGATTTATGGGTATCTAATTTAGACTTTAATGTATGAGGATTATAATTATGAATTTGCAAGTTAAGAGGAAGTCAGAGTACCATTCATATATACAAACTTCATTACTGCCTGTTATGGTTTCAGGACAGTGGTTTGAACTTTGAAGCAATAAGTGTAAAGGTATGGTTTATTGTACATAAAGATACACTGCACTCAAGTTCCTCTCCCACTGTATTTGTTTTACGCCCGCCTCTATACCACTTTGTTAAAAAACTTAATCTTGCACTTTAGTTTTTTGTGTATCTTTTCCCATGCACAAAAAAAAAGCATCCGGACTTTTTTCCCCCTATTTTGTTCTGAAATATTGATTGTTCAGGAGCTGCTATAGATACAGAATAGGACTATAGTAACCAAAGGACAAGGCCAAAGCTAATTCACTAGTTCACACCAAATTCTTTTATGGGGATTATTTCATCAAGGGAGAACTAAAACTCAATAATATTTCCAAAACTTAGATTTTTAACTGTGTCAAATGACGAGTGAGATCCATGTAGCCGATCTCACCTAGTGAGATAAGGCGTTGTTGTTGTTTCTATAAGGATTTACACACGCAAACTTTATGCCACAAGACTAAATAGCAGATACTAAGTCTGCTTCTAAGCTGTAAGTGATGTAAAGCTAACGGAAAAAGCAAATACCTAAAAAAATAGAAAAAAATCAGTTGAATGGGAATTTGCATGTTTTTAGAGATAGAGAAATAGAGATCTCGAATATAACATGAGATTTCAAAGGTTGGGAACCTGGAGATGAAGGCAAGGCAGAAACAAAGCTTAAAAAAAATTGTGTTCAGCGCGGGACCTTGTTTGTTGCTTCTGTATCTCGTCGGCTTCTCAATAAGCTGATCAAAGAGTTGAGCTCATATAATTCATTCTTGCCACTGTTTGACCAGACAGAGCCTTTTAAGGTAAGGTGTCCTGAAATTGCATCTTTTATTAGGAAAATAAAAATAGTTGAACTACTAACATGTCAGGTAACAGTTTTTGGGAGTTATCAAATAGGCTCGTCATGGCAATGGTGAAAACGAGTTGGTCCGAGCCTGGCCCATTAGCCCGGGCCAAATTGGCCTACTCATTTGTTTGCTTAAATTTACAATAATTTTAATAATAAATAATGTCTGACCAGATTGGCCTATTAGTGTGAGAATTTATGGACCCAGCCTAATCTGTAAAGGCCAGACCAAATTGGACTTGATTCTTTTTAGGCGAACTTTTATATAGTCCGGTTTGGTTTGGCGGGCCATCGAGCCAACCCCATCGAGCTGAACCAATTTTTACAGCTCTAGTTTTTGGTGAAATACTACTGATTCTTGTGCTTATTTTCATTGAAGGTAGATTAGACGTCCCTACTTTAAGAAAAAAATTCATACACTTTAGGAGGTATGTGTATATAACTAGGTATATGAGTTTGGGTTTGCATAAAAAGGGATAAAGTGAGTTAAGACTAACTAAAATGCTAAACTATTTAAACACGATTTTATGTGGCTTGGGTTGATCATAATGGAAGCATTATGGCTAATTCTAAAGGGGTTTTAACGAAAAGATTGGGCTTTGTGTGAAATATGAACTTTAATGCTGTTGGTATTGGTGAACTTGTATTGGATTTGGATGCGATCATAGAAGACAGAACATTAGGGGATTCGAATCCCCAACACTCTTCCCCATTTTCATCATATAAAACAGAGAATTGATAAACAAACATTTGATTTAATTTTTGCTATCATATTTTGTTTTAAATTTATCGTCACTAATGCCTTGTTCTTCCTGACTAGTAATTAGTTTTGGGAATTGTGATGCTTCAATCTTGTGGGAACAGTATCTGACTTATTGATATTTTGCTTGTTCCACCATTATATTTGTTGCACTTAAATCCCTTATTTATTATAACATTTTGAGAGCACGTTGGTGGTTTAACAATAAAATGAACCAAAAGATAATTACGTGTTTCACGGTGCCTATTGTGGTTGAAGATTACTTGATAATGGCCATAGATAAAAAAGTATAATCATCACAAGTATTTCTAATATCTGCTTCTTCCTGCAGTGAGAGAGCAAGATCAAGTTGAACCTCCACTTCACCCATTGATTGTCGCTCTTTTGGATCAAACTTCAAGCATCTTTCTGTCATATCCATAAATGCTTCCCAACACTGGTGCAATCTTGCCTTTGAGATTAGGATCAATATTCTCCTCAACAGGGTGTTTCTGTCTGTTTTCAACATTTATTAGCTTGTCTTTGCACACCACTTCTAGACGAACTACACCAAAGGAGTAGACATCGCATTTTTCTGTTAATGTATTGTTTTGTGGAATCTCTGGAGCAGCATAGCCATATATACCTGTAAGTGAAAGTATTAGTTTAACCTTTCAGCATACTTCTTTTCAGTAAACTAAGAACAAAACAAAAATAAATTAAATACCTACAAAGCCTTCTCATGATATTGTTTTTGGTTTTGGCTTTGATGCATAATGAGGTCCTTTAAGGAAAGCTGGAAGTCTGAGAGTTTGGCCACCATGTTGCTATCCAAAAGAATTTTATAAGGTGTTATGTCATGATATAAGATGGTTCACTTGGGACCTGTGTGAAGGTAGTGTAGTCCATGTGCTGCTTCTGTGCAGATCTTTAGCCTCCGTTTCCATGTTAGTGGTTCCTTTTTCTTATCACTAGAGTATAGGTGATCATAAGAGAGATCCATTGGACATGTACTCATATACAATAAGCTTCTCGTCTTTGTGGTCACAAAATCCTAATAGAGTGACAAAATTCGGATGATGAAGCTAGCATAGCAACTCAATTTCATTCTTGAACTGCTTGAGTTTTTTCGATGCTTCCATACATTCGCTTGATTGCAACCGTAGACTCGGTGACACCATTGTATTGGACAGAACATTTATATACAATACGAAGGTCTCCACTTCCAACTACTTGGTTTTCATCAAAGTGATTGGTTGATTTGGTTGATTTCCTAAGATCAGCCAGTGAAAATTGATGGCACAGTTCTTCTATATAATATATATTACTGTTGGATACCGTTGCTGAGAATGAGATGAACTTGTATGCTTTTAACAGCAGAAGCTCAAACATTTGATATGCATTATCCCAATTTTAGATGCCCGTTTTGTTTTCACTCACAATAAGATTCAAGTTTCATTTCTTGATAGCTAGCTTTATCTGAATTAAATTGATCATGAACACGAATACTCATCTTTTGGAATCAAAATTAAATACAACAGAACGCACTTTCCTTTGGGAGATGCCTTATAGCTATCTAATTTAGACTCCAATTTATGAGGATTATAATGATGAATTTACAAATTAGGAGTAATTTATAGACTACCCGTTCATGTGTACAAACTTCATCACTACATTTTGTTGTTCAAGGAATGTGGTTTGACGGAATAGATGTCAATTAGATTTAACTCCTTTATGCTTATATTATACTTTAACTTGTCTTTATTTACTACATGTGGAACTTTATTGTCGTCCAACATGAAGCAACCAAATTGAATGTGTTTTTTTTTTTTTTTTATCATTTTTTTCTTTACGACAACAATTAAAATTTGGTCAACATAAATGAACGTAAATTAGTGCATAAAATCAACTAGCTGTTGTATAGTCTTTTGCAATTTAATTTTACGTGCTTTGTTAATCAGCATCCAGTTTTTAATTTACATGAACTAGATTATTACCAGCTAGTAATTAAACATTGTATGTTCTGAAATGTTGATTGTTCCTGAACTGCTATAGATCCAGAATATAATAGGACTAGGCTAAAAATAAAACACTAATTCATACCAAATTTTTGTTTGGGATATGCGGACTTAACACTGTTACACAGTCGCAAACTTTATACAACTAGCATATGTGATGTAAAACTAACATAAATTGAATTTGGGATAGATTTTAGTTGTTTTTCCTTCTTTTTTATATATTTTTTCCTTTGATATATACATAAAATTAGTTACTACCAATTCTTCTTCTTTTGAAGGAAGTAATTACCTTCTTTCTTCGTCACTAGAATTGGTATTTTAATCAACTGTTAGATTAGATTTTGAAGTATACATAATTATACGGTAGGTATTATTCTGTCTGGATATTTTACTTTGAAACACAATGGTACAACAGAACAAGCGTTTAAGCTTTTTTCATTAAAAAAAAAAAAAGCGTTTAAACTTTTAAGTTTAAACTTCCATGACAAACTTGACACTTCCATTTCCATGAATGGATAAAATATTAGTTGGTGAGGTTCCCAATTGGCATGCATGGAACAAAGTGCATGAACTCTCTTGAATGTTGCGAGAAGATAACTCATGACAATTATGTGATATTACTATTATTCTTTTTACATATCTCTCACCGATAGGTAGCGTATCAGAGCTAAATAGAACTTACAAGATCTTATAAACAAAAATAGTTCATAATTTTATAACCTTTTTTTAAAAAAATTATTTTAATAAATCTTATGATTAAGTTTACAACATAAATTCTCATGTGATAAAATATTTACTTATTGAAGTTATTTACTAAAACCTAACTTAATATTCGACAAGTTGAAATAATATTTTTAAAATTACCAATACTTATTAAATATTTATATAAAAAGTGTTAGTATGATACTTTCTAACACAGTTCATTTAATACTTTTTTTTTCACTTTAATTATATTTAGATTCTCGTCGACTCTTCTAAAACCATATTAAAATATTAATTAATGTAATTTCAAATAAATATTTATATGTTTAGTTTATATTGAAAATTAATTATGAGTCTAAAGTTAATTTTAAATTTAAATATTTATATAAATTTTACTATTAACTATTTTTCTTATAAGTTATTTTAAAGTAAATTGTAAGTGAAATCTATTTTTTAAGGAAAAAGAACACAAGCAGATTGCAGACGCAATCATTGTCTTCCTGATATTATATATGCAATAAAAATATCTTCAATGGAGCATCCGAAAAGTGTCAGTTGTAGAACCCGAGAAGTGTCAGTTGCAGAACCTCACATTTGGGTGAACAAGAGGTTGATCTGGGTGAACAAGAGGTTGATCATAAGGACTTCAAATTCTGTACTGAACTGAATTGACGGTGGTATTTTCTAATCTCTTTCTGTGTTCCATGATATGTTTATTATTAACTGGATCTTGTTAATTATTATCCTATAAATTGATTCTATATCTAGTTTCCCTGTTATACTTTTCGGGTTTAAATTTATGCTTACAACAAATTCCTAGCTTTAGAATCATGCTTCGTATGAAATCATATATAGTAGTCTTTAAGAATTTTTAAACACACAACCCTGTCTGCTTCAGAAAGTGTAGGGATTTTACTTGCAATATTTGAAGTAACTAGGCACGAAAGTACACCAAAAGCTAGATTTTTGAAACATGGATCGGTGGAATATACTATATTTAACTTTGTATAAAAAGTTCAACTGCTTTAAAGATCCTTTTCCCTTTTTTCTTCTTGCTGCTTTTCAACCTTAAGTTTATCCTTTCCAATCTTAGCCCGTTCTTGTAGAAGTTTAAATATTTTAATTTTTCCCAGTTTTGCAATTTGAAATGGGGAAAGAAATAGGAAAATGTTCATTTGATTGTCAAGTGTTAAAAATATTAGAGTCAAAACCATTTGTTTTTCAAAATCGTGAAAGTTTAACTAATCGATATACATTCATAATTCAATATCACCTGTATAGAAATGAATTCTATTAATCTATTTTTGTTGTAAAATAGTAGATCAATTTTTACAAGAGTGAAATATCAGATTTAATGTAATGCTTAGCATATATGTGAAAATAAAAGTTTTAACTCATGATTTTGTTCTTGAAGGAGACAGAAAAATCAAGATGGTTGAGGCAGTTGTGTCCTTTGTAGTTGAAAGACTTGACGACCTACTTACGGAAGATGCCAGATTGTTAATTGGGGTGAATGACAAAGTCAAAAGGATGCAAAATGAACTAAAGAGGATGAAATGCTGCCTAAGAGATGCTGAGAGAAAGAAGGATAAAAATGATACTATAAAGAATTATATTTCAAAGATGAGAAAATTAGCCTATGATATAAAGGATGTGATAGAAATATATGCTATTATGGTTGCATTAGGCATAAGTATTAGAACTAAATATCCACTCACCAAAACTAAACATCTTCACAAAATTATCATTGGGCTCACATCAATAAATTCTCAAATAGATGACCTCACAACAAAAGACAATGAAGAGGCATATGAGGTGCAAAGACAATTGAGATGTTCTTATTCTCACATAGTGGAAGAGTTCATTTAATAGCTATTCCATCACTTTTTCGATGTCCTTATCTAAGCCAACAATGAACTCTTCAACTGTGTGAGAATAACACCATCTCAATTATCTTTGCACCTCAGATGCATCTTCATTGTCTTTTGTTGCAATAAAATCATAAGTTTGTAAGTTTCTTGTGAGGTCATCTATTTGAGAATTTATTGATGTGAACTCAGTGCCAATTGAAGATGTTTAGTTTTGGTGAGTGAATTTTTAGTTCCAATGCTTATGCCTAATGCAACCTTAATAACATATATTTCTATCACATCCTCTGCAACATAGACTAGTTTTCTCACCTCTGAAATATAATTATTTATAGTATCATT
Organism: Glycine tomentella; assembly: GCA_007407185.1. Lineage (NCBI taxonomy): Eukaryota > Viridiplantae > Streptophyta > Magnoliopsida > Fabales > Fabaceae > Glycine > Glycine tomentella. The sequence goes on from PYAF01003543.1 coordinate 1,582,455, forward strand.
TTTATCCTGCTTTCTCTTAGCATCTCTTAGGAAGCATTGCATCCTCTTTAGTTCATTTTGCATGCTTTTGACTTTGTCACTCACCCCAATTAACAATCTGGCCTCTTCTGTAAGTAGGTTGTGAAGTCTTTCAACTGCAAAGGACACAACTACCTCAACCATCTTAATTTTTCTGTCTCCTTCAAGAACAAAATCATGAGTTAAAACTTCTATCTTCTTTACATATATGCTAAGCATTACATTGAGTTTGATACTTCACTCTTGTAAATATTGACCTACTATTTTACAACTAAAATAGATGAATAAAATTCCTTCTGGTGATATATGAAATTATGAATATATATCGATTAGTTAAATTTTCACATGATTTAAAAAAAAACAAATGATTTTGACTCTAATACTAACATTTGGCAATCAAATAAACATTTTCCTGCTTCTTTCCCCGTTTCCATTTCAAATTGCAAAAAGGGGATTAAAAACAAAACTGGAAAAAATTAAAATATTTAAACTTCAAGTACAAAACAGGCTAAGATTGGAAAGAATAAACTTAATGTTGAAAAGCAGCAAGAAGAAGAAAAAGGGGTAAAGGAGCTTGAAAGCACTTGAACTTTGTATACAAAATTAAATCTATAGTATATTCCACCGATCCATCTTTCACAAACCATAAAAATCTAGTTTTTTTTTTTTTCCTTAATAGCAATATTTGTAATCTACACTATAATGAAAAAAAAAAAACTAAGCAATATTTGATAATTCCTCATGAACCATTCATTCTCAAAGATCTCATTCATTGTAATCCGCTGTTTCCTGCCATAAGAAGAGGCGATATAGTAACATATGTCAATTTCGTGAGATGAATTAGGGAAACAGAATATTTGCTAAAAACCATATATTACTAACATGGCTCAACCAAATTAAAAAAGAATATAACATGTCAAGTACTTAATGTAATAGGATTGGGATCAAGGATTCTTGTAATCAGTGTTATTAAACTTCTAGAAAAAAATATTTTCAGTGGGATGCACCTTGCACCACATCATTATTGAAATGACTCCTAGTTAGGATAGCCATTTCCTACTCGTGATAACAAGAGGAGTATGGCCAACACATCTTAGTGAAAGGAAAATTAAATCCATTGAAAACAAATCTTCTGGACTCACTTTTACAAGTCTTTGAGAGCAGAGGCTATACCCGAAATAACCCCAGCTAAGATAGAGAAGCTTGGTGCTTTAAAATAAACATCATACCTTGCCTCATTTAGCACTGTCAAAACTCGCTTCTGAAGTGCTAGTACTTCACCTGCTGCTCTTTTACCAGCTTCCACACCTAAACAGTTATCATCATTCAGACTTCAGATGTCGATGAATGGTCAAACAAGCTAACATAATACGAGTTCCACATGTAAATTTCAGTATCCTTACCTTAAATTTGATAACAAAATTAATCATTGAATCCCAATATAGGTCAGGGTGGGGGACCCGCTGGTCGTCGTCGCCGCTGGTCGCCTCTGCCTCGTCGCTGCTGGTCGTCGTCGCCGCTGGTCGCCTCTGCCTTGTCGCTGCTGGTCGTCGTCGCCGCCGCCGCTGGTCGTCGGTGGTCATCTCCGCTGCTCGTCGACGTTCGGTCTTGGTGCCGAGGTGCTTGGGCAATGATGTGTTGTTCCATCATTCCATTAAGAGAATAGAAAAAAGTAAAAGAAGAGGAAGAAGAAGGAGCAGCTGCGGCGGGGAGAAGATAAGTGAGAGAAGGAGTGAGGTTTACATATTTGGGAATTAGGTTTACATTGGACCCATTTGTCTTCCTGTACCCCCATTTTCGCTTTTTGTACTACTCTCTTGCTCATTTTTTTCTAATATGGGCCAGATGTACAATATTACTTTCTGCACCCCTTTTATTGTTTTATGCAATTTCTATTTTATATATACACGTAACTCTTACGATCCGAGTTACGATCCTCGAGTTACGATTTTTTACCCCCCTTCCGATCCTCTTCCGATCCTCGAGTTTGACAACATTGGTTGTAATCTATATTTGTAAGTACTAATATGTGTCTAATGGCCTAAAGAACAATGTGTTTTCAAAATAATTATGGTCTCTTAAAAAGTGAGAAAAGTTTTGTTTTAAACACAAATACATTTTTTTTGGCTAGTTGGGGGATGCAGAGAAGTAAGAATAATTTTACTTGAAAGTGAATTAAAAATAATGTGATTTATGCTTCAAATGTGAGCTTAAAGGCAACATCAATTTTGGTCGAAAGCAACCAAACATTTGAAATTTCCATGCACGCCCAAAAATTCACCAAAGGATATTTCTGTTCTCACTCCCTCAATTGTTATTCTCACCCCACGTTTAAAAAACCTTTTTTATTAAAAAATAATCCTTTTGACCAAAATATGATTCATTAGGGGTGAAAAAAATGTGTAGCAAAAATATGATTTTTTTCGCCTCTTTTTATTACAATAGAAATATGATTATGTTGCCCATTATTAAATAAAATTTAAATTTAGTTAGGAAACTAATGTTGGTCATGAAAGAGTAAGTACAAACCACACTTGATGGATGATGAATGAGATCATGAATGCATCAAGCAGTTAGTTTCTTAATATTAATGATTAAAAAAAATTACAGTCTAATCCAAATATCCAATTACATCAAATCTGAAAGTAGTAGGAACGAAGTTACAGAGAAGTAAGTAGAAATCCAATACTTAAACGCAACAAGAGAAGCAACTCTAGAAACTCAATTTTTACTTAACTTAAACGCAACAAGAGAAGCAACTCTAGAAACTCAATTTTTACCAAGTTCAAGGTATGGCAAAAAAAAAATTAAGAAAAAGAGATAGAATGTAGTAAATACGAAGACTAACTCAATAGTGTATCAATTTGAAGCACTATATTTGCATAATGCAAAGCAAGGCCTGCAGGGCCCAATCTTTGGCAATTGCTCACGTGTTCAATTAATGGTTTGTGGTCACCTGTAAATGCCCATAGATAAACAACATTACAAGAATGTAGAATATATATTTCATTTTGAAGTGATTTCAACAGTAATTTGATGAGAATATACATAGTGTCCATGCTTACTTATATGATAATTTATTTGTTAAAAATAAATGGAGTTGAAATCAAATTTTCTTTTAGGAAAATAATCAGATTTTTTATATATTTTTTGAAAACTAGCATTTGAAAATAGAGATTAAGTTTAGAAGTCTAATTATCCCCAAGGAACGATGAAAACATTATCACATTGCACCCGTGAGATATCCCCATTTTAAAATGGTTCCCTAAATTTAATTGTAAAAACTATTAATAAAGTTAAAAAATATTAAATATTTGTTTAACACAGCAACTATAAAAAATCTGATATATATGGTATAGCAGGCGTTCAGATTTATAGAGCAAAATGTCAAATAATTTATCTTGTTTTAGTCATCAATAATACTTACTGAATCTTAAACAGCATATAAATCAGTCAATATAAAACATTAAAACCTCATAGATAGACCCTGTAGTGATCTTTTTTCAGCAAAATTTTGAACATTAGAATAAAATCAAGTGCACAAATAATATTGATACAATGGTCATGGCAATTCCATTACCTTCACGGCAACTTGCAAGGACTTTCTATAGAGGTCATTCTCGGGATCCTACAATTTCAGAATCCACCACTAAGTAACGTGTAGATTTATAAGCATGGTTGTAACAATACACAAAGAGGAACGAACAGAGCAAACACATTCCCTTCTCTTCTGTGATTGCCAAACGTTAAACGAACGCTTCACTCTGCAAGAACTACAACTCCCGCAGACGCAAACCGCTCCACTAAATTTTGGGGGAATAGGGTTTGGAATGCAATGAGAAAATTGAGAATGGATAGCTAAAATAGAAAAAAAAAATTGAAAGGAATAATTAAAATGCATGAATCGGAATCGGAATTGGAGAAAAATGCATAAGAAGATGAAAACAGGGAAAAGGGGGAAAAAGAGATGAGTGAAGTGAAATGATTAGAAACAGTTAAAAGAAAAAAGGTGTGTGTGAGGTGTGAGAGAATGTACTAACATTAACAAAACACAACACACACTCTTCCAGAACCTTTTTGATCGTGTGGAAGTCCAGCGTCATGCGGGAGTAGTACCTCCGATCACTTGTCGAGGATTTCTTCACCGTCTTCATGCGAACACGTCCCATTCTCAATGTGACTGCAAAAGTGTGTGTCTCTGTGCGTGTGTGGAGGAGAAGCAAAGACAGCAGAGAATAGAGAGGTTAAGGGTGAGGGAGAGAAACTAGGGTTTTGTGGAAGTGTTATGAGAGGGATTGGGCCATTTTTGTAATGAGGTGAGCCCGCGTTAAATATCAGTTGTATTCTCGAGATTGCCATTGCATCCCCAGCTTACTACTTTTATGCTTTTATTTTTTTAATGAAAAACTCTAGTGAATATTTTAAATGTACAAATTATATTTTAAATTTAAAATAAATTTAATTATAAGGATTTTACTTACACTAAATATTTGTAGGTGTAAATATAAGTCGTTTAAAATTTCATTTATATTAAGTGTTTGTAGATAAAAATCTTTTAGAATTTTACCCTGAACAATTGTAGGCATAGATTTTTGGAATTCATAGCATATATAGTTCACTTCTCACATCAACTTATGGACACCATTCTAAACTTGTTCTATCTGTTATTCTTGCAGTGGATTCTTCATAATTGGACTGATAAAGATTGCAGAAAGATATTAGAGAGTTGTAAAGAAGCTATTTCTTCAAATAATTATTGCAAAAGAGGAAAAATAATTGTCATAGATATGGTGATAAACGAAAAACAAGATGAGCACAAAATTACTGAACTAAAGCTCCTTTGGGATGTGTTGGCACTATTTTCCTCCTTAACAGACGGAGGAAAATTTTTCAAAGCGTGTGGGGCCCACGCAAAGAAAAATTAATTTTGTTACTGTGCACTTGTTACTGTGCGCTTTCGGTGCGTTTGAAAAATTAGACTTTACTGTGCACGTTACTGTGCACTTTGAAAAATTGCAATCCACCGAAAGCAGGTTTGTTTTTTTGCAGTTACTGTGCGCTTCAGCCTCTATAAATTCGAGGAACGTTCAATTGAAAAAACATAAGAAGAAAGAAGGAAGAAGCAGAACAGAAATCAGAGAAAAACCTGAGAGAAAAAGTTCCTCAGAGAGAAAAGAGTGATCCACTAATTTTAGTGAGAGTAGAAATCCTCCCAGTGAGAGATAAAAATAGTGTGAGCCATCCTTAGTGGGTGAAGAAATTTTGTGTGTAAGCCTCTAGTCTTGTACTAGAGAGATCATTCTTTTGTAATCCTACTTTTATAGTGGAAGATTTTCTGGGCCAGTGCCCCGTGGTTTTTACTCCTCACATTGAGGAGGTTTTCCACGTTAAAATCGTTTTGTGTTCTCTGGGTGATATTATTCTGCTTCTATAATTTCCCATCTCCTCACAGATTTAATCGCTTCCGCAAATAGATGGGGTTACCAACCCAACAGGATGTAAACATGGCATGTGCATTAAATGGAAGAGAGAGAAATGAAGAAGAATGGAAGAAACTCTTCATGGAAGCAGGGCTCCAAGACTACAAATATCTCCCTTGACCGGGAATTTGTCTCTTATTGAGATCTATCCTTAGACAATTATGTGTTGATTTATTTAATTATTAGTTTCATGTTATGAACTGAATGATGTTGTAGTAATATGTATTTGATATTAGTTTTAGAACTTATGAATATGGAAGAACTAGTGGAGCAAAGGCATAGGGATAATAAAATCTGTTGTGGTTCCTCTCTGTCTCACTCTCACTCCAAAAATTCATCATTGCTTTTGCAGCAATACTCAGGATTATGTGAATCAATGGATTCAGATTGACGACCACGGGTCCACAATGAAATTCAATTGGATTGTGTGGAATTGAATTCACTAAATTTTGAAAATTCGAGGGATTTTTGTAATCAATTTCAATATACGCCAATTCGCCAAGGGGCTCCTCCAACAGTGATTATTCTACTTCTTTCTTTAACTCAGAAAGAAATTCACATCAATTGAATTTGGTTTGCGAGAATTGATTATTCTATTTTTTTTTTCAACTCGTAACAAGTCATCAACTTACAACGTGATTGACAATGACCTCACTCAGAAGGTTAGTCAGAGGAGAAATAAAAGCAGAGTTACAATCTATCGCATGGAAATCATAAATAAACATTTGCCTTCTGGTGTAATCATCAGTGACTTTGGGCAACATAGTGTTGTAGCCTAGACAAATTGATTTCATGATAATTGAGGACAAGCTCACCGGTAGGTAGCGTATAAGAGCTAAATATAATCGTGTATAACAAGAATATGACATATTATAATGACCACAAGTTACCAGTAAAATATTATCCCAAAAAACAACGTTACAAATGCTGCCTTTTGCTGACTAGCTTTATCTGGTGTTTTAACTCAGAAAACGTAGGGATGAATTAGGCCGATTCTTCTCCTAGTGATTATAAGGCTTTGATACCACTTTGATGAAAGAAAAGTGTTTCTAAAATGAAACTCAAACTTTGCTCAATTCTAAATGCCAAGTACATGAGATATATAGATAGAATTAGAGAACTCTAGACTTAATTTTAAGATCTTTCTGAACATTAAAACCCACGTCTTCATATTTTTTACACTTTTCTAAATATAAAACACTTCTAAATTTTTACATGTCTATTGATCTCCAAATAATTCTAGATTCATCTACTTCCAACTTGAGTTGCATCTCACTTCGCCCATGTTTGGTCGTTTCATTCCATGTTTATGCAAACACCTCTCAGTAATGTCAACGAACGTTTTCCAACAATCTGGAGCAATTCTGGACTTAATAAACGGATCAACTATTTTTTCTGCTTGCAACTCCAGTGAATAATTCGGTTCATCATTCATAAGTCGATTACGTTCCAAAAACACATCTTTCCCCTGCTTTGCACTCACCACTTCCAATAGAAACACCCCAAATGAAAACAGTTTGATTTCACAGTCAAGAATTAAGGGGGGGCAGCGCCCCGAAATTTAGAAGTGTGGTCACTCCATTCATGAAAATTACAAACATACAGACTCACATTCCCTCCTTTCTTATTTTTCATTTTTTTTATTATTCTTTTTCCATATTTTTCAATTTTTTCTTGTACAAATGTCTAAACTATTTTTTTTTACTTTATTCTATTATTATAAAAAAATTATCCAAAATTTTTTAAACATATTCTTGAGAATTTAAGAAGGCACTACCTCCCAATCTATAACTTGCGTCCGCCCATGCCGGTTGCCAAATAGAACTTACAAGATCTTATAAACAAAAATAGTTTATAATTTTATAACCTTTTTTTTTAAAAAAATATTTTAATAAATCTTATGATTAAGTTTACAACATAAATTCTTATGTGATAAAATATTTACTTATTGAAGTTATTTACTAAAACCTAACTTAATATTCGACAAGTTGAAATAATATTTTTAAAATTACCATTACTTATTAGATTATTATATAAAAAGTGTTAGTATAATACCTTCTAACACAGTTCATTTAACAATTTTTTTCACTTTAATTATATTTATATTCTCGTCGACTCTTCTAAAACCATATTAAAATATTAATTAATGTAATTTCAAATAAATATTTATATGTTTAGTTTATATTGAAAACTAATTATGAATCTAAAGTTAATTTTAAATTAAAATATTTATATAAATTTTACTATTAACTATTTTTCTTATAAGTTATTTTATTTTAAAGTAAATTGTAATTGAAATCTATTTTTTAAGGAAAATAAAAAATAAAAACACAAGCAGGTTGCAGACGCAATTATTGTCTTCCTGACATCTCTTATATTATATATGGAATAAAATATCTTCAATGGAGCATCCGAGAAGTGTATCAGTTGCATAACCTCAGTTTGGGGAACAAGAGGTTGATCATAAGGACTTCAAATTCTGTACTGAACTGAATTGACGGTGGTATTTTCTTTTCTAATATCTTTCTGTGTTCCATGATATGTTTATTATTATCTGGATCTTGTTAATTATTCTGCTATAAATTGATTCTACTAGTTTCCCTGTTATACTTTTCGGGTTTAAATTTATGCTTACAACAAATTCCTAGCTCTAGAATCATGCTTCATATGAAATCATACATCGTATTCTTTAAGAATTTTTAAACACACATTGTCAGAGTCAACCCCGGTATGCTTCAGATAGTGTAGGGATTTTACTTGCAATATTTGAAGTAACTACGCACGAAAGTACATCAAAAACTAGATTTTTATGGTTTCTGAAACATGGATCAGTGGAATATACTATAGATTTAACTTTGTATACAAAGTTCAACTGCTTTCAAGATCCTTTACCCCCTTTTCTTCTTCTTGCTGCTTTTCAACATTAAGTTTATCCTTATCCTTTCCAATCTTAGCCTGTTTTTGTACTTGAAGTTTAAATATTTTAATTTTTCCCAGTTTTGTTTTTAATCCCCTTTTGCAATTTGAAATGAAAAAATGGGGAAAGAAGTAGGAAAATGTTTGTTTGATTGTCAAGTGTTAGTATTAGAGTCAAAATCATTTGTTTTTTAAAATCATTTGTTGTTTAAAATCATGTGAAAGTTTAACTAATCGATATATATTCATAATTTCATATATCACATGTATAGAAAGGAATTCTATTCATCTATTTTAGTTGTAAAATAATAGGCCAATATTTACTAGTGAAGTATCAGACTCAATGTAATGCTTAGCATATATGTGAAGAAGATATAAGTTTTAACTCATGATTTTGTTCTTGAAGGAGACAGAAAAATCAAGATGGTTGAGGCAGTTGTGTCCTTTGCAGTTGAAAGGCTTCACGACCTACTTACAGAAGAGGCCAGATTGTTAATTGGGGTGAGTGACAAAGTCAAAAGGATGCAAAATGAACTAAAGAGAATGCAATGCTTCCTAAGAGATGCTGAGAGAAAGCAGGATAAAAATGATACTATAAATAATTATATTTCAGAGGTGAGAAAACTAGCCTATGATGCAGAGGATGTGATAGAAATATACGCTATTAAGGTTGCATTAGGCACAAGTATTGGAACTAAAAATCCACTCACCAAAACTAAACATCTTCACAAAATTGGCACTGAGCTGACATCAATAAATTCTCGAATAGATGACCTCACAAGAAACTTACAAACCTATGGTTTTATTGCAACAAAAGACAATGAAGAGGCATATGAGGTGCAAAGACAATTGAGATGGTCTTATTCTCACATAGTTGAAGAGGTCATTGTTGGCTTAGATAAGGACATAGACAAAGTGGTGGAATGGCTATTAAATGAAAATCAGCATTGTCGATTTGTTTATATTTGTGGAATGGGTGGTCTTGGTAAAACTACACTTGCCAAAAGCATTTACCATTACAATGCTATAAGGCGAAACTTTGATGGTTTTGCTTGGGCATATATATCTCAAAAATGCAAAAAAAGAGACATTTGGGAGGGAATTTTACTGAAGCTTATTTCTCCTACCAAAGAGGAAAGGGATGAGATTAAGAATATGACAGATGATGAACTGGCCAGGAAGTTGTTTAAAGTTCAGCAAGATAAAAAATGTTTGATCATCCTGGATGACATATGGAGCAATGAGGCATGGGACATGTTAAGTCCTGCCTTTCCATCACATAATACAAGGAGTAAGATAGTTTTTACATCCCGCAATAAAGACATTTCATTGCATGTAGATCCTGAAGGCTTGCTCCACGAACCAAGTTGCTTAAATCCAGAGGACAGTTGGGCATTGTTTAAGAAAAAAGCTTTTCCAAGACAAGATAACCCAGGTACCTAGAAATGTCTCCAGTGAGCAAACTTATTTAACTAGAAGTTTCCATATAATTTGTTTCACTATTTCATCTCTAATTCCCCTAGTCTCTCATTTATCTTTCATATTTATCAGTTATGTGATCACCAGAAGAAAGTGAGAAAAACACTTTCTTTTATCTTTTGAAGAATTCACATACTTCTTATAAATTCTTTTAAGCATATATTTTTAAGTAAAAATAGTGCTTTTTCTCTTTTGAAAAGCATAAATAAATGGGTCATAAGTTGATTTTTTTTTTTTTTTTTTTGTAGTTTAATTGGCTGTAATAAGTGATAGTTCAGGTGTCTAAGAAATAGAAAAACTATGTTAAAGCCATATGTTGTAATATGAAAAACAAAGGGAATGAGTGTTGAGAAAACATAAAGTGCCCTGCTTTCATATGAAATTAGATATCACCTGCACGTAGTGCAGATAGATGATTTAATTTATTTTAAATTCTATTTAATTAAAAAATATTTTATTTTATTTTATATATTTTAAATTATTTTCTAATGTACTAAGTAATAATTATTGTTCAATTCAAAGTTGTATCTGTATAAGCTTCTGCATATCTTGTACGGAAACATGGAAATGTGTAAAAACTTCTCGTCTTGTTTTTCTTCATATACCTATAAGAAAGAATTTCTGTATGCTTGTTTATGGTACCATTTTGTGTTAATGTGATAATTAGCATGACTTTTGCAGAATCCACGGTTTCTGATGAGTTTATAAGATTAGGCAGAGAAATGGTTGCAAAGTGTGCTGGTCTGCCTTTGACTATCATTGTTCTTGGAGGGCTTTTGGCTACAAAGGAGAGAGTTAGTGACTGGGATACAATAGGAGGAGAGGTACGTGAAAAGCGAAAAGTAGATGAAGTCTTGGATTTAAGTTACCAGGACTTGCCTTGTCAACTGAAACCATGTTTTCTCTATTTAAGTCAATTCCCTGAAGACTCTGAGATACCAAGAACTAAACTAATTCAGCTATGGGTAGCAGAAGGTGTTGTTTCATCTCAATATGAGACTGAACGGGGTGAGACAATGGAGGATGTTGCTGAACGCTACCTAGGTAACTTAATTAGCCGCTGCATGGTTCAAGTTGGTCAGACAGGGTCCACTGGTAGGATTAAAACCTGTAGGCTCCATGATTTAATGCGTGATCTGTGTTTGTCAAAGGCCAGAAAAGAAAATTTTCTTTACATTATTAATGGATCACAACAAAATAGTACCATTGATGTTGCTTCTTCATCTAATCTATCAGATGCAAGAGGAATTGATGAAGTTCGTAGGCTTGCTGTCTTCTTGGATCAACGTGTTGATCAATTGATTCCACAGGACAAGCAAGTGAATGAACACCTCAGGTCCCTTGTATTTTTTCATGATAAGAAGTGTAGGATGGAAAATTGGGACCTAGTGAAAGGTGTTTTTGTCGAGTTCAAATTACTTAGAGTTCTAGATCTTGAAGGAATTAAGGGGCTGAAGGGACAGTCATTGCCTAAAGAAGTGGGAAATCTTTTATGGTTGAAGTTTCTGAGTCTGAAAAGGACTCGCATACAAATACTGCCATCTTCCTTGGGAAATTTGGAGAATTTGCAATTCCTAAATTTGCAAACTGTCAATAAAGTGAGCTGGGATTCAACCGTGGAAATTCCAAATGTAATATGTAAATTGAAACGGTTGAGGCATCTATATCTTCCAAATTGGTGTGGGAATGTTACTAATAAACTGCAACTGGAAAATCTGACCAATTTACAGACATTAGTAAATTTTCCTGCCAGCAAATGTGATGTAAAAGATCTATTGAAGCTGAAAAAACTCAGAAAGTTAGTACTGAATGACCCTAGATATTTTCAAAAGTTTTGTGAAAGTTTCAGTCCCCCTAATAAAAGGTTGGATTGCCTTCTATCCTTGTCTTTAAGGACTGACATGCTTTCCTTCCCTGAAAATGTAGTAGATGTTGAAAAATTGGTGCTTGGCTGTCCTTCCCTCCGAAAATTGCAGGTCGAAGGGCGGATGGAAAGGCTGCCAGCAGCCTCACTGTTTCCTCCACAGCTTTCAAAGTTGACTTTATGGGGCTGTAGACTTGTGGAAGACCCAATGGTAACATTAGAGAAGCTTCCTAACTTGAAGTTTCTAAATGGGTGGGATATGTTTGTTGGAAAGAAAATGGCATGCTCACCAAATGGTTTTCCTCAACTGAAGGTTCTAGTACTTCGCGGCTTGCCTAATTTAAATCAGTGGACAATAGAGGATCAAGCCATGCCCAATCTTTACCGATTGAGCATATCTGATTGCAACAATTTAAAGACGGTTCCTGATGGACTAAAATTGATCACTAGTCTTCGGGAGCTAGAAATCAGATGGATGCCTAAATCATTCAAGACCAGGCTTGGAACTGCTGGGGAGGATTACCACAAAGTCCAACATGTGCCATCTATTGTATTTTTGAACTAAGGATGTAAGTTGAAAAGATTAAATTTCATGTTGAAGTGGCTTTCTTTCTCAAATTTCTTTCTTATTAGCTTTCTATTGTGTATGTTCTTCTGTCTTTTATGTATTTGGATGATCTCATTGCTGTCTTCTGACAAACAAATAATAAGTAGGGCACTGCTGTTCTCTAATGATTATAGATTATGTTCTTTGAACTTTTATTGTTTTTTATTATTCAATGAAAAAAGAATAAGTTATTTGTTATGAGTTGTTTACATAATAATATCTGCTTACAATTTTTTGTATTTTTGCAGTGAAGCAATATCATCTACTCTCGTGCTTCCAGAAGCTGAGGTTCTAAACCCTTAACTTCCAGAAGCATATCCCACCCATTTGGTGTGCCTCTACCCTCTATATATGTTCGTACTTTGCATTGTGTCTTGATGGATTCAGATATGCTTATTTAATATGCTTTTATATTTGCAAGATTGTTTGTAGAATAGATTTTCCGAGTGTAATGCGAAACTTGTAACTCCTATTTAGTGAGAAAAACCCTCTTATTTAAGGAAATTATAAAGATTACCTGATCTTCTATGGATGAATATATAGAGTGAATCGTGGATATGATAGATATATAATAATGTTTTCATTATTATCTTTATCATTCTCGCGGGGTAGTGATTTCTGGAACTTTTGAACTGCGTGTTGTTCCCTAAAGACTTTTGAGGATTTCAAGTTTGGTAAATTTTTTTAGGAGTTTAAAGTAACTTTGTTACATAAATTTATTTTAGTAACTTATTTTTATGAGCTACTTCAAGTAATTTATTTATTTGAAGTAGCTCATAAAAATAAGCTAATTTACAAGTTATTAGATTTTTCTTTTGTTCTCTATTTTATTCTCATTATTTCATTCTATCTCTCTATTCAGTTTAAAAATCCTCTTTTTTATTTTGCTGTCTAGGAAAATTCTCTTATTTTATTTAACATATTTCTTACTGTCATATGACAATTAATTTGTCAATTTTCATTATTATATCGTTCTTTAATACTAAATTTTTTTTGAATAATATTAATTTTACAATTATTTGTTGAATCATATCAATCTTTACAACTTTTATTTTTTAAAAATAATATTATTAATAAAGTATTTAAATGTTTTTTAGAGGAAAATATTTACATGCTAAAAAATGTTTTTAAGCAGTATAATTCTGATACATTATTTAATTTAATTCTAAAAAATGAAAATTTTGATTTTAAATAATATGAGTAAAATTACCAAATTTAGAAATTATTATTCTATTTTCTAAGATGATAAATTATTAAATATGTAAAAACAACCGTTAAAAATATTAAAAAATTATTAGAAATTATTATAATGACCACAAGTTACCAGTAAAATATTATCCCAAAAAACAACCGTCACAAATGCTGCCTTTTGCTGACTAGCTTTATAAGGTGTTTTAACTGAGAAAACGTAGGGATGAATTAAGCTGATTCTTCTCTTAGTGATTATTGGGCTTTGATACCACTTTGATGGATGAAAAGTGTTTCTAAAATGAAACTCAAACTTTGCTTAATTCCAAATGCCAAGTACATGAGATATATAGATAGAATTAGAGAACTCTAGACTTAATTTTAAGATCTTTCTGAACATTAAAACCCACGTCTTGATATTTTTTACACTTTTCTAAATATAAAACACTTCTAAATTTTTACATGTCTATTACTGATCTTCAAATAATTCTAGATTCATCTACTTCCAAATTATATATAACTCAGATTAATACATAAGTCAATATATTCATAAACGTTAATTAGGACTTCCATTAACATCATATTAGGATCGTTCATCTTTGTATTCAAACAGTTTGCTCAAACAAACAATGCAGTCAATCTAGGTTTCTGCTTCCTCCTGCAATTGAAGCGCAAGTTGCATCTCCACTTCGCCCATGTTCGGTCGTTCCATTCCATGTTTATGCAAACACCTCTCAGTAATGTCAACGAACGTTTTCCAACAATCTGGAGCAATTCTGGACTTAATAAACGGATCAACTATTTTTTCTGCTTGCAACTCCAGCGAATAATTCGGTTCATCATTCATAAGTCGATTACGTTCCAAAAACAAATCTTTCCCCTGCTTTGCACTCACCACTTCCAAAAGAACCACCCCAAATGAAAACACGTTTGATTTCACAGTCAAGATGCCGGTTGCCGAATACTCAGGATCACAATATGCGAAAGTGTCATGGTTTCTCGCAACAAGAGATGAATTTGCAACATCAATAGGTCCCCTTTTGGACAACAACAAGCCAGAAATTTTAGGCTCCCAGTTTTGGTCCAAAAGAATATAGCATGTTTTAAAAAAATTGTGTATGACAGAACACTTGCCTCCTGTGTGTAGATAGTGCAATCCACGTGCAACACCAATGCAAATTTGAAGCCTCCTTTTCCACGGTAGTGGATCAACTTTGTGATTGTTTCTAGGATGAAGGTGATCACTGAGGGAACCGTTAAGCATGTATTCATGGACAAGAATCAGATGGGGGTGGTCTCTTTCCATGCAAAATCCAATTAAAGGCATGATGTTGGGGTGGTGGAGCTGACAAAGGAAGATAACCTCGTTCTTCAACTGAGACTCTGAGAGACCAGAAAGAGAACCCTTCTTGAACCACTTAATTGCAACGGTGGTAGCACCATTTTTCAGATAACCTTTGTACACAACCCCGAATGAATCTTCTCCAATCACCAAAGGTTTCTTGATGTTTCTCACTGCTGACTTTATCTCTGAAAGTGAAAAGTGGTCACAAAGTTCTTCCAGGATGTTGAAGGTTGTTGTCCTGAGTAGTCTGTTTTCCCCTGGATCATTGATAGAGAAACACGACAAAAGTGGAAAAAAACCCATTTGTGCAATGGTTGAAGAAGTCTAAGGCATAAATAAACCATATGTAATGGACTATTATACGTGCGTAAGATTTCCCTTAAATTGCTAACTATTAGTTATTTGCTAACTAAAGCCTTGGTTTTGGAATTGGTCACGCGTTATTTGAAATTTTTTATTGTGTACATAGAAAATCTTCCATGCATGTTGCTGAGTCTTGGTCTTTGTAACAATTAGAGTATAAGACTAAGCCACATGAAGTCTTGGACTTGGTCATTAAGGTCCTGGTCTTGCAGCTCTTGGCACCGTGGTAACGTTTTGTGGAATAATATTATATTTACGTTATTTACACCCCAAGCTTTGAACGACATTGCATCAAATTGTCAACGTAGAAATGCCAAATGAACCAAGTCTGTTTGATCGGTTATTCACTTCTGCAAAAGTAGTATGCAGAACTCTATGAAAAGCGATCAAGTTCATTTTTTTATTTGGCAGAAAGTAAGTCATATCTTTTCATTCATAATGACAGTAAATACAGTGTGGTATTTGTATGGAGAAGTAAAGTTGATAGCTGGCGGACCTAGGTTAAGTTTAGGGGGTGGACCTGCAGCTCCCTCAATTTTAGAAAAACATAAAAATATTATTAAAATTGTTATATGACCCACTCATTTCAATTACTTATATCATATGTCTATTGACTAGTTTTTGTCTTATATTTTGTCTTACACTTAATTGGTTAAATATTTCATTCTATTTTATAGGGTATAATATGTTTTTTTTCCTTTATAAAAATTTTAAAATTTAGATTTAGTTTATATAAAGAAAATTATCCATTTTTTATTCCTTTAATTTTGAAATTTATCACTTTTATTTTTTAATGATTTAAATAACATTTTAGAAAGATAAAAAGGTATTTACACAACGCTTCCAGAACTACATTTCAAAATTGGAGGAACGAAAGATAAACAAAATTTTAGAAATTCTAAAATTGAACTTCCAAAATTTAGAGGGACTAAAAATATATTTTAATTTTTTTATAATTTATTTTCATATGTATAATAATAGATATTATTATTTTTTAAAAATGATTTACTCAACTGACTTCAGGTCTTGGATCCGCCGGGCCTTGCAAGGAAATGAGCAGCTTGTTTCCGCACAAACTTAATACTAAAGTTTGGAAAAGAAGATAGGAGAGCCTTACATTCAGTCACCAATAAAGGCTCCAATTTCAGAAAAATCAGTTCTAAGATCTTGAATTCTTTCTACAACTCCTTTACAATTTGATGTTAAATTGACAGTTTTTCTCCTGAAACATTCGTTTGAGTAGGGTAAGAGAAAAAAAAAAAAAAAAACTGAAAACATTCATTTGTGCCATGTTGTACTTAATTAGAAAAAGTTGATGTATCAAGTATTTAAGTTAAATACAAATAAATAAATAATGAGCTACATAAATATAGTTCTATATCAGAATTGCCACGTCTTAGTATTGCAAGTGCATATAGAAAATATTGTATATAATATGCTAAGCACTTTCATGAGGAAAAAAAATAAGAAAAAATATTTTTCCAAAAAATAAGTGTCTTATTTAACTTTTCTAATATAATATTAATTATTTTTATTAATATCTTTTATAAATGTAATTTTAATTTTTTAATATAATATTAATACCAAGGTTAATTTTATTGAATCACTACTATTTTTCATCTATTTATCATTGTTTTTATTTGGGTAAAACAATAACCAAAAATAAATAATTTGACACAAGTAGTTAATGCATTGAAGGTAAAATTAAAATAAATCGTTTGGATAATATCAAGTTTGATCTTTATTGAAAATAATTCCTATTCAGATTTTAGACAAAAACAAAATCCTAAAACTTCACTTATTTTGGAACTGAATGAATACTATTTTTTTAGAATAAATAATATTAATATTAGACATTTAATTTTTCATTAAATACAATTAAATTCATACATCCTGTCAATGATTGTAAATTTGAAGTTTTGACTAATATTTTCTTCTAATTAAATATCCTTTAATAGACCAATAAATAGCCTTGTAATTATACACCATAGTATCATAGCTTTGTCTTTATTTTGGTCAAAGTCTGGGAATATTCCATGACCAAAGTCGATCGCCCCTGAGTTTCCTTAGTTTTCTCAGCCGACCGAGATAGAAAATCCGTCATTGATTATTCATTCATACATAAATTAGATCCTCCTTTGGTGATTCTATTCTCCTTGATAGTTATTTTCTATATCATTGTCCAAATAATGAGTTCTGTTCTGGGCTTGCTTGTGGTTATTCTTCCACTTTTTTACAATGTTGCCGTTGCTTGTTCTGATGGAACGTGCAAGGTTTGTATCCACGTTGTACTACTACTTTGTCAATTCATACCGTTATGTTTTATTTTCTTCTTCTTTTTTCAGTTTTTGTTGGTTTCAAACTAATACTTTATTAGCTTCTTGATGAGTGCTCGTCCGATGGAGATTGTGGCGCTGGGCTCTATTGCTTTTCCTGTCCATTTGGGTTTTTAGGCTCTAGGTGTGTGAGATCAACTGTCACAAATCAATTCAAGCTCATAGTAAGACATCTTGCTCTCTACTTTTTACCTAATTTTCACAAACAGACTTTGACAAAGGCATAACTAGAGAGAGTAATGTTATTCTTCTCACAATTCTAAAACAAGGGAAATGATTGAAAGAGAAAAATAAAAGATTTGTAAGATAAAAGGTGATGTGATTGAGAGAAATGGAGAAACAAATTGAGTTATCAAAAAATAGTGTTCAATGAAAAACTAGAATGCATTTTCGGTTGAGGTTGAAAATGTTATGCTGATTCAATACAAATTCAACAGATAAAATCAAAAGTAATGATCTTAATTTTTTGAAAAAAATATCTCTGTCGTAAAAATATTTTTTTACCTGAAAATCAAATATACAGCAAGATTTCTTAGTATTGCTATAAACCAACAAGGTAGCAACCATGTGTGGTTTGGTTTCATGGTTCTTGTTTTGGTGAGATAGGCCGAGATTAGTTTCATCATTATACATTATCTGAATATTAATCGTTGTTTGGTTGATATATTTCTTTGAATTATTGTTATTGTTGTGAAAAATATTTATCTTTATGTAATTCTTTTTATTCCCTTTACACTCTTTACTGTTATAAACGAATCCCTGACTTAAAGGGAATGAGAATAAACAACTGGTTTTCTTCTCCTAGTGCAATCAGTTCTGGCAATCCTCAATAGCATAAACAAAAGGTCTTCCTGCTGAGAACTTGGCTACTAAAGTCTGTTTGAAGAGAGCCTCGGCCTGAGAAATCTCAACAAAGGAAAAAGAGATCGCAGTTTCACCCTCATGCATAAACGATTGCTTTGGGGCCAAGTAAGATGATTGTACGCAAGCCTAATCTTTCATCCAAAGCGTAATGAAGCTTTCGTAACAGGTGTAAACTGAGTAAAAAGAAGTGGCTTGAAATAATGAGTTGGAGAGTGGAGAGAGACTCAAAATTTTGATGTTCATTCTCATGTGACCACTTTGTTATTATTTTTAATTGACAATGCTTGATTAAAAAAAAAAAAAGATGAAATAAAAAATCTGAATCCCAATATATGTAGTTGACAAGTCAGCCCATTTTGTGCAAAGCTATGAACAAGTCATAAGCAAAGTAAACTAAAGTAGCGAAAACTTCAAAATGATAATGGGCCAGCCCAGTTTTTAAAAGCTTACGATAGAAATAATAAAGAAAAACAAAGAAATAATATCAATAAACAAATTATAGTTTTATGAAGCCATATAATTTTGAAAATAAATACCAGCATGAATTGTTTCTTTTTTCTACAGGTTGAGGAAAAAAATAGATGTGTTTGATCTTAATCTCTTTGCTAATTGCTTCTTTTTTTCCGTATAGAATAATTCTCTGCCATTCAACAAATATGCATTTTTGACAACGCACAACGCTTATGCCATTGATGGGGAGCCATCTCACACAGGCGTGCCACGAGTAACTGTTACCAATCAGGAAGACAGTGTCACCCAACAGCTAAATGTATGCTATATCAGTACTATTAATCTATTAATAATAGCTTAAAATATCAATGCTTGGGTTCTCATAAACAATATTTAAGTCAACCTTGTGTCTCAACAATGGTTATTTTGTAGAATGGAGTACGTGGACTAATGCTAGATACATATGATTTTGACGGATATGTGTGGTTATGCCATTCATTTGAAGGCCAATGCCATGACTTCACAGCTTTTGTATGTAACATCATCCACTCGATCAATTATGCATTCTGAACTTATTTTTGGAGTAAATGGTGTGAAAAATCATTAATGGATCAGTTGTACTAGATTCTAACTTGTGATTAACAAGTAGGAACCTGCCCTAGACACATTGAAAGAAATTGAAGTTTTTCTATCAGCAAATCCAACAGAAATTGTCACACTCATCTTGGAAGATTATGTCCATGCACCAAATGGTTTGACAAAGGTCTTCACTGATGCCGGCCTGATGAAATATTGGTTTCCATTGACAAGCATGCCAAGAAATGGTCAAGATTGGCCTCTAGTGAGTGATATGGTTGCCAAAAACCAAAGATTACTAGTGTTCACTTCTATTGCGTCTAAGGAACAAAGTGAAGGCATTGCTTACCAGTGGAATTTCATGGTTGAAAATCAGTGTAAGAAAATACCATCTATTAAACCTATTTCATTCTTAAGAATTAATTTATTTTTGTTTCCTCTTGTCAACTTTCTTTTTGGTCATGTTCTTATCTTGAATTTTATAGATGGAGATGGTGGTAGGAAAGCAGGAAGTTGTCCAAATAGGGCAGAATCATCTCCCCTTAACGACAAAAGCAAATCCTTGGTGTTGGTAAACTATTTTCGATCAACTCCAATTAAACCAATCACATGTGAAGATAACTCAGGAGAACTAATTAACATGCTACAAACTTGTTTTGGTGCTGCTGGCAACCGGTGGGCCAATTTTGTAGCTGTTGATTATTATAAGGTTGGTTTTCAGGAAAATTTTATTCCAAATTTTGTTGCCAAAGCAACAAATTTTGACCCTTAATATCTTTATATTCTTATAATATGGGGGGGTTGTTATGCAGAGGAGTGAGGGAGATGGATCGTTTCAAGCAGTAGACACTCTCAACGGAAAGCTACTGTGTGGATGTGATGATGTTCATACATGCGAGGTATAGCAATTTTAACTTCTTTCTTAGAACGCATAAACCCACTTACACATTTAAGTTAGTGTATAATTCTACTAACACTGTTGGTTTTAATGTTTCAGCCTGGATCAACATCAGAAGCTTGCTCTCAATCATAGTAACAAGACCTACCATCTGGAAATAATTCAGGCATTAGATTGTTGTCAATTTTCAGTTGTTAAAACCATTGTTGCTTGTCATGATCGACCTCGTTGGCAAGGATTTCTAATCCAAGGCAGCATTAATTAGAACATCCATTACATTGACGAAATGACCTTGGTATTAAATTCAAGAGCAGTGCTATTTCGATGAAAAAGTATTTATTTTATTGGTTATTTGTGATTTAAAAAAAAGAAAATATTATTAGTAATTTGACAGAAATCACGCTTAAAGCTTCGTGCAGCCTTTCTTGTCTTATATTATTAGCAATCATCATTAATTAATATTAATAATTCTCTAAATTTGATATCCAAACAAAATAGATTAATACACGATAATTTAAATCCTCTCAAAATTTGAATTCCTTCCCTTCTAAAAATAATTAAAAAAATTGATAGAAAATTTAAAATTATTATTTACACTAAAACATGATAGTTTATGACATGTTCACTGATTGTTAAGCTCCTTTTCATCAATATCTTTTTGGTTTTTTAAACGTTATATATTTTAAACATCTAATATATAAGCTAGGATCTTTTCTTTTTTTTTTTTTTTTAAAAAAAAAGGAAGCTACCAAGCTAGGAACTTTTGATAACTCACTACATGGCATCTAAAATAAAATCGATTTAAAACTTTATTAAATTCATGCAAAAAAATTTAAACTTATTTTCTCCAGGTAAAATGACAACATCAGGACCAAACGGAGGTTGTTTTAACAGTCGATGCATGCCAGTTTGTTTTGCATTTCAAATAACAAATGGTCAAGAATTAACAAATTCAAACTAAAAGTTTTTTCCCGAACGAAAGACTTTAAGACGCCATTCATGGACATTTTTTTTTTATATAAATACATTTTTTGGCCTATTACGCATAATCATCTGGTAGAGGTCAAGACCTACCTAAAAACTAGTAGAGGTCAAGACAAAACTCATTATTGAGATTTACAAATGCACATAACTCCAAGTTATTGAGTTCACATGTGTTTGGTGCCTTTCCGGAAAAATAAAAATAATGTTTTCTAAAAATTTAAAGATATATTAACAATTATATAAATATATTATTAGATGTATATTATATTTATTAGCCAGTTTAATATTTAATTTTATTAAATTGATCTAATTCAGTAAATAATTAACTTAATAATTTAAAATTTTAATTAAAAACTAATTTTTCAATTTTTAATTAACTTTCAACATTTAAGTAACTCAACAATTATTTTTCTTAAACATAGCCTATCTATTAATTAATTTACATTTTATACCTAATAATTTGTCTTCACCTAGTACTTCCTTTACCAAATTAAGAGGATTAGATGCACTTTAGTTTCTGTCTTACTAAGGAGTATTATGGTAATACAGTCTTTTAACACATTTTTTCTAACATTTACTATTAATGAAAATTTATTTAAAATTTTAAATCAAAAGAGACACTAATTAAATAAAAAGTAAACATAATTAAAAATTATAATTTTTAATAACAGAAAGTATGTTAAAAAAATGTACATATGTTATAGTGTTTTACAAACATTTTTCATAAAAGGATATCCTTATCAAACCATTCACTTTCACAAGATAACACTAGAGATTGTTTTTAAATCTGTCCTACTTACTTCGAACTTAAATATAAACATTAAAAAATAGACTCAAATATATAAGTAATTTTAATTATTTTCATCTTATTTAATTATATCATTCCAATCAATTGTGATTTTAGTTTTAATAACTATGTTATATTTGATATCAATATCTAACAAATGACACTTTAGAAAGAAAAAAAAGTTTATCTTTTATACATGATTAATAAAATTAAATAACATTAGTTAACAAACTTCCTTACTTAATGCAAAGTTAGTTATTTTTGCTTAATTATATTTAAGTCCGGTGGGAGTAAGTTTTACTAAAATCTTGTAGAATGTATGCTGGTTTCTATAGTCAGGTGAGTGATCTCTAACCTTTAATTTTATCAAAACTCTAACTGAGCATTTCTCTGACTAGTGTTATACATTTAATAAATAAAATAATTAGAACACGAATTTACCCCCTCTAAATATATATTTCTCTCTAAATGGTCGTTATAATTTGCCTCCATGTCTCAAATAAGCTCTAACCCTTTTTATTTCTTCCTTTACTTATTCGTCATGAGATTGAGGCGTAGAAGTTAGAATCCAATAATCCATCAGTAACAGAAAGCAGAAAAGCATACATAGATATATGTTCACAATTTCTTCCCCGACATTTGACCAGTTCAGGGGACGGAGTTAAGTCCTGTATATCATTTACCCTTTAGTCCCGTATATGAAATTAAGTGGAGCATGTACCTCATCAGTGTAAGCACCACCAAATTAAGAACTCAAACACCACATAAAGGCACTGCATAAAGTGATAAATATAAGTTAGATGCAGCAGGAATCATACTTGATCTTTTACATATCACGATTCACGAATGCAAATTATTAACTCATTAACAAAATTTTACATTGGACAAAGAATGACAGGGAGATATTATCCTTTGTCATTCATCCACAGACACAGTTATGCTTCTACTGCCTTCAAACTCCTTCTAAATAATTGTTGATGCTTCTCCTCAGTGATTTTACATGCTGATACCGCTACCAATTGGTTTTTCTTGTATGTTGTTTTTTTTATCTTATTTTATTGTGTGTTTAGCCCCTTCGTCAAAAAAAGGAAGAAAAAAAAAATTACAATTTATTTGGATGGAGTAATATCCCCAAAGAAGCATGCAAGGGTAGAGGATAATAAAAATGTGCCGTCAGAGTTGCGAGGTTGTCAGAGGTGAATCAAGTCAAAATTCACTGGTTCACTTTAATTAAGCCACTTGACAAAGTGGTGGGGCACCGGAGAACTCATCATAAAGCATAACAAACTTTTATAGGTCAAGACAAATTGAGATTCACATGCATGTGCACATAACTCCAATTTCGTTCACATGTTTATAGTACATTTATGAAAATATGCACATTCACTTGTCCAATAATTAATTAACAAACCATTTTATCTTATTATTTTATTTTTAAGGGCATTCATTAAAAGTAAAAAAAATCAAAATATAATTGATAAACTCCTCTGTAATTTCTATTACATTCCTAACATATTTCTTTACAAAATTCTTGTTATTTATGTCTTAACTGGTATTTGAATATTTGTTAATAAACCCTTTTATTTTATTTTGCAGTGGTGTTAAAACCTTTTTAACAAGGTACTGCTATTTATTCTATTCAATTTCATCTGTAATATTTTAATAAATTTCTTCATTAAGCTTCTTGTAATATTACATTTTTTATTTTATTTAAATTTCTCCTTTAAAATTTAATTATATTTAAATTATTAAACTATTTATATATTATATTTGTTTTTAATAAAATGTTTTTTAAAAAACAAGAAGAATAAATTAACTAAAGAATCAAATATAATTATTTAAAATATATTTTTCTGCAAAATTAAAGATATTTTGAAAATTATATAAATATATTCAGTTTATATTATTAGTTCATTCAATAATTAATTTTATTAAATACATATCTATTTTTTGTGTGGTGAAAATGCATGTATCTAATTTGAAAAAAAATAAATTGAAAGGTCAATTTTAATTGTTCATTTGTTAGTTTATTTTAGTAAGAAAGGTTTTAACACACAATCTCTCCTTCTCCTTCTTCTCTCTTAATCATTAAATTAATCTTATAACTTTTTATCTAATTGTTAAATTAACTTGATAGTTTTAAAATTTTAGTTAAAAGTTAATTTTAATTTTCAATTAACCTTTCAACTTCTAGCTAAACTTTTATCTTACACCGGTTTTTTAGAAGTGTTCGAACAACTTATTATCTTTAATATTTTTATAAAATTATTTATTTTTCTCCTGTAACATTTAAATATTTAATTTATTTAAATTTATCATTTAATATAAAGTTATTTACTATAACTATCAACTCATTTAGACTTCTAATTTTTAATATATATTTATAAAAAAATAAAGATTTCAAAATTAACTAAAATTCCAAACTATAATTACTTTAATTACTTAAAAATATATTTTTCTACAATATCCCTGTTTAAAATTATAAAAATGTGTCATTATATGTAATTTATATTTATTAGCCTAAATAATAATTAATTTGGTTAAATACATCTAATTCAATGAATTAACTTCATAATTTTAAAATTTTAGTTAAATTTAATTTTTCCATTTCAATTAAGTTTTGTACTATTTTTCTTAAACATAGCCTGTCTTTTAGAATTTTTAATTCATCTTCAGTCTTCAACTCAAACTGCCCTAACCAAAGTAAAAGGATGTAATTTCCGTCTTACTGATAATGGATATCTTTCTTAGACCATTCATTTTCACAAGATAAATCCATAATTTTATAATAAAATGTTGTAGAGTGCATGTCGGTTTCTACTTTCTAGATAGCTATTTTCTAATCAGGTGATGACTGATCTCTAACCTTTATTGCGTAACTAATTAGTAGTTATCAAAATTCTAACTATGCCTTTCTCTTACTAGTACTAGTATTTCCATAAATAAAAAAGCATCCTACTTGTGATTAAGAACAGGGATTACTCTCTCTGAGTTTTGGTCATGAGTTGGAGGAGTGTAGAAGTTGGAATCCAACAAACCATTATTACAATAAGAGAGGATCGATATATAGATTTACTTTGACAGACTTCTTCAATGAATAGAAAGCAGAAAAGCATACATAGATATATATGTTCACAATTACTTCCCCGACATTTGACGAGTTCAGGGGACGGAGTTATTGTTATTGCAATAATGGAAACATGCACAATAATAGAGACATAGTAGAACAACAATGGATAGAGCGAGGGAGGAAGCAAAAGCATTGGAAAGAATACATAAATAGCTTGAGTCGATCATAGCTTATGGCAAGGCCTGTAGTAGGCAGCTGGATCAGCACATCGGCTGTCTACAACCGGACCAGTTGAGGCCCCACACTTATGATATCCGTTGATGGCAAGGCCTGTAGTAGGGGGCATCTGGATCAGCGCATCGGCTGGCTGTACCCTGTTCTTTTTTGGCCCCACGCCCAACATAACCGGTGTTACCCGTACAGACGGCGGCACCATAGGGATTATTTGTATTTTGAGTCGGACTATGGTTGCATTCGGCAAGGATTCTACGGAAGTGGGAGCTGGAGATGGTGGGAAGCTGGGAGTCCAAGTGGTCGACGGTTAGGCAGTCCTCTACGGAGCCATCGCACACTACAGAAGTTGTGGTGTCATTGGACTTGGACAACACAGCTACAATGCTGAAATTTGCGTGGAGCCAAATCACCATAACCCACATTAGGAAACGGGTTGATGATTGCTTCTTCATGTCCGCTTCTCCCCTGATACAAACTCGCAAGAGATATTTCCTCACACAATTGCACACTGTATAATACCCAAACCCACCCTTAATATATAGACATTATAGACTAGACCCTACTACAGCTGGACTGCCCTAGCGAATTTCTATTTATTTAATTTTTTTTGTTAAAGTCTACGTCCTTGTGTACGTATTTTTCAACATGTGTTGTCCACTGTAGGGAAGGGATGGTAAAGTGTATGTTTTTGGAGTTTGGACACTTTAGGGAGAAAAAAATTGAGTGGAAATTAAAATACAATTTTATTTTCCCCATTCTTTGTTCTCTTATTTGTTTTCTTAATGGAAATTAAAATAATATACAAATGGGATGGATTTGACATTTTCAATTTGTTTCTCACCAAAATCACTCCAAAAACCATATTTGTTTATACTAGAAGTTGGCTCAGTTTCATGTAAGTTATAATTTTCTTGTCTTTTTGCTTCAAGTTCTTTTCTATCAAAGAATGAATGACAGATCATTCAAATTTTTATCTTTATATTTGTTCATTATCATGTTTTGATCCTTTTTTATATTATTAAAAAATTAAATTTTATTTGAAATTATATTAATTTATTTCTGATAGTACGTTTTTTTTATAGTTTTTATAGTTTTTTTTAGTACGTTTTTAATCCGTTGAGTTCTATCCCTTTTTTGTTAAAAGTTTTATCTTTTTTTTATCGATTCATATTTGACCATATAGATTTTCAAAATTGGTTTGCATGTTATGTTCAAGAAAAAAATTATAATCAAGTATAATAATTTTTCTTTTGTTAAAAAATTTAATTCCCTTCTAATATGTTCCTAGTCATTAATTATTCTTATAATTCACGAATCCTATAGCTAACAAGATATATGTAATATTTTTAGCTATATGTAATATTGTTATATTTCTTTCTTTTATATGTAGTTAGATTTGAGCTTTTTATTGTTAATTTGTTAACTTATTTATTAGTTATATTGTCAATAAGATTTATAATTTCTTTGTCAATATCTATAATTTGAGTTTACTTGCACACAAAGGAGGTAAATTGACACAAAAGTGTTGAAAAAGTCAGGAATTGTTCAAATTATACATCTTATTGACAAAGAACAAGATTTCAACTTGTACATAGAATCACGTACGACCACAACATTCCTTTATGTATTCTTTTTTTATGTATCTCTTGATTACTTCATTTTTATGTTAATTAGCATTTTTTTATGTTTTGACTTCTGTGATATGTGACAAAAGAATCCAAATAATACAAATTAAATAAAAAATTATGTATTTGGGGTCGTTTCGAAACTATTTACCAATCTGGGACAGCTGGTCACGCCCAGAACTGGGCATGACTGGTCACGCCCAAAATTTCATTGTTCACTCACATTTGCACTATTCCAGCTTCTCTCTAAAAGTTATGTCTTCTCTCTAAAAGCTCTGTCTTCTCTCTAAAGATTTTGCGTTGGGTTTTGAGCGATTTATCTCAGCATCGAATCTCTGTCAACTTGTAAGTTAATTTATTATTTATGCATTTTATTTAATTTATTAATTATATGTTTTATTTAATTTTTTATTATGCGTTTAATTTAATATTTATTTTGTTGATTTTTAAATTTGTTAGAGCCATGTTATTTATTTGATGTTGTAGAAAAATGTTAGTTTATAGGTTATAGGATTTAGTTTAGTTTAGGGTTTAGTGGTAAAGTATAATAAGATAAGGCTTAAGTAGAAATCCGTTAAACTTCAATAATTTTAGGTTTATAGGATTGTAGAAAATCCGCAACCCTAGGAATCGGCAACGGTAGAGAAAAATGTTTAAATTTATAGGAATCTGTTGGAGGGGAAATGACGTGTGGGCATGCGTTAATCTGAATTTGGATGATGAAGAATTAGAATCGTTTGATCGCTGCTTGAGAGTCTCAGAGTTGGTGGGTAGGGAGTGTATAGAACAATACTCGTGAAATCATGTTGCTATGCAATTCGGAATGAATCAGGACATTCCTGATATATGCTAGCCCATTACAATGAGAATCCTTGGATAAGTTATAGTCAGCCAGTAATGGATACAAATTTGTACTTGGAAATTAGCCATAGTTATATTAAAGTGACATATGAATTTATATCAACTCCCTGAGAAATCTCAGCGATCAAATATAAATTCATATGTCACTTTAATATAATTATGGCTAATTTCCAAGTACAAATTTGTATCCATTATTGGCTGACTATAACTTATCCAAGGATTCTCATTGTAATGGGCTAGCATATACCAGGGTAATCCTGATTCATTCCGAATTGCATAGCAACACGATTTCGCGAGTATTGTTCTGCATACTCTTTACCCACCAACTCTGAGACTCTTAAGCAATGATCAAACGATTCTAATTCTTCATCATCCAAATTCAGATTATCGCATGCCCACACGTCATTTCCACCTCCAACAGTGTAGCAACTTTAGATTATTGGTTATAACTTTCAGATTAGTTTGGTGTTTATTGGTAAAGTACAACAATTTTATTTTTTTAGGATTTATTTTTGAAATAAATTTTTTTAATAAATTTAAGTAGTTAGGTTTAGGGTTTATGTAATTTATTTTTATTGTAATTTAATTACAATGCATTAAATTGTTAATTATAAAAAATTTTAAATATATTAAAATAGTCTGATAGATGGCTGATTCATCATCTTCGGGGTCTTCACAGTCTGCATCCAATTACGAGGGTAACGTTATGGATCCGACGACCTATGTTGTGCCTTCCCTGTATAAATGGGGGGTTTTGCGGAGGCATATCCAGAGAACCCATGTTTCACAGGCTGTGTGGAACGAGGACAAATGTCGTGTGTTAAAGACGCAACGTGGTAAGATTTCAGGGGGCTCAGACTGCGACGATATTCCTGGAATCGTTTCGGCGATGTTAGGGCAGGCAGGATTCCTACATGTCGCACGCATGCGACATATTCAGGTATAAATTGTGTAATTGAAGAATATTACAGATCATGTAATTCCTATAAATGTTTTTTTATTTATATCGTTACATACGCATTAATTCTTTTAAACTTGACTTCAGATCGATCCTGCACTTATCAGTGCTTTGGTTGAGCGATGGAGACCAGAGACACATACGTTCCACATGCCGCAGGGCGAGATGACCATCACGTTGAAAGACGTGGCTGGTGTATTAGGTTTAGATAGTGACGGCGATGTCGTCATCGGAGTCACGTCTGACGACTGGCCCACCATCATTGAGCAGGTATTTGGTCATCCTGCTCAGGAGACTGAGCTCAGAGGAGGATTCCTGCGTCTGTCCTATTTTGATAGGAATTATGCGCACTGGGGCGAGGTGGGCGGGGAGTTGGTAGAAGTCATAAGGTTTACGAAAGCGCACATCGCGCGTATGATTGGAGCATGGCTTCTACCAGACAGATCGGGCGGAAGCACTATCGGCTATCGCTATGTCCCTTTGCTGGCAGGGGATATGACAGATATATCCAGGTTTAGCTGGGGATCCGCTATCCTCGCACATTTGTTTAGACAAATGTGCGAGTGTACTGATCCATATAGGAGTGACATTGGTGGGTGTCACGTGCTTTTGCAGGTATGGGCGTGGCTCAGATTCCCACTCATTGCTCCACCTATACCTCAGCCTACTCACCAGGAGTGGCATTACGGCCACAGGTATGTGCATTATTTTCTTTTATTAATTAGGTTACGAGTCTTATTAGTATTCTAATGTCATTCATTTTAAAATTAGGTTTAATGCTTTAGGGAGGTTTCGTCCACACGACCTTCTGTGGTATCGGCTTACGTTAGATTCCCTTGCTCGAGATGAGGCACGTATTGTTATTTACCTAATTTTTGGTCGGTTCACTTGGATAATCTGCATTTGTTTTAGTCATCGTTATTTCGTAATTGTGTGTTGAATTGTTTTGTTCAGGTGGTGTGGCAACCCTATGCAGGCTATCACTTCCTTGGTGCTACTGAGCAGGAGCGACTGTTGTGGATGGCTACTAGTCCCATTATATGCTTCCACACAGTTGAGTATTCTCATCCTGACCGATGCATGCGACAATTTGGAAGGGATCAGCCAATCCCTCGAAGGCCAAGGAAGTTGAAGGACGTCCACGACCTATCCCTGCGAGGGAAACAGATGGATAATTGGAGTCGCAAGCTCAGACCGTTTATCCGTCGTTGGGGTAGGAGGGACCAACACATAGAGCTTCCCCCCCATCTGACTGGGTTCTTGTCACCAAACCATGAGTACATGGTTTGGTACAGGGAGAACGGGAAACAACACATCACGAAGATGCCTGCAAACATGGGGCGTGGTGTAAGTGTTGTTTAAATTAAATTTATAAACTAATTTTCATTTTCATGGCGTTATTGTATGGACTAATGAATTTTTTGTGTAATTTGTAGTTTGATGGACTTGAGATGTTGTACTGTGCCAGTGGCGGGCAAGAGTGGCCGGGATTCAGCATGGACTACTTGCACGAAGAAGTGGGTCGCATTATGTCCATGTTTCGACAGAGCTGTCGGTTGGAAGAGCCAGGCCCACATGCACCCCCATCACAGCTTCAGCATGAGCCACAGGTATATATGGATGTTCCCCGTGGGCGTCGTGAGGGACATGGACTAGAGCATCGCCGGAAAGCCATACACCATGTTCCTGAGCCTATAGGAGCTCCCAGGGCTCGCGTTGATGGTTGCTACAGGCCTCCACTGATAGGACCCACATACGGTAGTCAGCCTTTCTACTACCAATCATCTCATCAACCAAACATGGGGTATCAGGGGTTTAGTAGCCAGGGTGACATGCCTACACTGCCAGAGTGGCAGTCACAACATGTGTATTGCGCGACTACTTTGGCCATGGCATCACAGGAGTGTGGGACTAGCAATCAGGTTCCTGTTGACAAATGGACTGAAGAGGAGATTCAGACCCTCATTAACTGTAGTCCGAGCGGTTGTGGAGATTTCCCAGCAGATCCACAATATGCCACCCCACCTCCTGATTATCCTTGCCCAGCATCGCAGGATCAGATGACTGCATGCCCACCTGTATATGCAGGCCCCTCTCAAGCATCCTCTTCGCATGCAGGCCCTTCTCAGGCAGTCCATCCTCAGCCAGCCCCTACTCAGCTAGGATCTTCTCGGCAACGTGGTAGACGGGTGTTGCCCGATCGTCAAGCGCGTCATTATCAGTGGCCACCTGAGTCCTAGTGTGTTTTTTTTTCTATTTATATTTGTGTTTATATTCATTTTGTTACTTGTACTGGACTTTATTGAGACATGTATAACAGTTTAACAGTTTTATGCACAACCTGGACCATTTTGTTTTTGGTTAACTTTTTTAGCTTATTATGCAATATAACACTCGCTATTAGAGACTTAAGAAAAATCGAAAAGGCATCGACAGATAACATGCAACAAATAAGGTGACACTTGAGCGACATTGAACACATCGAAATAGGGCGTGACTGAACACGCCCAACAAATGGAGGTGTCACCAGAGACGCCCTAGGTTAGGCGTGACACAAAAGGGGGTCACGCCTACATTTGGGCGTAATTGACCCTTATATAAGGGTGACCATCCACAACTCCTCGATATGAATACTATGGCATTCCTAGGAGAAACAAGCAGTCAGACAATAGCTAACTCAAAATTAGCCTTCATTTTTTCCAAATGGATCGATGAAACACAACGACACAGGTATTTATTTTGAGTGTCCCTCTCCAATACCAATGCGGGTTCCCGATCATTGTTCTTTTCAAACACTCAAGAGTAGGATGTGCAACACCCTCATGCTAAGCCGTGACCATTTTCTGGATGAAATCTACTACAGAAAGCCAACCGTACGTGCAGGTCAGCAATATTTTTATCATTCTGTTAAACTTACCAATGATAACGATGTTTGCTTAATGTTAACGTGCAATGAACAAATGTCGAGCGTTGGCCCTATAGAAATATTATGCACCATAAACAGAACACCTGAGGGTATACTCAGCCTACTTCAGTCCACCATCGTCCCAACACATGATGCATTGCTATATTACAACGGCAAGTGGAACATACCACGGCAAGGCGATTTTGTGGGATATGCATTCACTAGAACAAATCCAATCAGATTTGACATTCCTTTAGGATGCAACATTGAAACACTGAAGGATCTAATCAAGCAAGTTGTATCTGTTGGGCTTCCTCCTTATGGAATTCACAACTCACAGGTGGTAAGAAAATTGTTTTTTAGACAGCCAACCCATTACGCTTATTCAGACAACACAATCGAATATCACATAAAAAAGTTGATAACCGATGCAGACGTGTTGAAGGTCTTAGCTGAATCCAACTATTGGAAACGTTTTTGCCCAATACACATTTTAGCTGTTTTTAGCAAGCCCGTTGCCCAAATGGAAGAAGACATGTCTACTACATAACATATGTGAAACTGCTAACTAATGTTGTTATTTTCGTATGCCATTATTGTTATTGTTAGTGTTATTTGTATTTGCATTTTGTTAAGTACTGTTTATTAAGTGTGATTATTTTAATTGTTGTTGTTAATTCAAGTGATGTCGTTATTGTATTTTTCAGTTGACAAATAATGAAAGGCTCAAAAGTTGTAAAACAAATTTGTAATTCGTTAGAATGAAATACATTAACATCCAAGTACTTAAGCAAACATCATAAAAAATTCATGAAAGAGCACAACGATCTGGACAAGCTCTCCGATTATGTCCAACAGCTTTGCAAATTCCGCATCTGCTGCGTCTTTGACTGGTTTCGACTTCGTCCATTTTGTTCCGAATTCTGGTCGCCTTTGGACGACCCTTTCCATGCAACATTTCCCTGTCGGGTATGATAACTGGACCGTCACTCGGTGAAATAGCACCTTCATTACCAATTGGCTGCCACGGGAATGAGTAGGCGTGCACCAAATTACTTATGAGGAACACATCATCCACGTACTGAAAAGGATTCTGACGAATATGTAAAGCAGCAGCTGCGGCGTGACTATATGGGTATTTGAAGGCCTTAAACTTGCCACGTTGGCAAAAACGCTCTTCAAGGTTAACTGAATATGTGGTCTCGCAGCCCTCAAACACCTCAAATTGTGTTCGCTCAAGATTATATGTGCGGACGTGGTGGCCTGTAGCAACAGTCTGGTTATGCCTCATAGCATCCATCACATTTTTGCAATATGGCGTTGAAGGATCAACTTGTGAAATAGCCGCCTGACCCCTAGTTACAAAATATTCAACCAATCTGTTGTACGTGTGTTTCACCAGAGCAGTGATAGGCATGTTTCTTGCTCCTTTCAACACCCTGTTGACTGATTCGGACAAGTTTGTTGTCATATGGCCAAATCTCCTCCCCTCTTCATCATATGCACGTGTCCACTTCTCCTTGGGGATACTATCAATCCATTCTGCAACCTCAGGGCTGCTATCACGAAATCGTGCTAACACCACGTC
The DNA here is from genome assembly GCA_007407185.1 of Glycine tomentella. Classification (NCBI taxonomy): domain Eukaryota; kingdom Viridiplantae; phylum Streptophyta; class Magnoliopsida; order Fabales; family Fabaceae; genus Glycine; species Glycine tomentella. The sequence continues at coordinate 1,615,851 of PYAF01003543.1, forward strand.
AAAATGAATCATACAGGGTGTATACCCTGCAAAACAATCATCTCATTAATACTAATCTACTTATGCATATATCCATTTAATATATTCACAAAATTGTTAATCATACCTAAATTCATCAGCGTCTTCTTCAAGCGTTGATTTCTGAACTTTTGATTAAAATTACTGGCAATATGACAAAGACAAAACACGTGATGAGCATGAGGTGGTTGCCAACCTGGATGATTCGCCACAGCAGATAGGATGCTTTGGTGCCTATCTGAAATCAGACAAATGTTTTGCCTTTGAGTAACATGCAAACGAATATTAGCCAGAAAGTATGACCAGGCTTCCAATGTCTCCCCGTCAACTATGGCAAATGCTAGTGGCAGACATTCGTTGTTGCCATCCTGAGTCGTGGCAATCAACAATTTCCCTGTATACTTCCCATACAAATGAGTGCCATCAATCTGAATCATTGGTTTGCAAAAATTAAATGCCTCACAACATTGTCTGAAAGTCCAGAACATGCGATGAAACACACGTTTTCCTCGTACTAGTCGATTTGCCACAAAATAATCTTTGGTTTGAATATCATAAAAAGAACCTGGTGAAAAATGAAGCATGTAGCCACACCACCAGGGCAAATATGCATATGATTCTTCCCAATTCCCGTAAACCATTGTCACTGCTTTCTGCTTCGCAAACCAGACCTTACGATATGAAACTCTAAATCCAAATGAATGGGTGATTCTTTCCTGAACTAATGCAATCGACACAGACGGTTCCTCCCTGATCATTCCTAACAATGCAAATGTAACATTCACATTAAAATTAACAACCTTAAAGAACCATTATTTAACACATACAGGAAATTTAAAAAATACGTACCTACTACAATTGAAGCAATAACATCAGCATCAAGCTGTCTATGACCCTGTGAAATATGGTCATTAAGGCAATTGTGGTTGCCACCCCATCTTGAAACAATCCACTTCTCACCGAACGCCGGTTTAATTATCCTAACCCTCCATGGGCAACCCTCGTTATGAGCAACACACCTCATGCTAAACTTGTTAGGCTTGCTCTCAGCCACATATGCTTCTTGATGCTCATTCATCAGGTTCCGCTTACATGCGATTTGTGCGTCCTTTTTGGAGGCAAATTCTTGTTTAACAAACAACGGATCCCCTAATTGCCATGGACCCTGAACTGAACTGGAACCGGTAAAAGATTATTCTTCGCTTGGATGACTCCAATCAATATATGTGTAGTGAGGAATTCCATCCCAAAAAGGAGTCACCTCAACACCTTCAAATACCAAATCAATTGAATAAAAATAACATGCACACTAAAATACTATAACATACAGATATACAAATTATATATGACTTCATAAATTATTTTAGTCATGTTACATACCTTCAACAGGTTCTTGTGATTGTCTACCTCCGGATGGTGATGGATTTCAGACGACCCCGCATCAGTGCCTTCTTGGAATTCAGTCGCATCCACACCAACATCGTCATCATTATCCGACTCACTAGCATCCTCTTCAAGAAGACGATCTTCCATGACAATGTTCTCATCATCGTCATCCTCTTCGTCGTCATCCATAACCCAAGTTGGGTCATGTGAATCTTCCTCAGACACATTTACAGATGGAGCAGCACATAACACAGACACATTTACAACTGGAGCAGCATATGACGATCTATGCCTACCAGGATTTAAAGGAACTGACCTAATGGGTAAAACATCACCTGCCACAGTATAGTCCATGTACAACTCTAAAAAATCTTTCGTTGGCAACTTCAAAAATTCTTCCATTAGCAACTCTATGTCTTCGTCGTTCACAACTCAAAACCCATGTACTCTTCACGTTGCCATAATCTTCTCGTAATACGTGTGATACATTGGTTGTCTTGCAGACCTAATTTTTGGCGTATCTTCACATGTACATCACCCATTGTCGGATTCGCTTCATACGTGTCTGCCTTTTTTTCCCTTCAAAAACAACACCTTGTCTCCCTTCAAATATCCTTCCATTAGAAAATAACACAACACGGACAAACTCCTCACCACCTGAACTCAGTTGTTTCACTCAACGAAAACTACATAAGTTGAAAAAAATTCTGTTAGAATATGTTGTTACCATTACTCATAAACCATAGACCCTAGCCCTTACACTACCAATTTGATAATATAAACACTAACAATTTCATAATATAAACATTATCTAAACCCTAAACACTAATTAAACCCTAAACATTAAGTAAATTCAATTGAACAAAACCCTAATTCATAAACCCTAATTCATAACCCTAATTCAATTGAACAAAACCCTATTTCATAAACCCTAAACACTAAACATTAACTAAACCCTAAACACTAACTAAACCCTAAACATTAAGTAAATTCAATTGAACAAAATCCTAATTCATAAACCCTAACTCGTAACCCTAATTCAATTGAACAAAACCCTAATTCATAAACCCTAAACACTAAACTAAACCTTACTTCGTAAACCCTAATTCATAACCGTCAACCCTAAACTGAAGTCACTAAATTGATTAAAATTATTGTAATTGACAACTAAACTAAATCCTACAACCTAACATTTTTCTACAACATGAAATAACTAATATGGCTCTAACAAATTTAAAATTCAACAACATAATATATTAAATAATACTCATAAGTTAAATAAATTAACTTACCTGTTGGCAGAGAGAGGTCAGAGAAAAGCTTTAGAGAGATGTCAGAGAAAAGCTTTAGAGAGAGACAGAAGGCGCAACAGGCAATGTGCTGAAAAATCGAAAACGGAGGGATTTAAAGCAGCTGGTCACGCCCAGAATTGGGCATGACTGGTCACGCCCAGAACCAGGCGTGATTGCCCCCTAGTCCAGTCTGGTTCTGGGCGTGACCAGTCATGCCCAGTTTTGGACGTGACCAACTGTCCCAGATTGGTAAATAATTTCGAAACCCTAAATACGTAATTTTTTTATTTAATTTGTATTATTTAGATTCTTTTGCCGTGATATGTATGTTCATAATCTATTCCCTAACATAGGAGATGGAGTTATTATTGCAATAAACAAAAGCATGCCCAATAATCGAGACAAAGTACAACAGTTGCGAAGGGAGCTGAGGCAACAAAAGCATAAGAACACACAAAATAGCTTGGTTGACGCGATCACAGTCTATCATTGTTATGGCAACCCCTTAGAAAGCTATCTTTATTAGCACATCTGTTGGGTGTACCACCCGGAGGAAATTTGTCTCCACCCCGACGATAAGCAACTACATCGGTTGAGTGTATGAGGAACGATTTTATTATTGCCTCCTCCTTCGAGGATTTAGACCCTAGTACAACTGCACTTCATTAGTGTCGGCAGCTGCAAATTTCTGTTATTATTTTCTTTTTAAGCTACATACTATCTAACTTTGTCACATCTACGTCTTTAATTTGTGCCATTTTCAACATGTGCAGTGGAGTGATACAAAATAAAATGCTAGAAGACAAATTTTACTATTTCTTCTTAACACAGTTTTTCCTTTGGATTTGGCTCTAATAAAATAAGTGGAATGTATTTTAGAAGATTAAACTAACACTTAAAATTATGATTAATGTTATATTTTATTAAATATATTTAATTTATTATAATTTTTACTGGTTAATCTTTTTACTAGCCATTATAGATGCATTTTGTTTTCTAAAGTCCATCCGCTAACTTTAGAGGACTCAATCCTTTTTCTTTTTATGCCCTCATTATTCAACAACTTTGATTTCAAGAAATTTGTTTTTTATTATGTTAAGTTGACGAGATAATTTTAGTTAAGTTAGAAGATAGTAAGCAATAATACAGTTTTATTATTTTTAGAGACTAATTTAACACTGCATCCCCTCTTAAGAATGAAATTGGTCATTTATTCCAAACAAATAATATGTTATAAAAGAGATATAATATTTTTTTATACTTTAAAATCAAAGACCATATTTGAGGGTTTTTAGCATTCACAAATTATGTTTAATCAATTAAATTAAATTAGACTATATCAATAAAACAATTTTAATATGTTTGAACATTTGTATATCATCATTCCAAAAATAACTATAAAATCAACTTCATGATACAATTTGTAAGCTCTTTAATTATGTTAATAATAAAATTAAATTTTAATTTTGATATATAGATACTTAAATTTTTAGTATCTCAAAATTTTATATATAACTTTTAGTATTTTGTTAATTTTTTCTCAGTAATTTTATATATACCCGTTTCTTATTTTTATCAATTTGTATTTCTTGTTTATTTTATATTTAGGATTATGTGAGTAATAAAAATAAATAAGAAACTAAAAATGAAAAAAAATAAAAAAATAAAATAATGATAAAAAATTAATGAATAATTAAAAATTATCAAAAGATATTTTAAATAAAAAATTATAATATCAAAATTTTCAAAAAAACTAAACTTAATTATTATTTTCAAAGTCGAATGCAACAAAAATAAAAATCACTCCAGGTATTTGGCGTGCTTGAAATTTCCACACACAGTACACTGACATGTCGCAGCCAGTCAAATAAAAAATAATTATTATGTAGGTAGACTTGAAGTCTCCGCTAACTTAAAAAAAAAAAAAAAAAAAAATAGACATGAAACACACCGTGACACCGTCTACTACCATTCGTGGATTAATCGTGTTTGAGCTCTCTGTTCTGATACCGTGCTGTGTGGTGCTTCGATTACAGCTTATCCATGGACAAAACTTGCACACGATTTGCTTTAGGAGCCATCCTCCTCCACCTTCTGTTGTTGTCCCTCCCTAACCTTTTCATAGCAGAGTTTATTTATAGTCCCGATGAGATCTTCAGCATCGACTGTGGCTCATCCACCAACTTCTCCACCCCCGATGGTCGGAATTGGATTGGAGACAGCAACACCAAATTCCTCTCAGAAAACAGGGACTCAGCTGCTGCTCCAGCACTCACACCATCAACGAAACAGGGTCCTTATACCTATGCTCGTCTCTCTCACTCCCAATTCACTTACTCATTTTCTGTCACCCCAGGCCCAAAGTTCCTTCGCCTCTTCTTCCTCTCAACTTCATACCAAAACTTTGACCCCCCCAAAGCCTATTTCTCAGTCAAAGCTGGTCCATACACCCTCCTTCGAGATTTCAATGCTTCCCTCAATGCTGATGCTGATGACGACCCGGACAACTTCTTCTTCAGAGAGTATTGCATCAACCTCAAAGATGGCGAGAGGCTCAACATAACCTTCATTCCAAGCAATACATCTCAGCATCCAGATTCGTACGCTTTCATCAATGGAATAGAGATTGTTTCAATGCCCCCTTTTCTTTACTACACCAATCCTGACGACGTCGACATCACTGGAGCTCAACTCGTTGGCCTCAATACGAACCCGTTCCCCATTGAAAACAAGTTTGCTCTGGAGACAAAGTATCGGTTAAGAGTTGGAGACGCAGAAATCCCGGCCTCAAACGACACGGGTATGCTCCGGAGCTGGGATGTGGATAACAAATATGTAACGAGTCAAAGTGTACTGTCTATAGATATTGGCACTGGAACTAAGCTGATATTCACAAAGCAGACTCCTAACTATACGGCACCAGACACAGTGTACCGATCCTTAAGGAATATGGGAAGTAATGGCACCATCAACATGGGGTTCAACCTCACATGGCAACTTCCCGTTGATTCCGGCTTCACCTACTATCTAAGGTTACACTTTTGCCAGCTTGACCCGGATATTAAGAATCCCGGTGACCGGAGCTTCTCCATCTTCGTTCAGGATCATTTGGTTGAAGACTGGGCAGACGTTCTCCGTTGGAGCAATAAACAGAAGGGTGTCCCAGTGGTTAAACGGTATGCAGTTTTAATCCCAGGGAATCAGCAGGAAACGGTTAATCTTTCACTGAAAATGCATCCTAACCCTCAAAGCTTGGCCAAGGACGCTGAAATAAACGCAATTGAACTTTTCAAAATCAGCGACTCAATAGATAATCTCGCTGGGCCAAACCCAGAATCTCATCCAAAGACCTCCGTGGTTCCTCCTCCAAGCTCAAACAAGAAAAGCAAAGGCAGTACCAGAACCCTAATTGCCGCCGTCGCAGGCGCAGTTTCCGGTGTCGTTATGCTATCCCTTATTGTCGCTTTCTTCCTCATCAAACGCAAGAAGAATGTTGCTGTCGACGAAGGTTCCCATAAAAAAGGTGGAACTTCTCGAGGCGGTGGCTCATCATCGCTACCAACCAACCTCTGCCGTAAGTTCTCGATCGCGGAAATTAGAGCCGCCACCAACAACTTCGACGAACTCTTCGTCATTGGATTGGGAGGCTTCGGCAACGTGTACAAAGGCTACATCGACGATGGTTCAACATGTGTCGCAATCAAAAGGCTCAAACCCGGTTCTCAACAAGGTCTGAACGAGTTCTTGAACGAGATCGAAATGCTGTCTCAACTTCGCCATCTCCATCTTGTTTCCCTCATCGGTTATTGCTACGAGAACAACGAGATGATACTGGTTTACGATTTCATGGATCAAGGAACCCTCCGTGAGCATCTCTACGGCACCGATAACCCTTCCCTTTCATGGAAACAAAGGCTTCAGATATGCATAGGTGCAGCACGAGGACTGCAGTATCTGCATACGGGTGCGAAGCACATGATCATTCACCGTGACGTCAAGAGCACCAACATCTTGTTGGATGAAAAATGGGTAGCCAAGGTTTCAGATTTCGGGTTATCCCGAATTGGGCCCATTGGTTCTTCAATGACCCATGTGAGCACTCAGGTGAAAGGTAGCGTTGGATATTTAGATCCGGAGTATTACAAACGACAGCGTTTGACGGAGAAGTCTGACGTGTATTCCTTTGGGGTGGTGCTCTTGGAGGTATTATCTGGGAGGCAGCCTTTGCTCCGTATGGTGGAGAAGCAACAGGTGTCACTGGTTGATTGGGCGAAGCATCTCTATCACAAGGGTTCTCTGGGTGCCATTGTGGATGCAAAACTGAAGGGCCAGATAGCAACTCAGTGTTTGAACAAATTTGGTGAGGTTGCGCTAAGCTGTTTGCTTGAGGATGGGACCCAGCGTCCTTCCATGAACGACGTCGTTGGGGTGTTGGAGTTTGTTCTGCAGCTTCAGGATAGTGCTGTTAATGGAGTGGTGCCTTTGGTGGTGAGTGGTGGGGATTATGAAGATAGTGAAGACATGTTTAGCAGTACCAAGAGTAGTATACAACTTTCGGATAATAGTAACAGTACTGGATTGAACACCACAAGCTACGGGAGTAAGGAATCTGACAGGTTGATCGTCCCGGAGAATGTTTTCTCTGAGATTAATGATCCCAAGGGACGATGAAGTTAGTGTTCATGTTCAGCTGGTTGAGTTTGGTGTTTACTGTTTAAGATAAGAATATAGTTGGAATGTTATATATTATTTCAAATTAGATAAACTGTTTGGAGATATCTGTATAAAAATTTGGAAGTGCTTTAAATTTAGAAAAATTGTTCAAATATTTAGAAGTGCATGTGAATTAGGAAGATGTTAGAAATAAGAATGTTTTGTTGTTATACTTCCATAACTCGATATTTGGAATCAAGAAAGTTTGAGAGTTCTTTACATCCAAAAAAAAAAAAAAGAAAGTTTATGTTCATTTTTAATAAACTTTCCTTCTTTCAGTAGATTGATATGAGAATTAGGATTGTAATAATTGAGAGATGACAAGTCATCAATATACTACTTTCTAATTTTCTTTTCTTATGATAGATAACTGTGAAAAACTATCTATTTGTATGGAAGCTTCGCTTCACTTTCAAAGTGTACCGGAAATTGTAGAGAAAGACTGTGAGATAGAAACTAAAGATTGTCTCAAGATGAGAAGGAGATTAGGATGAGTTTATTTAAACTTTAAAAAAGCATAATTATAAAAAGTAAAATAAATTTTTGTAAAAAAAATAAATACAAAATTATTTTTTAAAGCATAAATAATTTAGATAAATATATTAAAAAATATTAAATTATTTATTTTATAAAAATAAAGTGTTTATTTCAATAAATAAGTCTGAAAAAATTAATCCTAATTAATTATGGGATCAAAACCTGAAGATACAATTGATTACACAAGTCAATTTACTTAATGAAAAATTTAATGATATTTGTGTATGAAACTTATGAAATTTGTCATATTTTGACGGTTCCTTGATCGCCACAATAGAATGAAATAATTAAGTTACGTTCCTTCATCTTCTTTGCTTTGTTTGCATTAATACAAGTCATGTAAGTTGATATTATGCTTTTTGCATAATTTTAATTTGAACACAAATCTATGCTTTTTTTTGTCTGATACAACACTTTTTTTTTTGTTTCTAGAAGAATATCTAGTTATATATACCTTTACCATTAGTCTCTTTTTAGAATGCAACTTCTTATATAACTTTTGATCACGTGTAACGTCTCTTCTAATATTGTTACCCAAATAGCCTCACAAACTAAAGGATTCTTTATCCCTTTTTTTGTGTAATAAGAAGATATATGGAACTTTTTATTTGTCATCAACTAATCCTCATTCCAATGAATTAACCCATTTTAGAATGAAGTATTACATCTAGTTATGAGACTTTTTATATCTAAATCGAGGATCGAAATTAAACATCCTTTTTGTACCTAATGAATATCTCACCATTATCAAACTAAAAGATATATACCTCACCCTTATATATAATTTCAGCTTTCATTTGGTAACCGAATCTTGTGGGATACCTTGCTATTGGCCACAACAACTCTTATAATTAATATAAAACCTGAACTACTTATTTTTCATTATTCATCAACTTAGTTAATTACATTTTTATAAATTATTTTTTGAATATTTTTATTTATATTATACTAATATTTACATAATTTTACATAAAGAGATATTATTGAATAAATCAATCCATTCAATTTTTTTGTTTTTCAAAACTTAGTTGAGAGATATTATTGTACTTTACCATTTAATTTTAAATACAAAAATTCACTCCCCTCTTCCATACGTTCTCTCTCCTCGTCTATCAGTAGTGACATGACTTTTTCTCTATATCTTGAGCCCTTTCTCTCCTTGCTGGTGATGTGAACTCCTTTTTTTTTATCTCTGTTTCCCTCCACATTGGCTAGCCATGCAGAAGTGTGAGAGGCGTTATGATGTGATTTAAAGGCAGCACTGAATTCAAAGGCTTGTTTGTTTTTTTATTTTATCATATTACAGAAGAATTGGAATTTCATATTTTAGTTTTACTTGTCACTAAATGTAAATGTAAAAGAATTGATAGGAAATATTTTAATTGAATTTTTAGACTGGAGTAGTGCTGGATGTAGAATAAAAAAGTGTCCATATATTGTTGTGATGTAGAATAAAAAGGTATCCAACGAGGAGGAGAGAAAGAGACATGGATAAGAAAAGTTAGGAAATTGAGAGATGACGAGAGAAGAGAAAACGTGTGGAAGAGGAGAGAAAAAAGAATTTTTATTTGTATTTTTAAAATTAAATGATAAAGTATAATAATATTTCTAAATTAATTTTTGAGAAACAAACGAATTAGTTGAATTTTTTTTCCAAAATTTGTGATGTTGATTATTAATATATTCATACTACAAAAAGAGCGTGTGTGTGTGTGTATACACACATAAATTAACAAAATACTTCTAATAATAGATAAAAATGCTTACTAGATTACATTTATTCCTTTGCTGAGTCAACGAGTCAATGAACAGCTCTTATACTTATTTATTTATCATGTAGACAAAACATGTTTGGCTAATAATGACTAACAAGGCATTAGCTCACAACAATCTCTCTCTCTCTCTTTGTACCATACAATATACATATGGATTATCATAATTTAATATTATGAAAGTCATGTATTTTTTTAAAAATTATATAACTTGGTAGTCTTTAATTTTAATTATTTATATTCAGCAAAAATATTAATTATTTATAACAACATTTTGTGAGTATTTATTCTTTTTAATCTCACATAATTATATATTTATTAATATTTATTTTATTTCTATTTTTTCTTATATTTATTTCATCTATTATTATTATTTTCTCTATCCTTTTCTTTTTTGTTCATACCTTTCTCTTCTTTCCAAATTCATCTCATTTTTGACAGTATGGGTAATCAACACTCTATAAGAGTACAATTAATTAAAATGATATACAAACACTTATTATTTTAAACTTTCCACAAACATTTCTATTCTCTATTTAGATTCGTATGGCATTATAAACCTTATTATACGAGATTATACCTATATTTTCTTCTTCTCCCCCTGTCACCCCACTTGACCTTATCAATTTTCTATCCCTCTAGTGTGGCCAGAAGATGATAAAAGCTGAATAATTGGTTCTATAAATGACAAAATGATGAAGTTGAAAGAAAAGCATATGACTAGACCTATGGGGGCATCCTTTTGCCGGCAAATACATATTTCTTATAATTTTTTTTCAAGTCTTCTTTGCAAGTCGTCGTCTTTGTTTTTGTTTTTTTTTATAGTGAGATATTTATGTTTTAATTTTCCTATTTGTTAAATTTAAATCTGCCCACAAGGCCAATATATATTTTTATTTAATTTTTTTATTTGTAAAAATAATTGAAGAAACACCCTTCAAACTATAGTTTAGGTCCGGTGATATAATTTTAGAAAATGAAATGTATTATTAATACTACTACAACAGATGTTTAGTACCCGTGAAGTTTTTTTAATAAAGTGATGAACTCACGGACATCACTATTAAGGTCCACATTGATTTATTTGCAAGGGCTATTTTCAACAACTTTCTTCTATTTAGGTACTAAACTTTCACAATTTGGTGTAATTATTGAAAATATAGAGTGTGTTATAGACACTTTTTTATATTTTGTGTTTGGAGTGCTTCACTTAATTTTTACTTAATTTTCTTTACAGTATTGGACATTAATGGTATTTATCATGCATTTTTGAGATTTAAGACTCTTGAAGAATCTTTTTCATTATTTGATTATGTATGAAAAAATAAGAATAAAATGACTTCAATTTAAAAACACGTCTAAATAACATTCAATAGAAAAATTTAGCTTTTCAAAATAAAAACATAAGTAATGTGCGGGAGTTTTTTACGTTGATTGTGTTGGATTTAACTTCTTCGCAAACATATTCATAATTTGGGATTTGAAAATTAATATGGAAGGGCAAAGGAAGCATGTGAGTTAGGTATTAGAATTTTCATAGGAACTAGTGTCAACCTAGTTTTCACTATGATTAATCTCTTCTTTAAAAAGAAAAGAAGTCGACAATCATATATTCATATTACTTTTAGCAAAATAAGTAGTGTTAGTTAGGTTGACGTTACATCTAAATTAACCAATCAGAAACCCCAGTCCATAGGATAATTGTCTCATTATTTGGTCATACGGTTTGAGTTCGATACCGATTCAAAAACATATAAGTTAACCAAAGGATTGGCTATGAGTGTCTAATAAAGTCTATGCTAAGATAAATTAAAAGTAACAAAAATATAACACTAATTAAAGAGGCGTTTGTTTTCATGGAATTTTGGTGGATTCTCACGAGTACGAACATGGAAATATATATTTTTATGTTTGTTACAAAATTTTAATTAGTATTCCTTGATGTTATTGATTCTTAGGAATGATATTATTTCCTTTTTTAAATGTTTCCTTACATTTATATTCATGTTAGGAGGGAGTGTGAAAGTGATATTCCTATGAGAATGTAAAAATTTATTGTGTAATACACATGTAAGTTTTTTTATTTAAAATATTTAAAAATTTAAAAATTATTGTATAAAAGTGTATCCAAATACATATTTTCTTAAAAAATACTCGAGAACGGTCTTTCCATGCTATATCACTGGAAATAACATTCCTGAAAATAACTAATAACTATTGATACAATTGATAATAGTTTGTATACCTTAACCAATTATTAGTACATGGTTCGAATTTTAATTGGTTCTTGAGTATGGAAAAAAATCATGTTGGGAGAAGAATATTCAATTTGTGTGATTTATGATTTTTGACAAAATTAGTTACTACTTTCGATTGACTACTTCATATTATATCATGATAAAAAAAATAATATTTCTAAAATATAAGAAGATTCCATAAAACAAACATTTCCTAAAATATAATATTGCCTATACCCCTCATTCTCCCTTTGGATTTAGAAGTGACAGTCTTTGGCTTCTATCTAACAATACCCAAGTTACAAAGTTACAGTAGGCTCCCTGATCTGCCTCCCAACCTCAAGATCATCAACGAACGCTAGCCAGAAGTGGACATCATTATCTGCATACAAATCCAGATCCTGTTTGCACCTTATGGCATGGCTTAATCAGTTATTCCTATAAGATTCGGGCCCTATCCCTAAGACGACCTTGAAATTGTTTAGAGGCACCACAACCTGCCTATTTGTGGCTCCATGATGTGGCTAGTTTCTTGCAACTAGATCATGAGTTTTTTTTAGTGTAATAAGAAAATAAATGTTTAAATATTGAATCTGTCCACAAGTTATTATTTGAAAGAAAAACATGTGATTAAATACATATTTGAATTAAAGTTTGTAAACTTAATAATTTGCAAAACAACAAAAGCAACTCAAGTCTTCCGATCCTTTTATAAAATTGAATTTCAATACAAAAATTTCATTACAAACATACTTTTAGACATAACCAAACATGCTATTAAAATGAGTTTATTATCCAAAATTATGTTTAGTAGCTAAAAATACTTTTTCAACTTATAACCAAATATATTCTAAATGTATGGACACACTGACGGATCCAGAAAAATAATCAAGTGGACATTGACATTTACACACTTAGTGATAAGGGTTCGTGGACAACGCTCCTGAAATTTTTTTTTTACAGGAACAAATAATTATAAATCATAATTTAAAAGAACAAATAAATTATTAGTTAGTTAGTTCTCATCTAATTTGGAATTTAAAGTTTTATATAATACTATCAATACATATATTATATATTGTCAATCCATTTTGAAATATAAAGAAAACTGTAAAAAGTAATAAAGGCATATAAAAAGAAACATTATGATACCAAATAAAAAAAAAATCCATATTATTTATTACTGTTGCTGCCTGCTTTTCTTCCTTCTTGCTGTACCACGCTCTCTTATTCTTCAATATTTTTTCTTTGTTGCCCAAATTTAAGGGGGGCCCTGCCCCACAATGATGAACGAACGTGCATCCGCCACTGGGCACATTCCTTTCAGGGCAAATAAATGTTTTATAATTTATCCAAGTCTTCTTTGCAAGTCTTCGCCTTTGCTTATCTGGACCCTGAGGCATTTATGTTCCTTTTCATTTTCCTATTTGTTAAATAATTTAAATTATGCACACAAGGGCACGAGGCCAATATATATTTTTATTGAGTTTAACGGTATAAACCCATATTTTTAAATAATTTTACATAATTATTCAATCACAAATTATTGTTGATATAATTTTTAAATTAATTTATAAAAGTTAATAAACATATTATTTATAATATTTATCATGAAAATAATTGTATTCTTTTCTAAGAAACATCCTTTAAATCATAGTTTATGTTCGACAATATAATTTTAGAAGATGAAATGTATGATTATTAACTTTTTATTTACAGAGTAGTACATGTGATTTCGCGTGGGTAGTGAAATGACGACCTCAAGGACATCACCACCACGGTCAACATCAATTTATTTGCAGTGACTATTTCTATCCTAGCTTTATACATACATACATACATATATATATATATATATATATATATATATATATTTATATGGAAGGGCAAAGAAAGTAGCAAATATTTATTTTAATCCTCTAAAATTATTGAAATAATTATTTTTAATTCCTAAAGTCCATTTAAAGATAGATAAAATAACATTTAATTTAGAAATATATATATTTTTTAAGAGATATAATATATTGATATTGTACCACAGATTTACCTGAGATAGTCATTTGATTTTTTGCCAAACACATAGCAGTTAATAAATGTCACATAATAATAGAAATAATTTTTTTTTAAACTTCTCAAGAGATAAAAAAGGAATTTTTTTATAAGAATTAAAATCAAAATTTACCAATTTTATATGAGCTAAAAGTATATTTAAACTTAAAAAACATTACTACCTAGATTTTCAATTTCCCCTATCTTATCCATAATTAAGTCATGGTCTCAAAAGTTTGGGTCTTTCAATAAAATATTTTTGCTCAAAATTCCTTAACCAAAACAAAACGCACAAATAAAAATGAAGCAAGCTACTCCGAAGTTATCAGTGCCCATCCCAATGAATGCACAAATGCTGTGCTGATGACTGTTTGATTATGGCCTATGCCCAATGAATGTAGGGATACGAAAGCAATGTCGTGGAGGAGAGCAAATAAGGATATAGCGCAACTCGTTTTCATCTCCTCTTTCTCAGAAAATGAAGTAAATAAATGAAACAAATTAAAACTGGACAAGTTCGGCCATGAAGATTGAGAAACGGATCCTCTACAGTTATAAAATAAACTGGAGAGTGTCCACTGTTGCAGTGAAGCGATTTAATGCAGAAGACATTGAAGGATACAAGCAGTTCAAGAAAGAAATAGAGTAGGTGTGTTAGCTTCGTGCCCTAATTAATTGTGTCTCTCTTATAAGATTCTGCAACGTCCAAAATAAGAAGATTATTGTGTACAAGTACATGTCAAATGGATCTCTAGATGAACAACTACAAGCTAGGAAAATTTCATGAAATAAAAGGATAGAGATATGCATAGGAGAAGCGCGTGAACTACACTATACCTTCATTCATCGTCACATCAATGATCAAACCTAGCAACATTGTTTTGGATGACAACATGGAGCCAAAACGTACTCACTGATTTTTGCTTTTCCTTACAGGGACCACGTTTTATGTCAAAGCCATGCCAAAACCAATTGAGGTAAATCATATTTTAGGCAATATTTTATATTCTGAGTTTACAGATAGATGTACTTCGGTCCACATGGCTATGTCTATATGGAGTGTTTCACGGTTGGTGTCATCACAGATAAATCTGATGCTTATTCATTTGGTATGGTTCTACTACTAGTTGTGTGTGGAAGGAACTATCTTACGATTGGTAACAAGTGGTGAATTTCTATTTATAACAAGATTATTAAAAGGAGAAGTTAGTTGTGGAGACTATTGATTCGAATATCATAGTCTTTATAGATATCATAATGAGATGTTTGAAGTGTGAACCACACGAGCGACCAACAATGAGTGAAGTTAGTCTTTAGGAATATAAAAAAAAAAATGCCAATATATGTGGTTGTGTGAAGAGAAAAAAAAGATAGGTGAATAGTAGGCCCTTCTCTTCTTTTACATATTATGTAGATCGAGGCCAGGCCGGCGGCCCATTCGGTCTACTTTAGGAATCCAGATTCGTTCTTAAGCTACGCTAGAGTTCTTAGCAAGGTTAACCCAAAGTTAATTATATATTCCAAACAAAGTAACAGAGAGCTACTTTAATTTTATTAAGCTGCCCAGGAACATATTTGATATATAAAGGTCCAAATAATATTAATTTTACCCCTAAAAAATTAAATTAGCATTTGTTTTCTTATTTTTATAGTCTTTTTTTATTCTCTACCATTTTATTGTATTTTTTTACAATTTCTAGAAAAATAATTCAAGATTTTTTTAAAAAGAAATAAAAATAATAATGAAATTAACATTCTTGTTCATATTCTTATATTTTTTTTATTTTTATCTTATTATGTTCTATTTCATTGTCTTTTTTAAACTGTAGTGAAAATAATGTCAAAAACTCATTTTTTCCAAATTGCAAAATCAGCATACACAACTCCTGAATTTTTTATTTTTTTTTATTTCCACTTTTTACCGATATAATAGTAGTTGACAGATTAATTCTTAAATTAAAATCAAAGATTTTAATATAACTAAAGAAACTAGCCATTTGCAAGTATATATTGTTTGATTGTCATAAGAATCCATTGAATTATATGTAGTAGTTAAATACTTAATAGGTAATAATGTAAAACAGTTATAATTTTACACATTAGGTTAAATGTAACTGTTGTAAACGAAAACGTTGTAAGGGGATAACATATTTCTCATGCATTTTTTTACTTCTATTTCTTTTTTATTTCTCCTTTTCCTATTACATCACTTATGCATATTTGTTAAATTTTCTCTTCCTTCCATTCTAATACACCCCGAAATGAAGTGCAAGATTTCATTTTTCCAATATCTAGATTGTACAATAAAATATTTGTCACTTTTAATTTTGGAAAAATTTGTGTTCTCAATGTAAATATATATACAATTAAAGGAAAAAGACAAAAAATAATTATATATGTATTCAATTAATGTTAATTGTTTTATGTTTAAATATTGGAACGCAAATAAAAAGCTCTCAAGATATTTTATGAAAGAAGACCATACTGCATTGACCTGTCGTAACAGGCATTCCTAAGAAAATGGAAAAAGAATCAAAAGCAAGTGCACACTACGTGTAGACCATACTACATGTAGATCTCGTCGTTCCTTGCGCAAACTTGAAGTCTTCTGCTAGCTAGCTTAGATAATACTACTTCTATAAATAATTAATAATTTGAAAATTCCTTGCGTAGACTTTGAAGTCTGCCCTTATATTTTATTATGATTATTTTTATTTTTTGAATTAATTAATTAAGAACATGATCATTCTTATTTCTTACAATGTACAGCACTAGCTACTAACAGAAATCTTATCATAAGTACATTCATTGGTTAATTAATTTATGGGGTTTGAGTTCTTTGTTTTGCTACAGTATGCTGCTTAGATTAGAACTTATCGATGGAAACAACTGGCACGCGAATTGCTTCGGGATTCATCCTCCTTGTGTTGTTGTGTCTCCTTCCTTACCTTTCCATAACAGATGCTATTTATCGTCCGGTTGACCTCTTCAGCATCGACTGTGGCTCATCCACCAACTCGTCGTCGCCGGAAGGTCGGAACTGGATTGGAGACAACAACACCAAACTCCTCCCCGATAGCCAGAACACAGTTTCTGCTCCTGCACTCACAGAAACCATGCAGGACCCTTACACCACAGCTCGTCTCTCTCGCTCCCAATTCACCTACTCATTCCCTCTCACCCCTGGCCCTAAGTTTCTTCGCCTCTTCTTCTTCTCAACTTCATACCAACACTTTGATCGCTCCAAAGCCTGTTTCTCAGTCAAAGTCGGCCCATACACCCTCCTTCAAGACTTCAATGCTTCCCTCAATGCTGATTCTGATGATGACCCGGACGACTTCTTGTTCAGAGAGTATTGCATCAACCTCCACGATGATGAGAAGCTCAACATAAGCTTCATTAATATTCCGAGCACCGCAGATTCGTATGCTTTCATCAATGGAATCAAAACCTGAAGATACAATTGATTACACAAGTCAATTTACTTAATGAAAAATTTAATAATAGTGTATGTAACTTATGAAATTTGTCATTTTGACGGTTCCTAGATTGCCACAATAGAATGAAATAGTTAAGTTCATTCATCTTCTTTATTTCAATACAATTTATTTAAGTATTAATTTTTTATCAATCACTATTTATTAATGACATGCCAACTCTCTGTTGAAAAATAAATATAATATTCCTTAAATAATAAGGACTAAAATGAATATCTTCAGATATAAAAGAGATCAATATAGTTTGAAAAGTTTATAATTATAT